>OZ008368.1:37993748-38459403 GCA_963931995.1 Phaonia tiefii | reverse complement strand
AAGGAAAGGAAAGGAAAGGAAAGGAAAGGAAAGGAAAGGAAAGGGAAAGGAAAGGAAAGGAAAGGAAAGGAAAGGAAAGGAAAGGAAAGGAAAGGAATGGAATGGAAAGGAATGGAAAGGAATGGAATGGAAAGGAATGGAATGGAAAGGAATGGAAAGGAATGGAAAGGAATGGAATGGAAGGGAAAGGGAAAGGAAGGAAAGGAAAGGAAAGGAAAGGAAAGGAAAGGAAAAGAACTGAAAATAAATGAAAGCAAATGAAATGCAAAAAAATGAAATGAAATGAAAGGAAATGAAATGAATTGAAATAAAATGATTTGAATTGAATTGAAATGAATTGAATTGACACTTTATTGACAAAACTATCTTTATGTATATATAACTTGACGGAGCTGTGGAATACTGGAATCTTAGCAAAAGGACACTTCAATTTAGTGTTGGTGGAGTTGAGACCAATGAATTATTATTTAAGGAAGAAATCTATCAGGAAAATTTTTCACCCAGAGAAGAGACCGGCAAACGAAATTTCCTATAACTTTTTATTATTATACAATGACTATTTTTCTGTGTTCAGAAACTCTATATGTGAAAATATCTTAATTGTTTAAAAAAAATTTGCCCTATTGCAGGTCATTTAAAACTGAAGACCTAAAGAGATACACATTAGTGCGACTTAGTCCATTTCCGTAATATAAAGCTCATTTACTTTTAATAAATTAAAATATTCTCTTCACTTTTGATGTCCTTAGTCATCATCATCATCATCACCAGCAACAACAACAACTTGACATTTTATGTTCCCAAAAGAAAAACACCCGAAATGTCTGAAAAAGCTTATAAACTGCAACAACAAAGGCAAAGGAAAAGCTGAAACAACAACAAAACACATATTTGACCTACATTTCAATGGTTTCTGTAACTTTTTTTTACAGTTGTTGTTAAATTGTTGAATAGAAAGATGAATATGAAGGACACGCCAAAGGAGGTGGAGGAATAAGGCGAAAGGTAGGGGCGGTCAGGCAGGATGAATTGGAAATGGAGAAGTTTTGTGGTTTTTTTTTTGTGTTATTTAAAAAAACAAAACGAAAAAGAATTTGCATTAATACAGTTCCACATAAAACTGAATGACTGACTGACTGTAATGGATGGCTGGCTGGCTGGCTGGTTGGCAGACTAGCCCAGCCAACAGTTGTACACCAACACAATGGACAACAAAGGCTACAGCTGCAACAACAACGACAACAACAGCACCGACAACAATGCCAATAACACACAAAAAAGACATGAATTGAAATGAAATCTCTCTCGCTCTCTTGCATTTTGAAAAATGGAAAATGAAAAGGAAAGAGTGTCATTGAACTTTCAATTTCCCTCCACCCCATCAACTTCCACTCATGGTTGGATCAAAAACAAAATAGCTACAACAATAAAAGCAACTACAACAGCAACAACAAGAGCATAATGGTCATAACAATAACAGCAAACAACAGCAACAATTGTATTAACAATAGCAACAACCCACTGCCAGACATTCGACAATGAATTACGCGTTTTTAAGTACAACAATCATAGTTTGTTGTTGTGGCTGTTTAATATTTGCAGAAATTTCTAAGACTTCCGATAGGCCTCCAATCGATATAACGTGGTCGGGTCATGAGTTCCACTTTGATCTACTCATCATAAATAAAAACGTTTAACATTAGTTGCTAAGATTTCTAACATTCTAAATGAGGAAAAAACCATCATAAAAATATTTTAAGAACATTAATGGATCCTTAAAGGACATTATATTCTTCGCCACTTGCCGCACTGCGTGGCAGTGGTAATAATTTAATTTCATATGATTCGATCTGGGTTTGTTTCTGTTAGAAGGTTTTTAGTTTTTTCTGCGAGCTAACAGATCAGGGTTACTGCAAATAGTGAACAAATTAAACAGTCGGAACTTGGATTTGAACTCGCATTGCCGGAAGATCGTTTCGAAGATTGTGATTCTTCTCATCAGCGCCTTAGTGATCTAGGCCAGCGACTGTTTTGTTTATTATTTGTAAATTTATCTCTGATTACTGGACACTATTTGATGAGCAGTCAAGTGTTTCGGCAAGGAAGTTTAGCTCATAAATGCTGCAGGAGATGTAGGGATGGAGTCGATGGCGAGAGCTTCCTCAATCATCATTGGATCTAACAGATTAAACAGCAATATAACAGCGTTAAACCTACACGCTGGAAAATTTGTATTTTGCTGTTGTTTGGATGCAAATATAACGTGTTTGTAGCTTGTCCCAAATATACTATACTTGCGTCCAAACACATTGTGTTTGCTAGTCAATATAACATGTTTGGGAGACAGTGATTAATAGGTTATAATATATGTATTTGTGACCCAAATGTGGGTATGTTTGGTGAAAATTGCTGAAAGCAACACAACAAGAAAAACAAAAAGTGTCAGATCTTCAATTCACGAAAACAACACTTGCAAACCTGTACATGGTTCCTGCAATATGTTGTTGGGGCCGATATTTTTCAGCGTGTAGTAAATTCTTCCGGAAAATTGATCATTTATGGAATGAAGGGAAATTTTAAATAAATAATTGAATTTTTCACCAACTTTGGCTTCACACTAACTAAAATCTTTGTTAAAAATCGACCTGGAGAGATTCTTTGTCAATTATATCGGGTCTACGCTGCCATATTTGAAATCGGTAAATAAACGATGGCTGTAGCGAACAACAACCATTTGGAACCGTTGTGGTCCCTGAACAAATAATTTGAACAAAAATTAAAAGTTTTGGAGCGGCGGTAAATTTGTTCTTTAGTTCGCTTTTAATGAAACTATTCGTTACAATAACGAAGGTTGTTATTCAGTAAACGTGCATGTTTTAAACAACATAGGAAGACACCATAATGGGAACTACAATGACTTAAATATTCCATAACCATAGCAGATCTCTTTCCACGTTAAACCGCACGTCCCCACCAACTTATTGCTAGGACCTTGTATATGTTTGCAAGCATTGTTTCCATGACAGAAAGATCTGCTATGATTTTGTTTCTTTGTTCTCTATGTTTTTAGCAGTTTTCAATAAACAAAACCATATTTGGGATTCAAAAATGTATATAACCACCTATTAGTTATTGTTTCTCCAACAAGTAATTTAGAGTAGCAATCACAATGTGTTTGGATGCAAGTATACTGTGTTTGCATCGAGCTGCAGATACATTATATTTACATCCAAACAACAAAAAAGACTGATTTTACAGTAGAATGATTTTGAGTTCCTTCAAGTCCCTCGGTGTCATGGGCACATAATCTATATATGGATAGAAACAACCACTCCCTCCTTCAACCACGTTCATGGACCGCTGGAATGTCTTTGCTGCACTGTATAAACCGAACTTGAATCGGGAAAATTTAAACAATCTTATCGCTGTGACTTTCGGATAGTCCAGTTTCTCGAGCGGAATTTGAAAATGGGGTTTATTATATCCCCGAGGGAAATTATTTTTTACCACGCAAATGTAAAGCAATGAATAACCACGACATCCTTGTGTCCCTAAAGCCATGTTAACGTAATTCCATTTTCATAAATGTACTTCTAAATGGTTGTGACTTCTTGAAATATGATCGCTCATAATAATTAATGTCCAGTTGATCTGAATGAGGACATAAAAGATTTTGCTTTACTTGATCAGCAACATATTGCAGGAAACATGTACGTGTTTGCTAGCACTGTTTTCATGAATTGAAGATCTGCTCCTTTTTGTTTCTTTGTTGTTTGTCTCGTATTTCTTTTTAGCGGTTTTCAATAAAAAAAACACATTTGAGTCTCAAAAACATATATTATAGCCTATTAACCATTTTGTCTCAAACATATTATATTAAATAACAAACACAATGTATTTGGGCACAAGTATAGTATATTTTGGGGCAAGATACAAACTCGTTATATTTGCATACAAACAAACAGCAAAAGCCAGATATTTCAGCGTGTAGAGAGTGTGAGAAGTAACTGGGAGAATTGTCAACACCCTATACGAATTTCACTTCATCTGATGATAAATCGAAAATATTATGTAGGGTGACACGTCATTACAATAGGAGGGTTGAAATCTGGCTGTGGACAAATGTCATAAACGTCTGCGGTATCGACATATATTCTGGCAGCCAGGCTGCTTTAACATCCCTGCAATCTGTATTCCTGATGTAAAAATTAATCACAACTGTCTCGTACTTCTCAATAAGATATATTAATATCCATGTTTAATGGGTGCCGGATCCCTTGAACGGATGTCGTCGGAAGATTAGAAACGATCCTGTCTGTTCCACTTGTTCAGAAGAATATGTGTAAATATCATTTAATAAACAAGCTGATTCTTAAACCGAAATCTCTCAGATAGTTGATTAATAGCTCATCTGGAACAACAAAATGCAGTAGTACAGGACAAGTGTGGCCAAGTTTTAATCTGAATCGTTAGAAGAACAAGATATCCACTCCAAGGTAGGATCTTTATATGCTAGCAAGATTAGAAACGATTCTGCCTGTTCCACTTGTTCTGAAGAATATGTGTACATCTCTTTCTATAAACGAGCAGATTCTTAATCCGAAAACTTTCAGACAGGTGATTGACAGATGATCTGGAGCCACAAAATGCAGTAACACCGTACAAGTGTGGCCTAGTTATGAAATGAATCGTTGGAAGAACAAGGGGTCCACTAGTAGACGGAATATTTCTATGCTAATCGCTAGTTACACTGGGGTCTGTTTGATATGCCGACTTGGAATCTCTGGCCATGGTCAGGGATTATCGGCTCATGACCCGATATTTTCGTCGGCGGCTGAAACACTTGATATCGTCGGCTGCGGCGGGCCGGCTGAAATCAATTATGGTTTTATGAAGAAGAAAAAACTAGGTAATCATGTCTTTGTAGCGTGCGCCGTCTAAAGTAGTCGATTGTCCCGCAGCGTTCTCAAAAAAATTACCCCATTACTCCTCCAGCGTAAACAGCACACCACGCAGTAACTTTGAGCGGGTGTAATGGTTCTTCGTGGACAATACACGGATTTTCGGTGCCCCAGAAACGATTATAACCGCTAAGATGGAAATGAGCCTCATCGCTTATGATAATTTTCGATGAAAAATCGTCCAACTCTTCGTTGACATTCAGAATGCCTTGAGCGTATGTTACACGCGGTTGGAGGTCAACAGCTGTTGCACTGTCTGCATTTTGTAAGTGCACATCTTCAAATCTTTCACCAAAATTCTGCGTAGGTACACTGAAAGAATAACGCTTCGTCGCATGGATGATAAATTTTCGTTAATGTTTTCACGTTGCTACAATGAAAAGTCTTGTTTATCCTACAATTTGGTAGTCGCTGCAATGAAAAATTTCACACATGATTTCTTCGACAATTTTTCATTTCGTTGCTGCAACAACGTAATTTTCGTTCCTGTAACAATTTTATTTAATTTCAATTTTAAACTTTAAAACAAGTAAGTCCTTGAAATTTAATTTACTGATATTCGGATTATCTGAAGGAACTTCGTTGTCGTAATGAAGCAAATTCATTGCAGCATTGAAATAAATTCATTGCAAGAACAATACTCATTCATTGCAACAATGAAACAAATTCATTGCAGCAACGAAACAAATTCGTTGGAATAATGAATCAAATTCATTGCAGCAACAACCATACTTTCATCCCAGTGACGAAAAAATTGCAGTTGATGAACATATTTTCGTAGCGGGAATGAAACTGTATATTGGCTCACTTTCGATGACAAATGTTGTTGGGGTGATGAACATTTTCATCCCTGCGACCATGCTTTTCCGTTCAGTGTACCACCGGCTAATGCCCAATTGCGTGGCATGTCGTCTGATCGTTGTTCCGGACTACTCTTCGCTCATCTTGGGCAGCAGCAGCGATATTCTCAGCAAAACGGTTGCTCCGGGGCCGGCAAGCCTTGGGAAGATCACGTGTTGTCCCAGTCTCTTCAAGGCGAGTGGCCAAATGCCGCAGTGTTTGTCCAGTTGGTGTCGGACGGCCAGGAAATCTGCGACGAAATTCTCGCTGCGCCAACAAAATATGGAAACAATTATTCCGCTTTCGTGCACAGTAAATTGACTCGTGGCTAATCGATTTGTATTGTGCGTTTGTTTACTTCGCAAATCTCAAAACCGAATTGACATTTGGCGACATTTGCAAAAGTTATAAGGTTTTCCAATAGGGTGATTACTTTTGCGCCACAATGTAGTTGGGGAACACAACTTGACTTATTAGGGCCTAATCAAATTCACTATTTTGTAACATCTGGTAACACCAACTTGAACGACCCAACCACACCGAGTCGGTATGAAGAATGCCCATGTTGCCACATCGGACTAACTGTGCCTTTAGTGACACCTAGATATAAAAGCTTGCATCCCTCTTGAGAGAGAGAGAGAGAGCTAAAAGAAGAAGAAAAGGAAGGTTTCTGCACTGCACCTCGTTAGTTTAAATATATATTCTATATGAATATACTTGAAATTTGGACTTAGTGACAGCTAAAGATTCCTATTACTGTTCTCCCATCTAGCTTAGTGACAGCTACTTCCTACGAGGAAGGAAAAGAAGCTTCCTGCACTGCACATCTTTGTTTTAAATATATATTCTAAATGAACATACTTGAAATTTGGACTTAAGCGCAGCCCGTTACACAATTTTGTAACAAATGGACCGCAGTGACCCGTCCAATAAAAGCCATCAAAAATATGTAAGCTACGTCTGCAAATGAGACAGCAGTGTATACTATTAAAGCAGGAACCTCTCTGGCTTTAGAATTGAAACAATGTAGCAATAGGTCTCTCAATATTTCTGAACAATGAAACCGGAATATATGTAGATATTTCAAAGACTTGGATCAGCGTGGTAATGTGACAAATACTCGAGGTAACTCGAACTTAACTTGTTTTCTTACCAAAACAGACGCCATCTTTTATTTTTCAAAACTGATGTATATTTCGCCAAATCAATCCCTTTCTAAAACTCAACTCCTTTTCATTTGCTAAGCAGCATTTGTGTGCTCTCTGTATAAGGACAATGACTGACAAAGGATCTGCAGCTACAAGTAGAATATCTTATTGCAACAGGTTGTAATAATTAACTGGTACACTGATGACGACGACGTTGATGATGACGTCGTTGTTGACGCCATTGTGTAATGTCATGTACTCAAACATGTGAGTGTCTCCAGTTGTCGTTTATATTTTGTTGCTAATTTCATGCCCAAAACACATTCAATCAAAGACATGGAACGATGAATGTGGCACGATGGATGGATGCATTGTTCCACGACGTCGACAACGGCAGCATTCACATTTGCATTCAATAAATTGTATGTAAAGATACGAGTGTAGAAGTTGATGTACGAATATGTGTGAATCTGTTTAACAATGAAACAGAATATGTGTCTGTGTTAAAGGACCTACAAAGGCCATCGGGGTGGGGGCGGGTATTTGTTGGAATGTCTATTCCTTGAGGTTTATTTGGAGGGTTCTCTATTCATTCATACGAGACGCATTGAATTTCGATTTCATTGAAATTCATATATTCAATTTTTTTTTTGTGTGTATGGTGGAACGATATTATTACCGTTTTCCTCTTTTTCTTTTAAATTTTTTTTCCTGTTATTGGGTGACACTTCTTTTCTTCTTTGGTTCTTTTTGTGAGGTGTTTTTTCATTGTTTTTTCTGTGTTTTTTTTGCACTTATGCTTGTTTGAAAATCGTATTGAGAACTAGTAGTACAGTGACAGCTCGATTTTTTGAACAACCGGCGGTTTTTAAAATAAATAAATAGTTGCCCATTACGTCCCATGAAGGGATACGGGAGAGCTTCTCACAATCAGTGAGTTGTGCGCTTTATAGTTGTACACTCACTGATTGAGACCAACAGTTCCGAACGGTATTTTGAGAAGCTTTATCATGGGTAAGTACTCGATAGTGTGAAAGATATGTTAGGTGGTCTAAGCAGGGATCGAAGCCACGTGCTCATGTACAAGAGCCGTCCACACTACCCTTGCACCACCGACAGCCACTACCTCATACTACTCTTCGCTCATCTTGGGCATTGTTGTTTAAGTATGTTTAAGTATGTAGACCCTTCTGAAGGGCTCCAATTTTTATATAGTTCCTAGCATTGTAGTCCTTATTTATTCAAAATATTTGTAGTTTTTCAAGTAACAAATTTTATATTTTGTTCGAGAATTGCTGAAATATCTCCAGCAGGATAAAAGGACGATACGTACTACTTGGTTTATATTTTTTATGAATATGTGATATCTCCGCAGAATCTTTCAATTGTTTGTAGTGTTCCTTTGCTTTTTACCGAGCTTCTTCTTGGATCTAACAGATATTCAAGGAGTAAAGACGAGTCGACCTTAGGAGCTTTTGGTGTATCACAAATCGGTCCGTCAGGAATTAGTCAACCTCTCATTTGCCGTCAAGAGGGGAAACCGGTTGGCTTAACGTCTTCTAAAGACAGCCACAGAAAATACGACCCTGGAATTAGAAATTATTGACATTATATTATATTGACATTCTCAAAGACTGGGTCTTAGTGATCTCTGCTTGTGGTTACAATAGGAACTATTGCATGAAGGAGAAGATGAGAGCGTCGAGCAAATCCTTTGCTTCTGTCCGGTCTTTTGTATGAGTAGAGTGTAACAGATATTCAGGGAGATAAAGGCTCAAAAGTTTAGAACGGAATATGATCTTTCGTGATATCAAAATGGCCATCAATGGATGAAGTGCGTCAATATTGACAAACACTTCGATCTAATATCAACGCAAGGCAATGCCCGACTGAGGTGCCAGGGTAGGCCTGTAAATATTATCTACAAGAGAACCCCTATACGAACTAAAGTAGGATGGATGGGAGAACAGTAATAGGAATCTTTACAGAGGATCTAATTATTAAGTAGCAGAATTTCGTCTTCCAGACCATAACACTGTTTCTCAATGTGGATTTGTTTGTTTAAAACTGCTGAAAACAAAAACGTGACAGACAATAAAGAAACAAAAAGCAACAGATCTTCAATTCACGAAAAGAATGCTTGCAAACATGTACATGGTTCGTGCAATATGTTGCTAAGGCCGATATTTTTCAGCGTGTAGAATATAAACAAATTGTCGACCACAGGATATCGGTACAAGGAAGAGTATTTCCAACCATTAAAGACAATAGAGACGACAGTAGAGAATAAGGCACATCAAATGATTGCAGAACTGCGGAAATCTTTTGCGCCGCCCACGTTTGGAACACACCAAGGCGTTTATTGAAGCTGAACAAACTCCAGTTTAGTCGACTCGTTGTTGTTCTTATAGAAAATTCTACTCTGAGGTCACATCTAACCAGAATTGAACAAATTGACATAAAAATTAATGAAAATAGAAGAACAAGGAATTCAATAAAGAAAGGGGCATATCCACATGCTTCAGACAAATATTCAGTGGAACAAATAGGGTAGTCCCTAATCAGTTAATCCGCTCTATCGTTCCGTCGAATATTACTGAGTCCCAGCACTTGTATAAGGTGGAAATCAAACGGCCTGTACATCTCAGTGATTCGTCCCAGTTTTTGATGTCAGGAATACGAATACCATGGATCTGCCAGAGGAGATGGTGATCCCACAGGCAGTAATGACGTTTCGTCCAGATCAAGGGGGAAATTCCTCAGTTGCCATGACTTCTACTTGAAAAACACTAGAATATTTTGGTAGCCTTTATGGAAGGTTTACTGTCACTTCTTTGAAATAGACTCCAAAAACTATTTCCCCATCTAGTTTGGAGACATCAGTGCTTATGCCAAAATGCTTTCTGTTACCGGGTATGTCTTCCTTCCACTCATGGCTGGTTTATGCGTAGGTAAACCATGCAATATTTAGCCAGGACCACGGGATGGTCCAGTAGCACAATATTGACCTAACATGGTTAACTGTAGTCCGGATGAGCCGATAAACCAAAGGGCTGTCATGTCAAGTTCAATTGGAATTAGAATATATTGACATTCTCCTAGCGACTTGTAAGCATATCCTGCAAGCACGATCCTATGTGATGATGCAGGAAAGGTATATGGAGAGCATAGATTACGTCAGGCCCGTCGCTAGCTAATGTGGCGCCCGGGACAAACTGAGTTCGTGCGCCCCTCCCCCCCATTCAAAAAATATTTTTTCAAAATAAAGATATTTTATTGATTTGAAAGAAAAACATACATATTTAAATAACATTTGTGACCCCAAAAGGTTTGAAGTTGTAGCATAAAATTTAAAAACCCTAAAATTTCAAAAAAAAATCCTAAAAATAAACGACTTAACTTATTCCAAATTTTAAATAAACTAAGTCGTTAGTTTTTAGGATTTTTTTTTTGAAATTTTAGGGTTTTTAAATTTTATGCTACAACTTCAAACCTTTTGCGGGTCGCCTTAAACTTACCCAATTAACCTGAAATTTTGTACAGTCTGTTTTTTTATCTATTGGAGCAAGATAGGGGGTTGGGAGCTTAACTTTTCGAAAGTTGAAAAATAGTACATTTATTCAATATTATAATCTAATTTTTCTCGCTTTGCTATCTGCGAAAGACTTGATCAATTCTTCAAAATTTAATTTTCTAGCTTGCTCATTTTCAATAGATAAAGTTGCTAGTGCAACCAATCGGTCTTGGGACATTGACGACCTCAAGTAGTTTTTTATAAGTTTCAGTTTACTGAAACTTCTCTCCCCGCTAGCTACCGTGACTGGTATCGTAAGTAAAATTCGAAAAGCTATCCAGAGGTTAGTGAATAAGTCCTGGTGGTCACTCTTCTTTATGGAATTCAAAATTTTCAGTGGTGTCGCTTGGGTTTTTTTCATTTCTTCATCAATAATTAAGCCGACGTGTTGCAGTTCATTGTATAGTTCGGTCCCGTTAATGTCAGAAACACCTTCACGCGTCAGATGGTTCTGAAGTTCCTGGCTACACATCTTTAATTGATCATTCCCCGGGAGGTTGTTTAGGTTGAATAGGAAACCCCATTTCTTTTTGTGTTCATTAAGTTGACTGAATCGAACTTTGAGGGATGTAGATACAGTGTCTATCAGAGGGTAGAATACGTTTCGAGAAAATTCTTTTTCAGGCGTGACTTCGTAGTTATCTGTGCTTTCATAAGAAAATAGTTTTTTCTTCTTAGTATGTCGTTTTTTTGGGAAGTCACATATGATTCCCGAATTCTCAGCTATATCTTTAACATCTGTAATGGATTGACTGAACCCGTTCTCTCGATAATTATCAACAAATTGGATACATTTTTCAATTTGAGTTACAGCTAATGAAACATCTGCGGTTTTGCCTTGGAGAGTTTTACGGACAAGATTGACCTGGAATAATAAGGTATGCCAAATCTTCAAGCAGACCAAAAACGAAAAATCTTCGAAATGTGTTATTAAGGATTGGGCCTCGGACGAAATCTGGGGATCGTCAACAGTCTCTGAAAGCTCGAGTAGCGCTTGCAGAATCTCACTGTACTGATACAGCACAGCGGTTATTGAATTGATACGAGCTTCCCATCGAGTTGCACAAACTTGCTTTAAAGTGAGACCCTTAACATGATCACTTATGATGCACCAACGCTTTGTAGATGCGGAGAACATGACAAATAATCTTTGGAGAATGCCAAAAAGGGAAACTGACTTGACCGAGGACTTGGCTCCATCGGATATAACTAAATTGAGGCTATGACAAGCACAAGGAATAAACGTTGCTAATGTATATTCTTCTAGTATCCGAGCTTGAACTCCCTTATGAATTCCTTTCATATTTGCACCGTTATCATAACCTTGACCTCTGCAATCTTCCATATTTAGGCCACAGTCTGTTATTTCATCAATTAGCAAGTTACTTAGGGACTCACCAGTCGACTCCTTGACTATTCTATAACTGATGAAACTTTCTTCTACCCTAATCGGTCCATCTGGAGCTGGGTCTTCATCTACATAACGAATAGTCAATGAGGTCTGTTCTTGATGACTTGCATCGGGTGTGCAGTCCATAATAATGGAGAAATACTTGGCTCGTTTTATTTTCTTGACAATGTTGAGTTTTACCTGCCTTCCCATAAGACCGATAAACTCATTCTGAATTGAAGGGCTTAACATGTGAACGGAGTGTCCCCGCTCCATCTCCATGAAGGGTCGAAGGTGTTCCATCATTACGCTATCAAATTTACCCAAGAGCTGTACTAGGCCGAGAAAATTCCCATTGTTTGACGTAAATAACTTGCACGAAGAATCACGGAAGGCGATGTTGTGCTCCGCCAAGAACAAGATAATTTCAACAATGCGTTTTAATATTTCTTGCCAACGTTCCGATGTTCTCCGAACTTGATCTATCAGCTCTTGATCAACTGCTGAATTTGTGGAGAGCCGCAAGTGAGCCTCTGTCCATTGCGCCATGCATTTAAAATGACCCGGTGAAGTCTCATGCGAAATCAATCGTTCTTGAACATGTTTCCAATTGTTAAATCCAGATTTTTTAGCAAGCTGAGACTTTAAGTTTATGGCATACAGACGACAGCAGAAACAGAAAATTGAACCGCTAGTTTGAGAATACATAAGCCAACGACGGTGAATCCTCTCGCCATTTACTGCGCAACGGAACTGGTATTCATTTGAAAAATGCCGAGATTGAGAAGTCCGTGGGTAATCTTTATTAGATTGATAAAATCCGTAATGAGGCCCTGCTAATACTAATTGATCACGCTCGGGCCCTGTTAAAAGTTCAGGCCAAGTTGATGGATCATTTGTGACAAGAGAACTTACAATGTCATGGTCAGAACCTTTTATCTCGTCTGCGGTGCTTTCTGCTGTGACCATTCCTGCGCTGTTTTCATAAGGATCGCGATTGTCCTGGTTGTCAACAAGATCCTCGTTGTCAGTTGGATTATTTGTGTCATGACCACATTCGATAACTGCTGCTTCGTGAGTCTGCAAAGGAGCCTGTATTTTGTTGAAAAATTGCGACAGGTTCGGCATTTTCTCCACAACTTTTTCACGAGATTTCTCAAGTTCCTGTCTTCGTTTTCGTCCCATTGCTCCCGAAAATTTTTGAGACATATTACCGCGAAATTTATTATCGTAACAAAAGCTCAAAGCACTTTCAATTAAAATTCGTCGACTTATTGCTGACAATTGTTCAATAATAAACAGGTGCTTCTTCTCTTTCAGTGGTGGCAATTCAGACACAGGGATGAAAAACGAAACTTCTTCAATTGTACCATCAAATTTCCAAAACTGTACGTTTTTAATACCAATTGTACCAAATCAGTTGAACCCTTATCTAATTTCGTTTCATTGATATTCGTGGTATGTTCAGTGATATTCATCAATACTGCTGTGTTAAGTAGGTATATATTAGAGTTAGAAAGAGAGCACAGTGTTGTACTGCAATAGTAGTTTAAAAAACGAAACAAATGAAAAAATTTTCATTCCTGGTTGAAAATTGATTGCAAACATGTTAGCTGCTAAATACAAATGAACGTCTACAGACCCTTTCTTTGGTGTTTGTTTACATTTGAGATTAATTTGTGGAGATTGGTCTTCATTTTCTTGTTCATGAGAACCGTCACATTGAATAAATTGCTTGTAGAAATTTAAAAAAAAAATTTAGCCGGCGAACATGCAGCGCCCTCCAACTCGCTGCGCCCGGGACAAAATGCCCCGGTTGCCCCACCCTCGCGACGGGCCTGGATTACGTACGCATAAGACAAATCTGGCCGATAGTGAATAGGATGACACGATGTATCAATACTTGTGGAGCATGTATTAATGCGTGTGTCAGTGTCAGATTGGTAGACATGCGGCGAGAATAAAAGTGGGGCATCTGATTTCTGTAGAAGTCGCAACGATGAGGGCGAGGAAGAACCCACTGAATATCTTGACGACACAGAGCCGGACAACTGCAGAGGAGATGCTCCACCGTTTCTTCCTCTCTGCGTCTTCGCAGGCACGGCAGTGGTCATTATATGGAAGCTGCAACCGTCTTACGTGATTACAGATTGCCCAGTGCCCGATCACCACGGTCATTGGCTTTGATATGTTCTCCCAATTATGGCTAATCATGGAGTTAGTCCGGTGAATGTTATATTCTGGCCATGTGTTTCTGGATATGCGGCACGTTTCCGTTCTATCCCATCTGGCCTTTGCTCGTTCAAGATAATGCAGGAAAATGCCTCTTTTGTGTTGCGACGGACACCATATGGAGTTCGATGGAAGAGGATACTGTCCTGGCTACGTCGTCTGCCCTTTTGTGCCGTAGGAGACCCTTATGGCCTGGTAGCTAAGTAAGAACCACATTGGCCAGCCGACCTAGCTCGACAAGTTATTCCCTACATTCACTAACGAGTTCTGATGCAGTGTTGTTAGATTTAACTGATAGGAGAGTCACTTAGGTATGTACAAATATTCCAATGCGCTCTGTTCTCCGATGTAGTATAAGTTCGGTGAAGGCTTCTTCGATGGCCAGTACCTTCGGTTGGAAAATAATGCCCTTATCTGATGAATTGAGGCTTGCCTCTTCGGAGAAGACACCCGAGCCGGTTCCACATTTCATTTTGGAACCATCCGTAAATACTTTAGTGTCAAACCTGTCAGTGGTTCCCGTTTATCCCACTCCATTCTTCTGAGAAACCTGACATCGAATAGGTTATCGAACGTCAGTGAGGGGTTGCAGTAATCAGTGGTTATATTGAGTTCTAGAATATTATATCTAGAATTCTCGCATGTCCATATGAGCGGCTCTTCCAAATTCCAAGGGCATTTAGTCGGGTGTTATGTGCATGTCAATTGGTATAATATGAAGCATTACATTAAGGGCTGCAGCCGAACACGTTCTCATTGCCCCTTATGCCGATGCAAGCTGATCTGTGTACTCTATACAACAGTTTCATGGTGGGCGTCTTTCCCGCGACAGGTCACCATGCCATTGCTCCGTAGGAGAGTATAGGTCTGATTATGCTAGTGTACATCCATAGCATCATTTTCGGTCGGAGACCCCATCGTCTTCTTTGATGGACTTCCACCAACTCTTAACATATTCTAATACACTTGCAAGGGTAGATGTGGGTATGATGTAATCCACTTCAAACGTGGAGTGCCACAGATCCCTTAAATCGCTTTGTGACCATATAAACTGGTGATCCCGATGACCATTTTTCCAAGTAGCACATTATTGGTCGATTGGTGTTCAGCAAACCCCTCGGTAGGGGTTGTGCACCGTTACCTTGATGCAGATTATTACGATTCTTCCATCATCGGCCACCAAACGAGAATGCTGTAGAGCAATTCTGGCCCAACACCAGCAGTATACATTCAGTTAACTAATTTCTGGGATAGGCTTCATCGCCTTGTGATGTTATTTTTATAGGTAAAGCATTGTTGCTTTACTGGTACTATACATGGTGTTAAGCTCTAAACACAATGCTGTCGAAATTTCGCGTTTAGTGATTTCGTTTAACCAAACGTCGATTTATAATTATCGCTAACCCAGAAGATTATTCCTACAATTTTAATCTGTGAAACTAGTTTACACTTTGACACAACACTGTTTGTTACTAAAAATATACAACCATAATGAAAACATACACAAGAAATCAACTGGTTGACATACGGAAGCCGGTCGAAAATTTTCCGATGCGTCGTCGCCACCAAAACTATTTTGGAGCTCACGCCTCCGCCGATATAATTGGCTCTTTTTGATTTAAAATGTGACCTGATTTTATCGACCGGCCCGATTTGACCCACTGATCAAAGTTTGTATTTTCATTTATTTACAAATTTGTACAAAACTGGCAAACGCAATAGCAGCCAAGTTAATTTTTCGTTTGGTCTGCCGTCTTCGATAATTTTGCCTCACCGCGGAGTTTGTCTAGAGTTGTCGGAGTTGCCACCTGAAGTGTCAACTTAATCTCAAACTAAGTAAATGGCAAAGATTAGAGAACAAGGTTATCGCTAACCTACCCGCGATAAAATTCGTTGTAAATACGACATTATAGTGCAGAATGCTCACACCTCATTCCTTTTGAGAAGCTCTCCCCAATCCCTTCACGGGATGTAATGGGAAACCATTTCTTTTTTTAGTGCAAAGTATTTCCAATTGGAAACCCTTATAATTAACCTACCTCAAGTTCCTACTAAATATTTAATTCAATATTTTGCCACAAACGTGCCCTTACTGTCGTAGTATTTAAATTTTTTGCCCATTTGGTCTTCATTTCTTTTTGTTTTATTTGTTCTCAATTCTAGAGCGGCGTCTAAGTCTACAACCGTTATAGTACCATAGATATGTGTGTTCTCTCTTTTGGAAAGGGCGGCGGAAAGTCTTGTTCTTGTTGTTGTTGTCGTGCTGTTTCCTTTTGTATGTGGCAAGAGTTATAAAAACATGCATAACAACAACAACATCAACTGAGACAACATGAAACTAAAAGACCCACAAAAAAAAAACAAAAAAACTGAATCCAAAAGATTTGGTCTTTTGTTTTGTTAGCGGTTTTTCTCTCTCTCTCTCTCACGTTTTTTATTTATTTTTGGCGAGGTGGCAACTAATGTTGCCACTGATGGCAATGATGATGTTAATGATAACATTGTAGTTGTTGCTACTTCTTGTAGTGTTGTTGTTTTTGTCGTTGTTGTTGTATTGTAATGCATTACAGTAACATTGCATTGAGACGACTGACTAACTGAATGAGTGAGTGAGTGAATGACTGAATGAAAGAGTGTATACAAATCTACAGATTCACTTGTTTCTGTTGGCGCACTCGGTCGTCTGTCTCTGCCACTTCGAGCGTTGCGTTGCGTATGTTTTGTTTTCCGCCGCCCCAGAGTTGTATTTTTATTGTAGTAGAATGCGAAAAGCGTTTGTTGTTTGTTTGCTATTTTGTATTGTTGTTGTAGTAGGGGTTTTTTGTGGCTCTTTATGCATTCATATAGTATATGAATTTTACTCGGGTTTTATGTTTGGATTTCGAGTTGTTTATTTCATTTTCCACTGATGATGATGATGGCGAGATGGCGATGATGATTGTACTACTACTGCTAAACTCTGCCTCCATTCTTGCTGTTGTTTGTTGCCGACGCCATTGTTATTCTGAGGGGAGGTATTGTGTTGCGTTGTGTTGTGTTGTTGGTGGTACCATCAGCAGCAGCTGAACAATTAAACTCTTTGCAATGACCTTGACTTTGTTTCTTTTCAATCGAGGATTTGTACAACTTCGTTTGTTTTGTTTTGTGTTGTTTGCTTGTTGTTCCCAAATGCTTTGGCGGGTTGGAAGAGCTGCGCCAGCACCGGCTATGACTCTGGCTCATTCATTCATTCCATTTCCATGCGATGCGATGCGATGCCATTCCATTCATTTATTCATTTCCATTCAGTTGCCAGTCACTTGTTAACTTATACTCTACAACACGCTTGTTTTCGCATACAAACCGGCAGAGGCAGACAGACACACAGACTATCGCTCCAAAAGTCCCACTTTTCATATACAATGTCCAGGATGGGATTCTTTTTTGTATTATGTACAACATCTCTCGATTGTTTGCATTATGATCCCAATAGTCTGGTAGTAGTAGCAACATCCATACACAGTTGCAACAGCAGCAGCCGAAGCAGTAACAACAGACCACCTCACAAGTAACACCAGCGGCAGCCTCATCTGCTTTATGAACGGGCCGTGTTGGCCTCATCAACAATAAAGCAACTACAACAGCCGAGACATCAATACCAGCATCGACATCTAAAACAGCATTGCCATCTGCAGCATCGCTCATCATCAATGGTTTGTGGTGGCCCAACAATGGTAACATCCATAATATTAGTGGGTAGTATTTGCTCTGTGTCATCATGTTCCAGGAAAGTTAATACTGTCATCCGCCTGTATTGAAATGTATGTAGTAGTACGTAAATGTGCCACATACTATAGCCATTGTATGACCAAAGCATTTGGAAACGACTGGAATTTAACTGGCCATTGTAGTGGGAGCTAAGCTATTTTTCTTTCCCCCATAAATATATAATTTGTAGGTCTACATATATAATGATACCAGTAATTGCATTAAATATGTAGACCACATTTTAGAAGACTGAAAAAGGTAAAGAAGAACACAAAATTCTTAAAGAGTTAACATGAAAACTGTTTAACCTACAGTTGCAGCTGATTGCAGCGTCGCCAATATCTAATACGGTGTGTATTTGTTAAACTGTTCTAGTTAGTATATCCAATCATTAAGATAACGTTTTTCATATGTTACTATAATAAAATAATAATATTTTAACATGGCAACGCTGTAATCAGTAACAACGCGAGAAACACAGTAGAAACAGTAGTAGAAGGCACGTTTAAACTCTAGTGAATTTCGGGGTTCAGTGCTATACTGATATCAACATTGTCCGTACTAATAGCAATTATAGACAAAATCTATAAATTCCTCAAAAACGGATTCAAAATTAGAACACAGTTATGAGTAGAAAGTGCTGACAGTGATACATACGGACTTTATCCTTCCTCCGACGTACGGGATTACATCAAAAAATCCCAACTCTATCGTTCTTAGCAAATATAAGAGTTTACAAACACGAAGCGTAGTAATCTTGGGTCGATCCTTAACGACATTACACGCTCTGAAGGCTACAGGGCAGTCACCAGAACTTTGTGTTCCCACTAGACTCGATGGTTTTGAGAATCGATCGGCAGCACGTCATAAGATTTCGTCGCTCTTCCATTCGGTGTTCTTTTGGAGGTTATTAACAATTCTGAAATTATTTAGGTACCAATTCCGATACAACACAACTGTCGGAGGAGATGTTGATAGCCCATGCAGTAACGACGTTTCATACCGACTAGGGGAAAATTCCGCGACTGCCATGACTTCTACCTGGAAAACACAACAATGGTTTGGTAGCCTTATGAAACGTCAACTGTCACCACTTTCGAGTAAAAAAATAAAAAATAAATGGTTTCCCATTACAGCCCATGAAAGGACAGGGGAGAGCTTCTCACAATCACTGAGCTGTGCGCTTTCCAGTTTTCACTCACTGATTGGGACCTACAGTTTTACACCAATTCCGAACGGTATTTTGAGTAGCTTTCTCATGGCTAAATACTCGATAGTGCCGCCGTCACTATGCGAGGTGACCGCCGCCGAAAGAAATTTGTAAGGTGGTCTGAGCAGGGATCGAACCTAGGATCTCAAGTACAAGACGCGAGCACACTACCCATTGCACCACCGACGGCCACCGACCTCTTTCGAATATACTCAATCTAGTTCGGTGGCATCATGTGCTTAGGCTTATGCTAAAATATAAGAGCTTAGAAAGACGAAGGGTAGCAATTTTGGGTCAATCATAACCGATTTCACCCGCTCTGAAGGCTACACAGCAGCCGCCATAATTTTGTGTTCCGACCAGACCCATTCGATGTTTTCGTAGAGGCCAATAACAATTCATAAATTATTCAGGAGTTCTAAGCCTAAACAATCCACCTTTTAAAAGATACTCAAATTTCCGGAGATTCTACCCTTTGTCCAGCACGCTGAAAAAAAACGGTCACAGCAACATATTGCAGGAACCATGTATGTGTTTGCAAACATTGTTTTCATGGATTGAAGATCTGCTGCATTTTTGTTTATTTGTTGTCCGTCACGTTTTTCCTTTCAGCAGTTTTCATCAAACAAATCTACACTTGGGTCACAAAAATATGTATTATAACCTATCCTTGTGTCTCCAACATTTAATACTGAATAGAAAACACAATATGTTTGGCCACAAGTATACTATATTTGCGACAAGCTACAAACACGTTGTTGTCTGTCATGTTTTTTCTTTCAGCAGTTTTCATCAAACAAATCTACACTTGGGTCACAAAAATATGTATTTGTAACCTATCATTGTGTCTCCAACATTTAATACTGAATAGCAAACACAATGTGTTTGGCCACAAGTATACTATATTTGCGACAAGCTACAAACACGTTATATTTGCATCCAAACAACCAAACAGACGTGTTTTTCACCGTCTGTATATTATGCAACCCGGCGCTCAGAGGACTCTGGTCTTAGTTATGGGTTATAGGGTCTATCACGTTACTTACCCCTTTACCATTCATAGTCTTTAAAAAATAACCACGAAATCCCCAAAATAGACTGACGGACGTAACAGACAGGGGCAAAAGTTCCAATAGGATACCCCGATTGCGAACAATATGAAAACGTTTTATGAAACTGGGTAAACTCAGCCCTGGGCGATTTATGAGTGTTCTAACACTGGAACCTTTACTTTGAGGGCACACTAACATCCAATTTGGAAGAGTCGACAAAAACAAACGCAACGCCAGTAAAGACCACTTGAAAACGATGGAACACTTTCTCTAGTATTTGGAATAGGCGGCACAAAGAAACGCAATGCGAATGAAGACAACATCCAGACCATGGAAGCCTGGTTTTGGTATTTTATCGAAAATGCCCACAATGTTATATGATACGTAACAGACAAGGGCATAACAGCAAAGATCCCTTAGAATGGCGCGATTGCAAACAAGATCAAAAGGTTTGATAAAATTGGACAATCTCAGTGCTGATCGTTTTACCTTGAAACATCACTTTAAAGGCACATTGACATCCAATTTGGAAGAGCCAACACAAACACACGCAACGCGAGCGAAGACAACATGTAAACGATGGAACAATTACTCCGGTATTTTACTAAATCCCCCACACAATGAACTACGAAACGTATAAGACCAGGACAAAACAGCGAAGATTCTGAGAACGGCTGCATGGCGATCAAGGTCAAAATTTGCATGACGCTGGACGAGCTCCTTCCTGGTCGCTTTATGAGTGTTATATTTGGAAATTTCACTTTAAGAGAATACTAACTAACACTCATCTGGAAGAGACGACCAAGAATGAAAAGTGTTGGAACCTTTCGAATCTATTCGAAGTGTTGGAACCTGTTTTCTGCCATAGTAGCGCCTTCAGACGAGTCAGATTCCTGCAACTCTTCGATAATACAATAACTAGATTTGAGCATCTCCCTGGAACGGATTGGATATCACTGGGGAAATTTCTTAAAACCACGAAAAAATACAATGCTCCCTGGACTAAAATTAGTGCACATCAGGCCGACTCATTGGCTTAGGTGTGTGATTAGAAATGGATCATGACACGATACGCCTATGATTCAACCGATCTTTTTAAATACAATTTAAACTAAACTGGGCAAACCTAAACGTAGAGGACAAGTCTGTGGGCCGAAGATTGAAATTTTCCCATACATGAATGTACCTGCGATTTTTCAAATTCAAAACATTGTACGGAATATAGAGACAAGCTATTTTGTCACACTAAAACAAACAAATTTCGTCACTTTGACGAAACTTTGTTTAAAGAAAATTAAGCTAACGTACACATTCATCGCCACAACGAATACATTCATGACAGCAACGGCAAAATCGATGGGCGTACGAAACTGTACATGGCTGCTACAAATATTTACTTTCTGGCCATGAACTTCTACGTTATCTATATTTTGGTGATGCAATGGTTAGTGTGTTCGACTCTTGCAATTCTTGCGACGACGTTAACGTCGCTCAGTGACGAGTGATTTGTCATGAAACACCTTCACAAAAAATCGTTCAGAATCGATGAAAACATTTAGGTCCCAATAAATCAAAAAATAAATGGTTTCCCATTACTCTCCATGAATAGATTGGGGAGAGATTTTCATAACCAATGAGCTGAGTACGTTTTAGTTGTGTACCCATTTATGGGGACGTACTGTTTTACACCGGTTCCGAACAGTATTTTAAAAAGCTTTTTCATGACAAAATTCTCGACAGTGTCGCAAACACTACAGTGTAAGGTAGTCAGAGCTGGGATCGAACCCACGTTATAATACACAAGAGCTGCGCACACTAAAATTCCACCACAGACGACGGGCCCAATTAGTGAGTGTAAAACTAGCGTACAGCTACTGACTGGGAGAAGCTCTCTCGTGTCCCTCCATGGAATATAATGGGAAAATTTTTATTTTTTTATTTTATTTACATCTCACTTTCGACGAAACTATTCGGAAAAATTACGAATTTTTAATTCAGAATTGAGAGAATTGCAAATCTATAATATTGTAGTGCATGACGAACTGAAACGAAGACACTACCATTGGATGGTTTAAAGTCAATGGAATACAGTTTCTAAAGGTTTGGTATGAGCTAGCATTTCGGATTTTGAAATGGTAAAGATACCAAGTATTTTTATACGATTAATCGGATGATGCCTCTTGAGGAATCGAAAGCTCAATGTGGGTGTACTTAATGAAGGGACACTGAACTAAAGGAAATAATGTAGCAACACTGAAAGACTTCAATATCGACAGAGATGGAGGAACTTAATGGTGTGCGATTAAGTCAGAAATTTGTTGTCATATCTCGAAAACTGAAGGTGATTTGGAGTATATTATTTTAATACGGAGTACATCCTAATCGCCCCGAAAATCGAAATTGTAAACCGCTTGCTAGTTCGTTGGCGAGGACATATCATTAGTGTTAATATAAAAGAACCAGGGATGATTTTTATTTATTCGGCCAATTTAATGGTACTATAAATTTTATTATTCAAGCTCAAGAAGATTCTATATCTCTATTAATAGTGATAAGATATAGTTTTGTTAAAAAAGAAGAAAAAAGAAGAAAATTCAACCTCGTGATTCCTGGAAAACCATATTGTTATTACAGAACTAGCCACAGATCTTCATCAGCGGTTGTTTGGAATGATGCTATTGAAAAACTCATCAAACTAAATGCGAAAGAAAACTCACTTTATCTGAGAATTTCCCAAGATGCAAGTGTTTTTTAGGCAACAACAAAATCATGTCTGTGGCTCCCGAAGGTTCTCTGGAGATGCAAAGAAATTTCTGCAAATGTTTTCTTGCGATATTTCTCGAACTCCGCTATTTTTACAAATTATGATACAATTTTTGGAAATATTTGAAAAATATTTGTGGGTGATTTTTCATTTTATAATTTTGGAACTTTCGTAACGAAAAAACACCCAAATAGTGTAAATGAAATTTTGCCCGAAAATAGTGAAAACTGGCCCAAAGAAATTGGTTCATTTTGCATATGCAGTAAACCCCAAATTTGTATGAAAAGTTTTTGGGCGATTTTTCGTTTTTGGGTCATTTTTATTTGGGTGATATTTCCTACAGCCGTTTCAAAGGCCATCAATGTTTCACATCAATATTATGAATGGACCAAGTTATGGCAAAAAGAGAATTGTCCATTTTGAATCATTCGCCAGATGCCGCCAGTGCATTTGAGTCATACAATTCGTTCCATGAATTCTCTATACTATTTAATACTCTTTGGCGACGACGACTGCCGCTACATCAATACCATCATACTTATTTTCAGGCACAGATTATTGTGCAGCTCGTTACTTGTCGTTATCGATGATTTGCTGCAAGAAAGCCCTCGTTTATGCGATGAAACTACTATGTTTGCTTGGAAATTCCAAAAAATGCAAATTGTATGGATTTATACCATGCTTGAGTTTCAAATCAATTTTATAACGTCATGAAGGAAACATGTTCATCCCAATGACGAAACATATTCATTGCAGCAATAAAACGTATACATCACAGTTGCAATGATGTTATAGTGAATATAATTAATTTCGAGAGGACGAGTAATCTTTTACTTTCGAGCAAAATATTCGATGAGGCTACAAACAAATTGAATCG
The DNA here is from genome assembly GCA_963931995.1 of Phaonia tiefii. Taxonomy (NCBI): domain Eukaryota; kingdom Metazoa; phylum Arthropoda; class Insecta; order Diptera; family Muscidae; genus Phaonia; species Phaonia tiefii. The sequence continues at coordinate 38,435,608 of OZ008368.1, read as the reverse complement.
TATGATGAAATTTTGAGTTTGTGGTGCAGTGTATCTAAAGCTAACGAATCATATTCATCGCAGCAATGAAATGTATTCGTCACTGTGGCAAAACCGTTTCTGTCAACAAACTAATTTATGTAGCTTTTAGTTAATATATGAAACATTCATACTACAAGCTTAACATTTTTCTACAGTTGTAAATCTAGAATTGGAAATAAAGTTGGAAATGTATTTCTGGAATAATGGACAATTCAGTTAACCACACTCACTGACATGAATAGTTTCGAAGTCCGTGACAAGTTCATCATCAGATGCCTAACTACAGTGCCTGAATTGGTACCATTGGTAGATCATCAATCGAATATATACACGCTGGAAAATATTGGCCCAAGCAAAATATTACAGGAAACATGTATATGTTTGCAAGCACTGTTTTCATGAATTGAAGATCTGTTGCTTTTTTGTGTCTTTATTGTCTGTCTCGCATTTGTTTTTATCGGTTTTCAACAAGAAACCGACATTTGGGTCTCAAACACATACATTATTGTGTCTCAAATATGTTATATTGAATAGCAAACACAATGTGTTTGGTCACAAGTACAGTATATTTGCGACAAGCCACAAACACATTGCAGAACAACAAAAGCAGACCGATTTTTCAGCGTATTCAAACTCAAAAATTAAGTTTACATATGCGAATTAGTATCGATCGAAGATCCCTAACTACCAACACGCAGAAATGCCCATAATTCCAACACAAGAACAGAAAGCTTCTTTTCCTTTGGCATACTCGCCTTGTTGCAGTGCTTTGAGGTGAGTTTTAATCTATAACACAGAGTTGCATTTTTATGTGGTATAGCTTTTTGTTGTACAAGCCAGTGCCAGTTACTTTTTTGGATTTGAATTTTACGACCGATTTTGCTAGTTTTAGTTAAGATATGAGAAGCAACGAAACATATTCATCGCAACAATGAAATGTATTCGTCACTGTGACAGAGCTCTTTCTGCCAACAAACTAGTTTCTGGAAATTTTAGTTAATGTATGAGAACAGGAACATTTTTCCCCGACAAATCTTTCACATTCGAAGACAAATCTCATTAGGGCAACGAACAAATTTATTCGAATAACGGAACTTTTTTGTTTTTTGACGGAGCTGGGTGATTCCCAATATTGAAAAATATTAAAAAACTATCGAAGCAAGGAAACTTATTCATCGCTGTGGCAAAGGTTTTTCAGTGAATACAATCATTTTCGAAGAGGCTTTAAATATTTCACATTCCATAAAAAACTTCGTTGAGGCGACGATCAAATTTAATCATATGACGACGAATTTCTTGTTAGTGTAATGCTTCGAAAGCTGGGCAATTTCCAACAATGCAATATATTTATTACAGCATTGAAACCTATTTGCTGCAGTGGCAAAATTTTCCACAAAATACAACCAGTTTCGTGGCGGTGATGTGCCTTTCACTGTCGATGAAAATATTCTTTACGTCGATGAACAAATTTAATCGTATTGCGAAGCTATTTACGCGGTGTTTCTTTACAATGAAACATATACATCGCAGCAACGAATCGTATTTTTCACTGTGGAATTTTTGTTTTAGCGAAGAACTTCAATTTCGTGGCGGCGAGGAATATTTCACTTTGGATGGAAGTAATCGTTGAGGTCGTGAACAAATTAAATCTTATTCCGAAGCTTTTCTTGTTAGAAGGAAAACCAAGCATTTTTCACTAAGAAAAATGTATCAGACCTTGGAAGCTTGTAACGCGTGATTTTTTAAAAGCTTTCGGATTTGATTTGAAAAAATACACATAAAATTTAAGAAATCTTTATTTGAGTCGATAGAACGGTTTATATAATTCAATGTTTAAAGATGATTTCATGTGAATGTTGACCGCGGCTGCGCCTAAAATGATTGAAAAAGGCGTTAAATGACACGATCGCACAAGATTCCGTATAGCCGCCTCAGAAGGTCGCCCAAACTGTCCAAAAAATTGAATAAGTGCATGATCCAATTTCTTAACCGAACATGAATTTTGATAATAAAATTCAATATTCATTATTGAATATTCAAACATGTTTGTCAGTAACATGTTACACGAAAACAGCTGAGCTGGCAAAAACAGTGTTGCCAAAGAGACAGTTGCTAAAAATCACCCTTTAGTACGAACTTCTCGTACATTAAAATTCAAACCTATCGGAAGTAAGTTTACTGCGAAAAATTGTTAGACTCACACAGAAATGCAACCCGGTGTTCCATAGGCTAATACTTAAGAGCCTCTGTTACTATCTTCGCTGCCTCTTCATGACGACGAGGTACTCGTAGTAGGTCATTTCATCGAGTTCGATTTGCTGCTGTATTTTACCAATTTGGTTGGACATAAAACGGGCAGAAATCAAAGGGAATACGTAGTTTCTTTCATTGCAAACAACATAAAGCATAATTAAGCTGTCTTAAGTATCACTAAACACTATTTAAACTTAGTTCCTGTCTTCTTTGATATCTCATTCTACATCATTTCCCTAGTACCTTTTCGATCAGCTGTGCCATAGAAACACCCTGGGTGTTCTTGATAATGTAACCTCAAAACAACTGCAACCGTGCGAGAATGTAAGAGGAAAAGAGAAACAGCCCTCTGTCATTGTTGGAATAATTGACTTTCACCTTCAGTTGGTATTGATGGATTTTTGATCGTTATCAATTCACATATGAAAATTGCATATAAAATTGATTTATATACGATTCATGATCCAACCAATGGTACCCAGTCAGACACTTGTCACGGAGTTCGAAACTAGTCATGCCTGTGAGTGTACTTTCCTGGATGATCTATTATTTCAACGAAAAACCTATCATTTTTCACTTAGAAAATTGTACCAGACCTTGTAGCACGAACTTTTCGTACATTACAATTCAAAACTAACGGATATAAGATCATTGCAAAAAATTCGAATGTTTCAAAAGCTGGGCGATTCTCAATAATGCAACATATAGATACACGCTGAAAAATATCGGCCCAGCAACATATTGCAGGAAATATGTACATGTTTGCAAGCACTGTGTTCATAAATTGAAAATCTGCTGCCTTTTTGTTTCGCGCATTTGTTTTTAGTGGTTTGCAACAAAAAAAGGTCACATTTGGGTCTCGAAAGCTTATATTATAACCTGCTAATAATTGTGTCTCAAACAGGATATATTGAATAGCAAACACAATGCGTTTGGGTACAAGTATAGTATATTTGCGAGAAGTTACAAACACGTTATATTTGCATCCAAACAACAACAAAATACTGATATTTCAGCGTGTATCAGCAATGCAGCAGTCATTGTGACAAAACGATCATCTTCGAGTCGGCGATAAATCGTTCAGTTTCGATGTACGAACGTAATCGTATGGCCAAGTTTTCCTTTTTAGCCTAGTATTTCCAAAGCTGGCGGGTCTGTACAATGGAACATATACATCGCAGTGACGATAATATTCGTCACATTGGCAAACTTTTTTTATGCAAACAACTTAATTTTCGTGGTTGCGATGAATATTTCACTTTGGGTGGAAATATTCATTGAGGTGGTGAACAAATTAAATCGAATTGTTAGAAGAATGTTGCTATAACTGGGCGATTCTCAACAATGCAACATATACATTGCAGCAATGAAAACTTTTGGTCACTCTGACAATACAATCATTTTCGAGTCGGCGATAAATAAGTTTTCCTTTTTAACATAGTATTTCCAAAGCTGGAGACTCTTTATAATGAAATATATACACCGCAGCAACGATTCTAGTCATCACAGTGGCAAAGCTTTTTTAGCGAACAACTTACTTTTCGTGGTGACGATGAATCTTTCACTTTGGATGGAAATATTCGTTGAGGTGATGAACAAATTCTATCGTAATGCGAATCTTGTAGAATGTTTCTAAAGCTGTGCGATTCTCAACAATGCAACATATACATTGCAGTAATGAAACCTATTTTTCACTATGACAATACAATTATTTTCGAGTCGGCGATTAACCGTTCACTTTCTACGAACGAACGTAATCGTATGGCAAAGTTTTCCCTTTTAGCTTAATGTTTCCAAAGCTGACCACTCTTTACAATGAAACATATACATCGCAGCAACGAATCGTATTCGTCACAGTTAACATTGAATCCTCCACTTTGGATGGAAATATTCGTTGAAGTGATGAACAAATTAGATGGTATTTGCGAAGCTTTTCTTGTTAGAAGAATGTTGTTAAAGCTGGGAGCTGGGTGGCATTGCAGCAATGAAACCTGTTAGTCACTGTGACAAAGATTTTTCAGTGAATGGAATTATTTTCAAGGCGGCGGCGGTAAATCGTTAACTTTCGATGAAAATATTCATTGATTATTACGATACATTTATTATTGATTATTACATTGATTATACAATTATTTTCAAGACGGTGGTAAATCGTTCAGTTTCGATGAAAATATTCATTGCGGCGACGAGCAAATGTAATCGTTTGGCGAAGCTTTACTTTGTACCCAAGTGTTTCTAAAGTTTACCCCTGTGGAACACAATCAATGGTCGGCTTTGTTTTCAAATTGGCAAAAGTCGTTCAATATTTTAGGAATTTCCGATAATGCGAAATATGTAGTTTAAAATTTAATTTGAAAACATTGAGGTTACGTTTAGGAAATATTCTTTCGCATATCTTAGGGCCAGTTTCATACTCGTCATTTAAAAGCTCACAGAAAGTTTACATATTATCGGTCGATTTCATCATGTTCAGTTATCTTTCAGTTAGAGCTAACGAACAGATTTAGCTGTTAGTTTGTATGGAATTTAAAATTTTTAACTGTCAGTTAGCTTTAACTTTGTTGGGTGCAATTGGGTTTAAATGGCATTTAAATAACAAACATCGGACATTTAAATTATATTTAAATGGAAAGTTTTCAACTACGAAACTGGGCATTAGACTTTTTAAAGTTTTTCAACTCTCTATTCACTTTAAGGGTTCGGTTTTTGTTTTGTTCCTTAAACTAAAACTTATTATCTTTGGTTGATTTCCTTTCTTTAAGGTGCAAATGTAAGTGGCAACATGTTATTTAGGGTTAAACCAAAGAACATTTTCCACAGATGGGGAGCCGCCACCCAGTCCCACTCCTTTCCCTACAACCACTTCTGGGTATACACACACAACATTTATTTAGGGAAAAACTTGGCTAAAACGCAAGCAACACGCGAAATTAAACTTAAGAGAACTCGCTGGCACTTGCCTCTCCAGCAGCAGCAGCAGCAACTGCAGCTGTAGCCAGCAGTCGAAGCAAAAGTAGTATCCATTAAGTTAATAAGAGGAAAAATGCCAAGACGCGTTAGTTTGAGAATTTTCTTTTCTTCTAGGTACGAGTGTAATTTTTTTTTGCACGAATTTTATAAATTTTTTCCTCATTTCCTTTATTTCAATTTTGGCATTTAAGACTTGTGTAGAAGCAGTAGAAGACGCAAGACCTGCAGACGAAGAGGAATCATTATTTTGTATAAGCGCGACCACATCGACCCAGGGCTTAAGTACACGAATAGCTGCTGCTGATGATGGCGATGGCGATGACGATGAGCGAAGCACATTCCTCAAAACGAATGAATGTCGGTGGCGTATGTACATCATATGACCGTGTGTAACAAACCCCAAGTAAAGTTGTGAAGCAGCACAAAAAATTGCTATAATATCCACCAACAACCTTACCACACACACTTACACACCAATGTCCAATAACGTGGCACGTTGCTGTGGCATGTAGCCACCTCAACCGCCCAATGTACACCACCATTGCCAATCCGCCCGCCCACCATCACCACCACCTTTGCTGGTTACAACAAATACATACATATGTAGCCGGCATTACACTGTATGACGAGAAATTGTAGTGAAATTTGGCAAGCTGGCTTGCTATAATGCGTGAAAGTGCGTGCAAGTATGTCGGAATCATAGGGCCGGGGTAGAAATTATAGCATAGAATATTTACAATTTCGCTTCGTTTCGCACTGAGTAAGAGTCTGGCATGTAATCGATTTTATACACTGTACCTAGTATAACGTACGTTGGAAAGGGATGGTACTACTAACTGCTTAAGTTGTTTCAGTCATTCCACTTTGTGATTGGCTAGAGTTTGCTTCGAACTTAGGCGTCATGCTGCGCAAAATCCAACCCATTTCTCGTGTACAGCTCACACAGCCACACACTTATTGGTAAACGCAATGATTTATGAGTTTCAGCTTACTCACAACCACTAGCAACCACGTCATACACACACTTATTCGCAAGCGACACACCACCAAAACCCGATGTGCTCGTTGCCCACAGAAGAGAGAACACAGTACCACACTTAACAGCAGAGAGCTTAATACTTAAACGCTGTCTCTTTCTTATGCATGTTTCATTAGGGTATTTAACGATTGAGTTGGTTGGTTACGTTAGTCGGGCCACTACAAGTTTGAATGTGTGCGTATTGTGCGAGCAACACTGTACGTACACACAACCAACCGTGAGACATCGTGTGCTCTCAGCTGAGTCTTAGCACCTCGAACAGGTTTCAAGCCTAACGTAAACCGCCAGAAAGGTGCTCAATCTAGTGCAGTGTAGAGGTATTTTGCGCGTCGCTTTAATGTCGTTTGTGTTTTGATTTCTCTCTGAAAGTTTTTGAACAAGACCTTAAACCAACAACTTCTGCCGAGTAACGAACAGTGTGTACGCGGAACGACGGAACCTTAAAAACAAACCCACCCCAGGTTACTACGTAGCTATAATCTGAGACGGACAAACTTGCAAACATACGTGTAGCACGGCCGTAACGTCAGTCCGTCGAGCCCGCCGTACAACAGTGAACGACATTTGTCGCATACAACATATCACACCGGGTTCTAATCGTTGGCAACAACATCTACAACATACAGTAAGCGGTCCGTTAAAGGTTCTAGTTGCGTGTCGCTGCACCAGCTTTCGAACATTTCCCATAACGCGCCGAGTGCGTAAGCCAGTGTCTGTGGCCGTGTCCGTGTGTTTGTGTGTGAGAGTTGAACTACGGAGTTTTCCTTCACGGGATTTACGGGAAATCACGTTTATGAAAAGATCATTTACGTTTTGAAATTCGGCGATTCATGTCGTATGTCGGCGCGTCGCATGAAACGTAACCTATAAAAGAATCAAACAGAAAAGTACTAACTCCCAAAACACCAAATTGTGTAATAAAACCAACCAAAAGTAACAAAAACACCACAAGAAATGAAAACAAAATAAAGAGAGCAATTTAAACAAGAGAAAATGAAATACAATTAATACAAAGAAAATAAAAATATTTGAAACAAAATCTTATGGAATATCAATTCATTTGAAAAACAAAAATCAAAAATATAAACAACAAACACCAAAAGAATTAACACAAAAGCTCCAATATACAATGTTGATCATTGAAGAAATCTTGTGAATTTGAAAAGTGAATTTGAAATTCATTCAAAAAATATTCAAAAAAAAAACAAATATTCATATGTATTAACTTCCCGTTAAAACACATGCAAACTTAAGTGTATAATAGAAATCAACATTCCAAGTAACACACAATGTTGAAACGTGTATAACACATCCACCATACACATCCAAAACAAACGTTTTCAAAACTCACCAGTTTTTCGAAATCGTCGTGAAGTCTTTATGCAAAATATCACTTAGTGCTAAAAACAACAAACAAACATTCCTAAACCCAACTCAAGAACAACATCCTAACAGTGCCAACTTTTCAAATTGCATTATCCCACTATGCTTACCATGGAATCTGATATGAAAGGTGGCATACTGCATGCCACAATGCCGCCTCATCATGCCTCGGCCGCTTTGCACGGCCATGCTGCTTCGCCCTATAGTGCTTTGGGTCCGCTCATGAATTTGGGCCAATCACATCTGACACAATCACATTTGTCGCATCATCACCAGCATCATATGACATCCCATTTGGCCAGCCAAAGTTCAGCGGCCTCGAATGGCACACCTAGTGCTTTGAGTTCCCTACAGAACAGTATGGCCCAAACACTCAATGGCAACTCTGTGGTACAACATGGTTCTCCTTTGCACAGTTCCAGTGACTTGAGTCCCACCCAGACTTCACACTCCAGCATTGGCAGCCATCACATGACTTCACCGGGCCAGACACATCATCATGGTGCACATCACCATTCCGGTGGGATGGGTGGTCAAAGTACACCACTCAGTTCGGGTGGCAGTTCCGCTGGTGGCGGCAATGGCATTAATAACAACAACTCCTCCAGTGCCAGCAAAAACGCCCAAAACGCTGCCGAGCGCGTTAAGCGGCCCATGAATGCCTTTATGGTGTGGTCACGCGGCCAGCGCCGCAAGATGGCTTCGGACAATCCCAAAATGCACAATTCCGAAATCTCCAAACGTTTGGGCGCCCAGTGGAAAGACTTGTCGGAGAATGAGAAACGTCCCTTCATCGATGAGGCAAAACGTTTGAGAGCCGTGCACATGAAGGAACACCCAGACTACAAGTATCGGCCACGCAGGAAGACGAAGACTTTGACCAAGACCAAGGAGAAGTATCCCATGGGTGTAGGTGGTTTATTGCAAGCGTCAGAAGGTAATGCTCCCTCCGCGCGCACTTCATCGGCTAATTCGATCTCATCGGCTGCTCAACAAGCGGCGGGCGTCAATCGTGAAATGTATCCCATGAGTGCTCCCAATGGATATATGCCCAATGGTTACATGATGCACGATCCCTCCGCCGCCGCCTACCAAACACAACACGGAGCCTACATGGGCAATTACCACAGATACGATATGGGGCAAATGCACCAGGCGGCTGCTGCTGCCGGTTCTCTCAACTACATGAATGCCGCTGGCGGTGGTTATGGCATGTACGGGACTGTGTCCGGGGGCCAAACATCACCTTACGGCAATGTCCAACAGCCAGGCTCGCCTTATGGCAGCGGAAGCGCTCAACCCCAGCCCGGTTCACCCTACGGCATCTCCGGCCAACCTGGTTCTCAAGTCTCCTGCCAAAGTCACAGTCCCAGCGATTCAAGTGTGAAATCAGAGCCCGTCTCACCCGGTCCCATGCACAGCTCATCTTCGCAACAAAATCCCGCCGCTGCCGCCGTCATAACCAACAACAATAATCACATAATGAAAAGGGAATATGTGGGAGGGCAACAGACTTCAGCGGAGCTGAATCACCTCATGAACATGTATCACCTGTCCGATGGCATGCAAGTTTCAGCGGCCGCTGCAGCGGCAGCTGCCGAGCATCACCAGCGTAACCTGATGCACTATCAGAATAGCTCGCCGGACTTGCAGCAGCATCAAGCGGCGGCGGCCCATCATCATCATCAGCAGTCGATGCGTTCCATGGCTCCCTTGGCCCATATGTGAGAAATGGCAACAGCATATGGAGGTCAGAGCACGACGCTGCCAACGGTTTCTAGAAGTGCGGCGGCGGATATAACGCCCTGTGGCTTAACACTCTCAACACACCAGCAACCTGCCCCCAATACCAATTCCAATAACAACAACTCATCCTCCTCCAATTCCGCCTCGATGCCCAATAATCACCACCAGGAAGAACATATGCATTTAGCGGATGATCAGGATGAAGGCACAAATTCACCAACCCTACTGCAACAGCAACAGCAACATCAGCATCACCAGCAACAATTGCAGCAGCAACAGCAAACGGAAATGTTAAATCATCATTCCCAGTTGCAGCAACAATTGAGCTCCGGCTTAACGGCGGCAGATAATGGTGACGGTCGTCCTAATGGATCAATAATGTTGGGTACATATGGCCACGGGCGCACTAGTCCAACGGCGTCGGGCTCATCGGGCGGTGGCAGCCGCTCCTCGGCCCATTCAATGCCCTCGCATTCGCCGGCATTACATCACAGTTTAGCAACGGCGGCGGCTGCTGGTTTCCAAACCCAAACGGGCTCACTAGCCGATGGAAACTGCGGTAATAGTGCTACGGTGGTCACATCAGCGGCGATAATGGGCCGCCTAACAGCCGGCGGTGTCGATAGCCTCGGCAATGGTTTCACAATGTCCGACGCCAATGGCAGTGGCGCCCTAACCCTGCTGCCCAATCATCATGCCCATCATCCACATCATCATCATCTGCCGCATCTGTCGTACTCCACATTGGCGGCAACACATCATGCCCATCATCCGCACCATCATCATCACCATGCCCATCATCATCCGCACGATGCAACAGGACTGTTGGATATATCCACATTGTAAATTATTAGTTTTAAAATTCAAATCCAAATCGAAACAGAGGAAGAAGAAGCATACAAATATAAATATACTTTAATTTAAATTAAATGAATTAAGAGAGCAGAGTTCTTGGACAGTAGTTTGTAATGTAAATTAAAATCCCCCCCCCCCTCTCTCGATAAGCTAAAGAAAACGGAATACAAAGTGTAAAATATTAAATAAAATTAATTAAAAAAAAATAAAGAAAATTAGTAATTAAAAAAAAAAACCATACGATATATAGAGAAATAATTAAATAATCAAACGACAAGAAAAAATTTGAAAAAAAATAATTAAAAGAAAATAAAAAGAAAAACGTCACCGAAATATGAGTAGCCGTAATAGAATAGCGAAGATAAAAACTACAAAAATATCATAAGATCTAAATAATTAATAATAATACACCAAAAAACCTCATAATTTCCTTTTTGTTAAATTTAAAAATAAAACAAAAAAAAAATAAATACAGACTTTGACAGTCCTCAGAACTTCACCGCCGATGTTGTCATACATTCCCAAATGGTAGGCCAATACAATTTCGCAATTTTTCTAAAATTAAAAAAAAAACTACAAAACATTCCGAGCAGACCTTTCACATTCCTTTAACTCTTTTCAAACTCTATAGAGCAAAAAAGAAACGTAAAATAAAATTAAAGTAAAATTTGAAATTTCTTTAAAAATATTAAAACGAAATTCAAAATATAAAAATCCACAATAATTTGATGATGCAAATTGAAATCTGAAATGAAAAAATTTGTAAAATGTGTGATAAAAAATGTTAATTATATTTCATAATTATTATTATTATTATTCTTATTCTTATTGATGAAGATGAATGAATACAAAAACAACCTACACTTATTATTATTCTTATGCATATAAAGTTTTTTTTTTATTTTTTTTAATTTCTTTGTTAATTGTAATTAGTTTTCTTTTTTCTTTTGGATATAGTAATTGTATATGTTTAAGATCTTTTTTATATATATGATTTTATTTGATTCGAATAAAAACTTTATGACGTGTAAAATATCTTATGTTTACCACAAAAAAAATACAGCACAAGTCTTTTTATTTGAAATTCCGACGGTGGAAGACTTATGATTTAATGGGTTAAAAAAATACAAAAAACACTTCTATGAAACTACGATTTGTCGTGGAGAAAATTTGCGTGCAAAAAAGAGCCAATTATTATAATCGGATTTTGATCGATCGTATAAATTTCGGTTCGGTATCAAAAATTAAATGCCTGTTCGCCGATGTCGAGCGAAAGCTTTCGTTCATATTCTAGTCGAAAGTAATGTGAACGTATTATTTCAAATCGATCGAAAATGTAAAATTTCGAAAGTGCTGTCATTTACGATCAAAGATAAAGTCAGCCAAACGACACGTTTTGACTTCAAGGAACCCCATTACGTACGAATTCAAATCACTGCAAACACGAATAATAAATAAATGGTTTCCCATTACACGAATAAATAACCGAATTAGTCGAAACCTAATTAATAGGTTTTCTCAACCATACTCGATGTTATAACACCCGAATTAGAGGTTGTCACAATCGCACTAGAGGTTGTCTCAACTACATAAGATGTCATCACATTCGAATTAGAGGTTGTCACAAAAACATGGTTGTAATAATATCCGAGTTCGAGGTTGCCACGACCGCATTAAAGGTTACCACAATCTACTGTATGTTGGTTCAACCGAACTTCAATTGTAGCATCGAAATTCAGTCATGACAACCTCAATTCGGTTGTGGCAACTGAAACTCGGTTTTCTACAATCTATTTTCAAACACTTCGTTACGTGAGTGTAGAGGAACTCAATTACAGTCGATTTCAAATCACTGCAAACCGAATTAGTCGTAACTGATCTAATAGGGTTTGTCAACCACACCTGATGTTAGAACAACCGAATTAGAGGTCGTCACAACCACATTAGAGGTTGTCACAACAACATGGATCCGAGTTAGAGGTTGCCACAATTGCATTAGATATAATTAAAAACAATTAGAAGTTGTCACAGCCGCATTAGAGGTTACCACAATCTACTATATGTTGGTCCAACCGAACTTCAATTGTAGCATCGAAATTCAGTCGTGACAACCTCAATTCGGTTGTGGCAACTGAAACTCGGTTTTCTCCAATCTATTGGTATTTTCAAATACTTAGTTATGTAAGTGTAGAGGAACCCAACTTGAGTCGAATTACAGTGACCAAAGATATAGTCGGTCAAACGTAACGTTTTTACTTCGAGGAACTCAATTACAGTGGAATTCAAATCACTGCAAACACGAATATATAGCCGAATTAGTCGAAACTGAATTAATAGGTTCTGTGAACCGCACTTGATGATATAACATCCGAATTAGAGGTAGTCACAACCACATTAGAGGTTGTCACAACAACATGGATGTCCTCACATCCGAGTTAGAGGTTGCCACATCCTCATTAGATGTAATTAAAGACAATTAGAAGTTGTCACAGCTGCACTAGAGGTTGTCGCAGCCGCATTAGAGGTTATCACAACCTACTGTATGTTGGTTCAATCGAACTTCAGTTGTGGCACCTAAATTCAGTCGTGACAACCTCAGTTCGGTTGTGGCAAATTAAACTGTTTTAAACAATCAATTTTCAAACACTTGGTTATGTGAGTGTAGAAGAACCCAATTTGAGTCGAATTACAGTGACTGGCTTTCGTTCGAGATTTAGAAAGTTGGTATAAGAATTTTAAATATTAAATATTTAAAATTTCGATGGTGAACAAATTATGATTTAATGAGCAACTATGATTTGCCGCTGGGAAAGTGTGCGCCAACAAAAGCCAATCAACTTAACCGGATTCTAATTTATCTTAGAAGTTTCGGGTCTGAATCAAAAATGTATTTATGGCTCCAGGATGTCGTAGAAGTCTTTCGTCCGAATTCTAGTCGATCGAAAATGAAACAGGGTTTGCACAATGTTATCATTTCAAGTCGAACGAATATATAAAATTTCTCTATTTCGAATATCCTGTCATTTACGATTAAAGATACAGTCAGTCTCACGAAACCATTTTACTGCCACGAATCCAATTACGATCGAATTCAAATCACTTTATCCACATAATGCATAACCGAATTAATAGGAGGCTTTTATAACCACTACCACACTAGCTGTTATGGAATTAGAGGTTGTTATAACCGCATAAGAGTTTGTCACAAACAATTTTAGGATACCATCACATCCCAATCGTAGGTTGTTACTATCGCATTAGAGGTTGCCACAATCTACTATATTTTGGTTCAACGAAACGTCATTTGTGGCAACTAAAGTCAGTCGCGACAATCTCAATTCGGTTGTGACAACTGCAATTCGGTAGCAACAGCCAAAATTGCGTTTTAAGTTTTCGATCATATTCTAGTCGAAAGAAATTGATACAATATTTTTATTTCAAGCCGAAAGAAAAATTAAATTGTATTTATTCCGAATCTGTTAACATTGTTCGAGGAACCTAATTAAGTCGAAATCCAATGGCCGTACCCACAGAAAAAATATTCGAATTAGCCGTAACCGAATAATCTGACACAAGATGTTATCACATCTGATCTAGAGGTTGTCACAACAGCATTAGAGGTTGTCAGAATCGAACTTCAGTTACGGCGACTAAAGTTACGACCTCATTTCGGTTGTAACAATTATAATTCGGTGGTTATAGGTGGTCGCAACAGCATTATAGGTTGTCGCAAACGCATTAGAGTTTGTAACACCCACGTTAAGGGTGTGACTGCCACATTAGAGGTTGTCACAACAACATGGATGTACTCACATCCGAGTTCGAGGTTGCCACAACCACATAAGGGGTTGTCAGAACCAAATTTCAGTTGTGGCGACTAAATTCACCTGGGGCAACCTCAATTCGGTTATGGTAACTGCAGTTCGGTGGCAACAGCCAAATTTATGCTTCCTTCAGATTTTTTTCAACCAAGTACTTATGCGCGAGTGTAAAGGAACCGAATTGGGGAAGAATTACAGTGACTGGGTTTAACATTTTTTTTACACATTTTATACAGGCTGTCCCATTAAATATTCACAATAATATGCGCATAATATTGTATTTCAAATTCCGACGGTAAACAAAATTATGATTTAATGGGTTAAAGACAAAAATAGAGCAAAGTTTAAGCAAATATGCTTTGCCATGGGAAAGTGTGTGCCAACAAAAGCCAGTCATCTTAAAGGGTTCTAATTTTTCTCAGAAGTTTCGGGCCTGAAACAAAAATGAAGTGTCAATTCCTCGATGTCGTACAAAAGCTTTCGATCATATTCTAGTCGAAAGAAATTGACAAAATATTGTTATTTCAAGTCGAACGAAAATGTGAAATGTATTTATTTCGAATCAGTTAACATTTACGACACTTCGAGGAACCCAAAATATGCGAATTAGCCGAAACGGAATAAACCGACACTGGATGTTATCACATCCGAATTAGAAGTTGTCATAACCGCATGAGAGGATGTCACAACCGCAGTTGAGGTGGTCGCAACCACATTAGGGGCTGTCACAACCGTATTAGGGGTTGACACAACCGCATTAGAGGTTGTAACAGCCGCATTAGAGATTGTTACAATCTCATTGGAGGTTGTTGCAACCATATTAGAGGTTGGCAGAATAGAACTTCAGTTGTGGCGACTAAATGCATTCGTGGCAACTGCAGTTCTGTTGCAGCCGCCAAATTTACGCTTGCTGTAATCTTTTTTTTAAACAACTGACAGTATAAGAATACAATTTGAGTCGAATTCCAGTGACTGGCCTTCGTTATACGAATACGAATTTTAAATATTATTACGATTAAAATACTGTTATGGTGTGTCCTGTAAAGGGTGTTCCAATTAAAGTTCCCGATATAAAAAAAAACAAAACGCATAATTTTTAACCGAGTGGTACCATTTTTCTTTTGGCATTGTAAAGTAGACATTGTCCCATCTCTTGTACTTTTTGTGAAATACACTTTGACAAAGATGAAAAAATGACAAAGATCAAAAAATAGACAAAGAAAACAAAAATACTTTTTTTGATTACATTTTGACAAAGATGTGGTTTCACCTTATCGATGACGCTTTGATTCTCGGCCTGTAGTTAAGGAATTTTTTTGTGGTTTACCCGCATATGCCAAAGATTTCATAAAACTCCAAAGAAAAAAACGAATTAATTTGGTGGACAATTGACGAGTTTGGTGGCCACTTGACTATTTTTGTGGCCAGTTGACATCGGAAATACGGCAGATGATTCGGTGTGGAAATCGTTGCAGTAATAGATTGATTGTTTCACGAGTGGTGTGGCAGGTGGGACGCTGTCCTGCTGAAATCATATGCAATCCAGATTTATTCGAACCACTTGAGATCAAAATATCTGCGTTATCATTTTCTTGTGACGAATGCTAATCACAGTTACTGCATTTCCGGCCTAATTTTCCTAATTTTGAAATAAGTGAGGTCCAATCACACGGCCTGACCAAACAATGGGTGCATTCGTTCCTCATAGATCAAGTGCGGTTTTTTAACTCTAAATTTGGCAATTTTGTTGGTTGGCAAACCCATTTAGAAGAAGATGTCTATCATCGGTGAGGACACTTTATTACGAATAATTGGCATTTACTTCACTTTACTTCGTTACCATTGTACTTATATTGCTGACCGCCAGACCCAAATCCGCTTGTTTTGGAGGCATTTATTTCTCATGACTCATGTGCGCATTTTCTGATCCTAAAACTCGACAACTTTGTTGACGAATCAATTCAGGTGAAAATTCGCCTCATCGGAGAAGATGATTGTTTTCGAAAAGTCGGCCTGCACTTTCCTGCGTCACCCATTGAACGAATTGCTCGCGCTGGGTAGACCCCTTTCACACTCGGCAAGTTACTTGCGCAAGTCTCTTGCCCAAGTCTTGGTTTGTTGATGACAGAGGTAGGGTCGGGTTAGGGGAATCAATTTGAGGTACAGACTTGCTTGTACTCGGAAAGTTGAAAAACTGACTTGCGCAAGTAACTTGTCGAGTGTGAAAGGTGTCGTATGTTCTGCTGGATTCAGCTTGACAGTGTGCTGAATCTTGTGCGACTGAAGGTGGAGGTCTTTCTTTAAAATTCGCTGCATGGAGCTTGGCGAAATTCTAAGTGGTTGTGAACGATGTCAAATTGATGTTTCCGAAGTTTTGGCGACACTCTCGGTTACAGCTACAATATTTTGTAGAGACAGGTCTGTACGTCGATGCATAAAAGACACACTGCTCATAATTCCTCCAGTTTCGCTAAATTTTTTGATCACTAACTGTTGACACGTAAGGTGCACTTCCATGAACGAAACTTTTGGGAAGTTTGTGAGCCGTTTCCGCGTAAATTTCCTCATTTTTGTAATGGATTTTCACTATGACAAGGCGTTCTTCCTTTGTGTGGCGCTCCCTTTTTAATAATCGGAAGAGTCATAGAATACAGAAAATTAAGAACTGTTTTCCCCATTACTCCCTTAGGAAGATTTATTATAGGGTATATTTAATTTTATATTTATATTTATAGTTTGTGCTACTTTTGAGTTCAAAACAGGGTGACACAATTTTGACGTGAGTTTTCGTATCCTAGAAGGCGAAAATGCTGGGAAAGACGGATTTACATACTTCGAATCTAACGTCCGGCGATATGAGTTCAAATCCTACTTGCGACTACTTCAGATTGTTTCAGTAGTTTAAAAAAAGACTGCTCCGTTAGCTCATAAGAATTTAAAAATCTTCTACTAAACCAATTCACATCGATTTCTATACAAATTTATTTTTCCTGATTTTATTAATTTCTTCAATTTTTAAATTCGATATAAAACTTCGAACTTTTAAAAACTTTAAATAAATTAAATTTTCATATTATAAATGTTTAAAAAACCTTTCATAACTACAGGGTAGCTGATGGATGTTGCCGTATTAATCATATTTTGCCGAATTAATCATATTATTTTAATCATCTCAATTATTTTTTCTTCAAGGGTTTGAATAAGAAAAATATTCGGAGTCAAATCTACCACTTCAACGAAATGAAAACTGTCCTCCATTTAACTGAAGTCCCTGTTGGAAGAAGGTGTTAACTCACGTTTTTGTAAAACAATATTTTCCTTCTTCTAATGTTTCCATAGTATCTGGTTTAAAACAATATTAAAAAAACAGCAGACAGTTGTCCGAGGCCTTCGGCCACGGACTGTCCCTGCAGGCTGTATCAGATACACGGCCATTAAGTTTAATGTAGAATACGCCATCCGTTAAGACAGAAAAGATATATAACAATATATGATAAATAACATAAGCAAATGAATTTATTTATTTGATAGTTACTTTTGATAATATACATAAGCTTATGGTAGGACAAATAGGATAAATATGTTTTTAAATTAAAAGAGTAAGGATAAATGATAAATAACAGACGCAAATCAATTTGATTTATATTTTTTATAATTATATATCCATGTTAAATTCAAATTCACATTTAACATTTTGTTTCACTTAAATACATAAGTAAATATACGAAATTTCAATATTTCATCAATCAAAACAACAGCCGAAGGTTTGGGTCCACACTGAAACAGCAGCATGGTTTGTGTTCACGCTACAAACTCAAACACTCAACCACATACCACACATATGTTTGAGTGTATGTGTTTAAACAATTTTCATTTGAGAAATTTAAATATTAGGAAGATATCAACCAATATGAAATGTATATCAAACGAAAGATAACATCTTCATTTACCTACAAAAAAATTTTTAAAAAAAGTTATCTCGCCGTTTCCTCATAATCAATGAAATAAAGATTACACCAATAACAATCTGACATGACTCCCTATACCGTAAGGTAAGACGTATTCTACGCCAAAATAGTTGTTAAATTTAATTTTAAAAATTTTAATATCAGACGTTGACTTGTTTCTTATCTAAAACAAAATCAGATACCAAGGGAAAATTAAAAGAAAGAAAATATTGTTTTTGAAAAATCGAGAGTTAAAACCTTCTTCCACCAGGGGCTTCAAATATTTTGGATCTTGTCAATTATCATCACCAACATATTTTAGCATAATTTACGTTGACTCAAGAATTTATCCACTAAAACACATTACATTAATGAGAATTTGTTACAAACCAAACGTTTGAAAATATTTTTGTCTTTCGCAGAAGTTCTTACTGTAAATAAATGGTGTCTCAGTAAGGATGCACTTCTTCATTTTAAAATAAAAACAAGTATTGTTTCAGATAGTTTCGATTTTTTTATTGTATTGTAAAGCAGACATGTGCCCATTAAGTATGGAATAAAATATCCGTCAAATAGCCCACATGGCTCTGATGACAAGCCACTAATCTGTTCGTGAAATTTTTCATAACTTTTTCACAGACATGTGGCTGTATCTCACCGATGACGCGTTGGATGTCGGATTTGAGCTCAGGAATTGTATCTGGTTTATTCCCATAAAACCAAGATTTCAAAAAACCGCAAAGAAAGAAATCGCACGGCTTTAAATCGCATAATCTTGGTGGCCAGTTGACATCAGAATTTCTTGAGTTACTTTGTTCTGGAAATCGTTGCTGCAATAAATCGATTCTTTTATGCGCGGTGTAGCAGATGGGACGTTTCTTGCTGAATCCACATGTGTGTGGCAGTTGGCGCCATCTTACTGAAACCACATGTCGTTCAGATTCATGCCGTTCAGTTGAGGTCACAAGAACTACGGTGTCATGTTCCTGTACCGAATGCCGTTCACAGTCACTGCAATTTCGGCCTCATCTTCCAAAAAAAAAGTAAGGCCCAATCACGCCGCGGCCTGACCAAAATCCTCACCAGACAGTTGCTCGTTGTGGGTGCATTTGTTTCTCATGGATTGCATGAGGATTTTCTGAGCCCTAAATTCGACAATTTTCTGTATTGTGAAATAGGCTTCCTCAGAGAATATTTTTTTTTTTTTTTGAAAAGTTGGCATTGATTCACTTTGCTCCTTTACTCATTGAACGAATTGCCGGCGATTTCCATGGTCTGCCGGTTTGAGCTACTCAGTCAGCTGAATTTTGTACGCATGAAGGTGAAGCTATTTTGTCAAAATTAGGTACTTAGTACTGTGTTAAATTTGAAGTTGTTGAGAACGATGCCGAATTGATGCTATCGGGTTTTCGACGATACTCTCGTTTACAGCAGCAATGTTTTCAAGCCACCGACTGCTACGTTGACGCACAGCAGTCTTACAGTCGATACTCGACCCAGTTCGTTCACATTTTTATACAACTCTTTGAATGGTTGAAACATTAGGCGCACTTTCTCGACTGATAATTCTTCGAAGTTTGCTAGCGGTCTCAGCATAACTTTCCAAATTTTTGTAATATTCATAAAGCGCTACATTTTTAAGAATTGGAATAAACATATGTGACAGCTTCCAAATTTCAGAGTTGGTTGACACTTGCACAAAAAATAATGACAGTAAATTTAAAAAGTGCAATCTTACTGAAACACCCATATAAGTGACTTCAAAAATTTTACGAACAGAAATTTAGTTGGTTTTAAAATTGTATTATGTTAGGACAATTTTTCTAATCATATCACTGGTAAAAAAAATAGTTAAGAGAAAGTCAAAAATTTTCCACAAACGTAAACCAATCTACCATTAGGAATGTAGATTCAGAGCGAGATTCACACTCGTCATTCAAAAGCACAATTTAAGCCAATAGAAAATGTTCATATTAACAAAAAAAATTTCATATAAACAGAAAATTGTCATATTTAATGTCATTTAAATGACAAAACATCGGGCATTTAAAATCAAGTTAGATGGAGAATTTTCAACGTTGAAACTGAGCATTCATTCATTCATCCTCCTGTAGCTTAAAAGCATAGCCATACAGCTTTATCAAAAGCTGACAGAAAAAGTATTTTAAATCGTGCCCGTATCCTTATCGGCAGACGTTGATACTCGTACGATGTACTTAATACAATTTTATTCTGGAGAAAAATAATTTTAAGAATCTTTGTCGAGCAACGAAATTTCCAAATCACGTCACTGATTAAAACAAAACAAACTGTTGAAATGAATACCAACAATTGCACACAATCTTAAATTATTCAATATTCGAAATCTAAATCGAGTTATGTATTCAATTTTGTTTTGTTCTCTCTAGCTAAATACCTGCAGATAAAAGGCCTTGAATTTGTATAGATGTTCAGAAAATTCTCCAATACAGACGTTTCTGCAATACTTTATGTTCAATTCATTTCGGTCTTATGCATCAAAAGTCATTACATTAGTGAAAATTCTCTCGAATGCATATAACCAATAAATACAGCAGGCAGCAACATTGGAAACCATTCGCAAAAATTCTTGCCTTTGAATATAGAAAACTGATTGGTTTTCAATAAACGTGATTTGTCAAACTCCCCGTAATGAAATCTATATCCTAATCCTCAATGCTGATCTATATATTTGCCCATTATTTCGTGTCGTACACCATTTCCAATTGAGATTAAAAAATATCAATTTAATTGTAAAAAATATGAATTGTTATTTAAAAATCATGTTTGCAATTTAGAATCACTTGAAATTTAAAATTTCTATCTGAACTTTAAAAAACATTAATTGAAATTTAAAAAAAATCTATTGAAATTCAAAAATTCTACTTGAGATATTTTAAATACATCAATTGAATTTTAAAAGGCATCAATTGAAGTCAAAAGACATCACTCGAAATTTAAAAGACATCAACTGAAATTTAAAACCATCAGTTGAAATTCAAAGAATTGAAGAATCAGATGAAATTTAAAATATATACCCATTTTGTGCATTAGATTTTTGAATTTTAAATGATGTTGTTTAAAATTCAATTGATAAATTTTAAATTTCATTTGTTGTGCTTCAAATTTCAATTGATGTTTTCTAAATTTCAATTGATGTATTTTAAATTTCAAATTGAAGTTTTAAATTTCAATTAATGTATTTTAAATGTCAAATAAAATTATTGAATATCAACTAATTTTCTTAAATTCCAATTGAAATTTAAAAATTGCATTTTAAATTTAAAATACATCAATTGTTGTTTAAAAATTCTATTTGAAATTTGAAATACATCAAGATATTTTTAAGAAGAATCAATGATATTTAAAAAACATAAATTGAAATTTAAAGCACATCAATGGCAATTAAAAAGATATCAATGTAAATTAGAAATACATCAATAGAAATTTAAAACACATCAATTGAAATTTAAAATACATCAACTGAAATTTAAAACATTAATCGAAATTTAAAGTTCGTCATATAAATATTATTTCTCTATTTTATGTATTAGATTTTTAAATTTCAATTGATATCTTTTAAATTTCAACTGATATGTTTCACATTTCAATTGATGTGTTTTAATTTGCACTTGATGTGTTTCAAATTTCAATTGATGTTTTTAAAATTCAATTGATATATTTTTAATTTCAAATAGTATCTTTCAATTTCAATTAATGCATTTTAAATTTAAAATGGAACTTTTAAATACGTGTTATATTTTTTTAATTTGAAAAATACCAATTGAAATATGAAAATTATATTTGAAATTTAAAATACATCAATTGCTATTTGAAATACATCAAGATAAATTTAAAAAACATCAATTGACATTTGAAAGCCATCAAGTGAAATTTAAAAGACATCAATTGAAATTTAAAGTACATCAATTGAAAGTTAAAAGACAGACAAATTCAATTGATAACCTATTTACCGATTTTATGTATTAGAATTTTAAATTTCAATTGATGTGTTCTAAATTGCAATTGGTTTAATTTGGTGTTTTAATTTTCGATTGATGTGTTTAAAATATATTATTAATAATAATTCAAATCTAGTTGATGTTTTTTAAATTTCAAATAGATTTTTTTAATAACAATTGATTTTTTAATTTTGAAAAATACCCACTGAAATCTGAAAATTCTGTTTGAAATTTAAAATACATCAATTGTTATTTAAAATTTCTATTTGAAATACATCAATCTTGAATAACAATTGATTTTTTTTAATTTTCAAAAATACCATTTGAAGAAATTTGAAAATTATGTTTTAATTAAAAAAAAATCAATTTGTATTCTAGATTTCTATTTGACATACATCAATTCAAATTTAAACAACAATTGAAATTTAAAAGACATCAAATGAAAGTTAAAAGACATCAGCTGATCTTAAAAACTATTTAACGATTGTATGTATTTGAATTTCAATTTCAATTGATGTCATTTAAATTTCAATTGGTATCTTTTAAATTTCATTTGATGTGTTTCAAATTTCGATTGATGTCTTTCAAAATTTCAATTGATGTATTTTAAATTTCAAATTGAAGTTTTAAATTTCAATTAATGTATTTTAAATGTCAAATAAAATTATTGAATATCAACTAACAACATTTGTTGTGCTTCAAATTTTAATTGATGTTTTCTAAATTTCAATTGATGTATTTTAAATTTCAAATTGAAGTTTTAAATTGTATGTATTTGAATTTCAATTTCAATTGATGTCATTTAAATTTCAATTGGTATCTTTTAAATTTCATTTGATGTGTTTCAAATTTCGATTGATGTCTTTCAAAATTCAAATGATGTATTTTAAATTTAAACTAATGTCTTTTATATTTCAGCTGATGTGTTTTACATTTCAATTGATTTCTTTTAAATTTCATTTGATGAATGTCTTATTCCAAATAGAATTTTAACATTTCAATTAATGTGTTTTAAATTTCAATTAGATTTTTCAAATTTCTATTGAGTTTTTCAAATTTCGGTTGGAAATGGTGTAGTCCTAAGAAACTTGATTCATCAATTTTGTTGTTTAAAGTCGAATAAACATATAATATTTTTTTAAATAAAATTTAGTTCCAAATTTAGTTGTCTTAGAGCCTCGTTATGTTTAAAGTTGTAATTTCCTTTTAAGGCTGTAAGAGATCGTGGTTTCTCCGGTTAGTGAAAAAAATGTAAATGCCACATTCGCTGGACGATCGTTTCGATGTTGGTGAAGCATCATCTTCAGCAGCGTCTAGACCGTTAAACCACTGCGGTGTGTATTTACACAAGTCACTAACCGAAGACATTTATTGATTGTGCAGAGTGATTGGTTGTCGCTACACGTAAAGAAAAAAAACGTTTATTGCTCGGTTGCCACAACAATACTTTGGTTGATTTGTATTAATTTATTAATCGCAACCGTTTATGTAGTTCTCCCAAATAAACTCATATATCGCAAATGTGTATCATGTTGTTGCAAACGAGATCTTGTTTGCATTAAACGAGTACAAAATTACATTTGTCGCAAGTTAAAAACAGTTTGCGATAACTAAAATTAGCCATTTTTCTAATGAGAACGCAGAATACGAAGAACGTAAATTTCTCTCATTCTGTCGACTGTATACACAGTCCACTCGCTTGACATACGCACTCACGCATACACATAAAAGGCTTTTGCCTTGTCAATATATCTTGGATGGACAACTGACGCGTTGTAGTTTGCTGCGCTTTTAGTTGTTATTTGAATGCAAGGCGAGATGGACGTGTTAGTAGACACTGAAAAGATAGACAAAAATTCCAACTTTTTTTAAAACAAACTTTATGGGTAAAACCAAAATCATAAAAGTTGGAAATTTACACCAAAAAGAGCTTATGGAAACCATAAATAGAAGTTTAAATGTACAAGTAATGTTGTACTGAGTAGAGTAACTACAACTACAACTCGGTTGCTGTAACTACAACTCGGTAGCTGTAACCGAAAGAACAGTTGGTGGAACCATTTTTCGTTTATCACAAACATTTTTTCAGCTTTAATTTTTCATAACTCGTTTACTGCAAACGTTTTTCAGTTCTCGCAAACGTTTTTTAGTTAGGATCAACTACAACTCGGTTGCTGTAACCGAGGGAACAGTTGGCGGAACCGTTTTTCGTTTCTCGCAAACGAAATGACATGTATGACTTAACAGAAGTTCCTTTCTCCCAACTGCAGTCCCAAACGAACTTCAGTTATCTGAGATTTCGTTTGGGAGGAACGAGTTTTTTCTTTGCGTGTACTTACACATTGCTTTCCTACTTACACGCACTGATGCAGAAGTTTTGAAAGTTCTATTTATAGAACGAACTATTCTAATTGTAGTTGTCTCCTTCTGTTTTCCAATATGTTCCTTTTCCAATATGCTGTCTTTTCGAGTCCATATAGAGTCAGTGGATAGAAAATTCGACTAAATTGAAACCATTTGGGATCGAACAAAACTAACGGAAACAAGGCCATTGCGAAAAAATTCGTTTGACTTTCCTTTAATTAGATTTTCGTTTAAGGTCGGGGTGCTAGCCACAAGTGATTTTATTGGAGCAGCATCCATCATTAAAAAATGGTTAAAAATTACATCCCATGAAGGGATTTGGGAGGGCTTTTCAAACCCAGTAAGCTGTGCGCTTTCTAGTTTTACACCCACTGATTGGGACTTGCAGTTTTACGAATAGAATTTTGAGAAGGTGCCTTATGGCTAAATACTCGATAGTGTCGCCGTCACTAAGCGAGGTGATCGCCGTCGAAAGAAATGAAAGTTGGTGAGAGCAGAGATTGAACCCGCAGTCTCATGTACAAGAGCCGCGCTCACTACCATTGTATTACCCATTGATTAATTTATACCTAGATTTGTCAACTAGCTCATCGGTTTAATGATTGAGGGGAAGCGAATGTTAGGAAGTGACAAGTTTTAACGTCAAGAGAAGAATTCTGTGGCTGAGGTTAGATAAACACAGCTGAAATTGTTACTGTGAATTAGACTTGTGTCGAACTCGTTTACTAGTTCTCGAACTCGTTCATTTAAGGTGCACGGACATAACAATGACGAACACACTCATATCATATCGAACATGTGCATTATGTGTATGAGGGTGGTGTCTGGTCACCCTAAATGAACTATATAGTTCATGAACTACCCAACTCTACTGTGAATTTTACAATTATAAATGGAGTATTTTGTTCGATGTTGCTGACAGAAGTTCGTTTCCTCATTGAAGAAGTGCACAGAGAAACGGCAGATGAGATGGATAACAAATCACCATATAAATTAATTTATGGTCTCCCACGGCCATCGCCCAATCATAGTACTGGTTAAATCATGACGTTTTCGTTAAATGGAAGTTTTGTATGTGTGTGTGTTTTACCTAATCAAGCTAGAGATCTTCAGCTTACCCAGCAGTAAAAAAAAATGCAGTTTGGATGCCATCTAGCGTTTGTGCAAAGATAGTCAGAGGGTCCACTTTACAAATGCAATCATTATTTCAAATTAACACAGGGCGCCATAGGAAGTAGACACCTGCACGTTTCACTTCTCTGTTCAGGCCTGCTAGTTGGCCTGCGGTGAAAAGGCGTCTTAGAAAGTTTTGACTTTCAGGCCTTCTAGTAAGCCTGTCAGTGGAAGGTTTCCTAAAATAATTACAAAGGAAGGCATGCAAAAGGTAATTTTTGAAGGGCTTAGAGAAAAATAAAATATATACTCGATTTAGTTTCATATTTACTTATACAAGGTGTTTCAAAAGAAGTCATCCGATGTTGTTTAGCTCTCATTTCTTTTCTAAATGAAAAACTTCGATTCTGTTTTTTGATTATGTTTATTTGAACCTTTAGAATTTTACTGGTTAGGTTTAGAAGATGATATCGGTTAAATGGGGCCGTCACAATTGATTACCATACGGGCTCGGTTTATAGCATTTTTCATCACTTCGGCGAGAACTTCGGGCGACAGATTCTCGCACTCGTGTCGGATGTTGACCTTGAGGGCTTCCAGGGTCTCGGACTTGTTCACGTATACACGGGACTTCAAAAAACCCCCCAAAAAAAAGTCTGGAACGGTTAAATCGGGCGATCTTGCGGGCCAGTGCAAATCGCCAAAACGAGAGATGAGGCGACCCGGGGACGCCGTCTTCAGAATATCGGTTGTGGCTCGCGCAGTGTGTGCCGTTGCTCCATCCTCTTGGAACCACATGTCCTCCAATAATAATTCGTCGAATTGCGGCAGAAAAAACTCGGTTAACATGGCCCTATAGCGCGCACCGGCCACTGTTGTCGTTTGACCAGAGGCGTTCTCGAAAAAAATGGCCCGATGACTCCTCCAGCTTGAACAGCGCACCATGCAGTCACTTTGAGCGGGTGTAATGGCTCCTCGTGCATCACTCGTAGATTTTCGGTGCCCCAGTAGCGATAGTTTTGCTTGTTCAAGTACCCGCTGAGTTGGAAATGAGCCTCATCGCTCATTATGATTTTGGTGGAAAAATCGTCCACTTCGTCCACGAGATTGAGGATGGCTTGGTCGTAGGTTACACGCGTTTGGCGGTTTGTATGGGAACATGCGCAGGTCTTTGACCAAAATTCGACATAGGGACGACCGGCTGATGGCTAATTGCGAGGCACGGCGTCTGGTCAATGTTTCCTGCGACAGCCCCACATCCTCGGCAACAGCGGCGATATTCTCGGCAGAACGAGCGCTCCGGGGCCGGCCACTCGTGGCAACGTCTCGTGTAGTCCCATACTCTTCAAGGTTAGTAGCCAAACGTCGCAGTAATTGCGCATTCGGTGCCGGACGGCCGGGTAATCGGCGACGGTATTCGCGCTGCGCCAACACCACAGACGAATTGTTACGCAAACAAATAGACACAATTATTCCGCGTTCTTGGGGGATGTATCGCTCCATGGCTTGTTTACTTGTATTCTACATCTGTCTAGTCCAGAAATATCAAAACAGATTTGACATTGGCGGCCATTGGCAAAAATAAGAGCATCTTCCAATAGTGTGGTCACTTTTGAAACACCCTGTATAATGTTCAAATATTCATACGTCTCTTTGCTAAATTTTTAATACAATATTTTTATATTACAAAGCTGTATATACGTCTGCAGCCTCAGGAACCGAAAACACGTTTTTATATACTTGTCTGACGCAGGACAGTTTGCGGATAAGTGTAAAGACAGGATATCATGAAAAGCAGCATCCAGCTTCACTTCGTTAGACGGCCTGCCCCCAGGCCTGCTTTAAGAAGGGAAGTCTGCATTCTTATGAGAAGTGTACATGCCTATTGGATGTTGCCGAAGGTACAGAGATGACAGGTTTGTTTCGGAAGGGAAAAAAGTATGTCTAACGGATCTTTTTGAACGCTTAGTTTAGGCCTCTTCAAGGCGCCTTTCAAAAAGCGATATATGAGTGTATACCGAATATTTCTGCAGTCTAGGAGAAGGAGTAAGGGAGACCAGAATATGTGTCTGTTATGAGAAGGCATAGTTGTATCTCAACACACCGCCTCAAAAGGCATATTGGCAGGTATAGTTTGAAAATACCGCGGCGTTTACGCTGCTGGGTAGATTTAACTACAGATCGTCAGATTCAACCCATTTTGAGCCACTGTTTGAGTTTTCGGATAGAAACTTTTACTATTTTCGACCCAGTATTTTTCTATGATGTTAGATACGCGATGGACACCGCAGTGATGTAGTGCGATAGGAATTAAAAGAATTATTGTTTCAAAACTATTTTACTTTTGAAGAAAAAACTACAAGTAAGTACCAGGTCTCTTGGTTTTGATTTCTCTGTTTCCAACATGCAGTTTTTCTCCAAACCGATATGATTCGAATAACAGTGATTGGCTCTGTCATCTGTATAACGATTTCAAATCTTGTCAATATCCTCATCAGCAACGGTTTTGTTTATAATGACACGACATCCAAACCATATATGTCGACGACATATAACATTAATGAGAATTCTTCATTATGCAGATATTTTAAAAATACAACAAGCAGTGACATTGGAACACATTTGTCAAACTTCTCTGTATTTTTATGACCTTTCACTTACTTACCTATCCGGCTTTAAACAACGCCGGGGGTCAGGGACCTTACAAAACGAAGATAATATATTTTGCCAACTAGTTCGATCTTTTGTCTTATCTCTCCAGTTAGCAATACCAAGTGTACGCAGGGATTCGTCAACCTGATCCCTCCAGCGGAGTCTTGGTCTTCCTATTTTTCGTCTTCCTTCGAGTTTAGTTTGGAAAGCTTTCGTGCTGGTTCGTCTTCATCCATATTACTGACATGTCCTAGCCAGCGCAATCGCGTGCATGCAGCTCACGGTTCATGCGGACCAGACATTTTTCGGAGTGTTTTCCTCACGAAGACTCCTACAGTTATTTCGTCTGCTTGCGATAAGTAGTGAGCTGCTTGGACTGTCCAATGAAGGAATCATTTCTGGCCACTCCCAAGTGAATGACTATCAGCAACATTCCACCTCCACGGACAGTCCCATGTCCCATATAGTCATCTTGAAGGTGCATCGAAACTAAGCGGATCTTTTTCTGTTAAAATATTTCCAAATAGTGAAACTATCACTGGCAAAAAGTAAGAGTAAAAGAATTTTATCCATAAATTTACACCGATTCCGAACGGTAATTTGAGAAGCTTTTTCATGGCTAGATACCCGATAGTATCGCCGTCACTTTGCGAGGTGGCCGCCGCCGAAAGAAAATTTGAAGGTGGTCAGAGCCGAGTTCGAACCCAGGATCTCATGTACAAGAGCCGCGCACACTTCCCATTGCACCACCGACGGCCACACTGTGCGACACCAAAAAAATGATGGGGTTCTGTCAACAGATTCTGGTAGAATGGTCTAAACAAAAATATACGTGTATCGGCGTTTTACCAGATCTGATAAGAATTTTTTGTAGGGCGGGTCAAAGTTTCCGCCCCTTGAAACTTTCCTGCAACATATCGGCATGGAAAATTGTATGTTCCTTACATCTGAGGCACAAAATATGTTCAGAAGTTTTATAGCAAAGATTCAGGTAAACATTTTTGTGGAACAAATTAACGCTCTAACTGTCACGTATAACCATAACTTTTACTTTTTTTTTTTAAACTCGCAAAAAACTGCTCCAAAAAGACGGGGGGTATGGTTAAAATGTTCTACAAAAATTATCGCCATAAAATTTTACTATATGGGTCCGAACACTCCAAACCACAAATCTCAGCCCAAGTGCTAGGTAAAAGATGAACTATGACAAAATTCATGATATTTTGTGGACTTTTTTTAATGGAAACAGCAAAAAGACAAAATTCATTACACTGTGTGTAATTTTTTAAGTCATGGCAAAATAACCATATACGGACACCACTACGTGATAAAAGACTAAAAAAAAAAGACCCGTGTTTCCCAATTTTTCCCAAAGTCACGCACTTTTTTTTTTATGTGCCGCCAAAGATTTGGGGCCTCGGTATCATTTTCGTAAAAATGTAATCATTTTCTCAGGCTCATATCTTGCAAACCGTTCAGAATTTCGATTTACTCTCTGAGGAAAAGTTGTAGCTCTTGTCATAAAGAACAAAAATTGCGAACCGTTAAAAAAACTTCACCTTCCAGATCAAAATCGCAAAAAACTTAAAAAAATTCGATTTTTTTTTACCTTTTTTCCCGTGTTCAGGTCCATAGGTAGCAAACCGTTCAAAATTCAAGGAAACAATCAACTACAAAAATTTACCTAAGATCTCAATAAACAAATTTCTAGAACATATAAACTTCCTGGGAATTATTCTTAACACTGTTTAGGTAGCACGCAAAAGTGAAAAATTTGCCGAAAATTTTTTAATTTCATTTTTTTTACCTTTTTCTCCTGTTCAGGTCCATAGATAGCAAAAAATGAAATATAGTGAAATTTTATGGCGATCATTTTTGTAGAACATTTTGACCACGCCCCCCGTCATTTTGCAGCAGTTTTTTGCGAGTTTTC
Organism: Phaonia tiefii; assembly: GCA_963931995.1. NCBI lineage: Eukaryota > Metazoa > Arthropoda > Insecta > Diptera > Muscidae > Phaonia > Phaonia tiefii. Next base: position 38,405,531 of record OZ008368.1, on the reverse strand, counting down.
AAAAAAAAGGGTAAATATTATGGTTATACGTGACAGTTAGAGGGTTAATTTGTTCCACAAAAATGTTTACCTGAATCTTTTCTATAAAACTTCTGAACATATTTTGTACCTCAGAAGTAAGGAACAAACAATTTTGCATGCCGATATTTTGCAGGAAAGTTCCGAGGGGCGGAGATTTTGACCCGCCTTTGATCTGGCAAAACGCCGATACACGTATATCTTTTTTTTTTTGAGCATTCTACCAGAATCCGTTGACAGAACACCATCATTTCGAAAAAAATCTAATTTTGTCTCACAGTGTTATGAATAAAAATACATAAACCGGAAAAAGGACGTAATTGTGGTACTTATTGAAAGGAAGGTATGAGTATATGTTAGTCTAGACACAAACCAAAGCAACCAATTTAGTTGGTAATACTGGGTCGAAATATAATAGTGTTAAATGAGAGTTATTGGTTTTTTTTTCATTTGTCACTATTGCCAGTTCAAATACAACACTGAATGATTTCTTTTAAATCGGATCCTTAATCGCTGACAAAAAACATTGTTGTGATTTGTAGTTTAAGCTCTGCGATTAACACAATCATTTGTCACAATAGAAGTACCATCTGTGGCGCATGAATAGGTATTTTAAGCGCAAGTAATATTTTCTAATAAATATGAACATAGTATGTAAAAGCATAACAGCTGTTAATGTTTGCCAACGAAAACGCTGTGTCTGCGATAACCACATGTAACACTTTAGGCAACTAGTGTAACTAACATCCGTAGCACATGCAATTTAAACAAAATCACAAGTTAATTATATCATTCACTCAATTTCCAAGTTCTCATATACAACTTTTAACACTTTTGAAATTATCTCATTTCCCGATAATCTGACACTGTTTGAATTTATGAGAAAACGTTAAAAATTCACATAAAACACAGTCGACCGGTCTTGGGGCCATAAATCTAAACGGCGGCGTTTGTTTTTAAAAATACGATATTTTATATATTTTTTTTATATAAAAATTCAAATAACGTATGTATGTATATAAACAAACTGACACGCGGGCAGCGGCGATGGTGGATGCCGAGCAACATTGATCATTTTCTAATGTCATCAATGTTTTTGTATCGAGTTCAGCACGATTATTTGCGAACTAAATGTGTATTTTTGAAACTTATTTTGTTTTTAATTTATAATGCATATAATTATTATTATTATTAGATGATGATGATGATGATGACGACGATGATGTTAGGAAGTCCAATGGAAATCCGAATTTGTTTAGGGCAAGAAAAGAAGTGCGACACATAAAACACAAAAACGCCCACCCATATTTCCACACAAAAAACTGTCGTCATTATTTATGCATTTCGCTACAGAGTTCAGAATGTTTAAATTTCTGTCAATTATGACTTCGAATGAATCAAAAAATAAACAGGTTTCAGTTATGAATGGCATCTGCACCATAGTCATTGAAAATTCCAGACATTCGATTTGTATATTCTAGGTAAAATACGATAAATGTAAATAATGAGAAAACAAAATATATTTTCATCATAATCAGAAAAATTTAATACCCTGAGCTTGTTTGATTTTTCAACTGTTATTTATTTTACTGTATTCCCAAATATTCATATTGTCATTTCAAATAACCAATATTGTTGATAGGCGACCATTTCTTATTGTCTTAAGGCAAGATTTTGTTTGCAGGAATGGAGTTTACTGAACTTCATGGAAGTTGGAGGATTTATTTAAGGGTGTCTCAGTAATACGGCATGGCATTTACACCAAACAAGATTACGCATTTCGAAGATTAACTCCGTAATCTGAAGAATCCGAAATTTAATTTTTAACCTCATTTTAAACTGGTGTACATTTTGATGCAACACTGTCAGTTACCAAAAAAATGCAACCATAATAAAAACATACACAAAAAATACAGCAGACAGTTGTCCGAGGCCTTCGGCAACGGACTGTCCCTGCAGGATGTGTCAGAGACACGGCCATTAAGTTTAACGTAGAATACGCCATCCGATAAGACAGAAAACATATCTAACAATAAATGATAAATAACATAAGCAAATGAATTTATTTATTTGATAGGTACTTTTGATAATACACATAAGCTTATGGTAGGAAAAATAGGTTAAATATGTTTTTAAATTAAAAGAGTAAGGTTAAATGATAAATAACAGACGCAAATCAATTTGATTTATATTTTTTATAATTATATATCCATGTTAAATTGAAATTCACATTTAACATTTTGTTTCACTTAAATACATAAGTAAATATACGAAATTTCAATATTTCATCAATCAAAACAGCAGCCGAAGGTTTGTGTCCACACTGAAACAGCAGCATAGTTTGTGTTCACGCTACAAACTCAAACACTCAACCAAACACCACACATATGTTTGAGTGTATGTGTTTAAACAATTTTCATTTGAGAAATTTAAATATTAGGAAGATATCAACCAATATGAAATGTATATCAAACGAAAGATAACATCTTCATTTACCTACAAAAAAATTTTTAAAAAAAGTTATCTCGCCGTTTCCTCATAATCAATGAAATAAAGATTACAACAATAACAATCTGACATAGGGAGTCATACCGTAAGGTAAGACGTATTCTACGTCAAAAATCATCTCTTTGACAGATGGACAAAGACGATCTAGAATTATGCGATCAGAAGATGTGCACAATTTGGCCACCCTGGTAAAAGAGAACCATAAAGTGCTAGAAATTCACTCAAAGGCATTTCTCTCACGCGTCATATCTTTATTATTTCATACTTTTTCCATAGTTTATGTAATTCTACTTCAACATGGTTAGAATCTGTATGGTTATATACAATAACACTGTCGAAAAGCTGCTCGTGTATTGAAATATGCAATAAAGAGTGTAAGAGAGAGAGAACAGAGAATGACTAGAATTTCACTCGTTGTGTTTGTTGGCATTTGAGTGAAAAGAAATGTTGAGTGTCTACTTGTACATCGTTTTTGAGATGGAAGCCGATCGAAAATTTCCGTACGCGTCGCCGCTTTCAAAACTTTTTTAAAGCTCACGCCGCCGCCGATATAAATGGCTCTTATTTGTTTCAACTGTGAGCTGATTTTATCGACTGTCCCGATTTGACCAACTGATCCAATGTTAAAGGTTCAGTTATTGCAAAAACACCCCAAATTTGAACAAAACTGGCAAAACCAATAGCCGCAACTTCTTTTTTTTGTTGTTGTGCGGACGTCTTCAATCATTTTGTCTTAGCGCGGACTTTACCTAAGCACGGAGTTGCCAACTGAAATTTGAATCTAATCTCAAATTAGGTGGTGTAAACGGCCAACATTATAGAACAAGGTTATCGCTAACCTGGCCGCGATAAACGGCAGAGTAAATTCGTTACGAGTATAAAATTGCAATTTATTAATTTAGTGCAATTGTATTTGTGCACGTGGCACCTCTGAAATTTGGCAACTGTCACATGTTTATTCCGATTATTAAAAATGGAGCGAAAGAACAACGCGATATAAGTGTGAAAACTTATTACAAAAAAATTTTGGAAAGTTATGCTGAGACCGCTCAGTCGAGAAAATGCATCTAATGTGTCAACCCTTCGAAGAGAGGTCAACAATTTTAAGAAACTGAGTCGGTTCAGGACAGTAGGACCCCTGTGCGCGAACGTACCGGTCGGTCACTTGAAAATATTGGTGCTGTAAACCAGAGTGTTGCCGAAAACCTCAATCCGGTATCGTTCTCAGCAACTTCAAATTTCACGAATCGAAGCAAATTTCACAAAAGACCTCCACCTTCATGCGTACAAAATTAAGCTTACTCAGGAGCTCAAACCAGCAGACCAACCAGCACTTCGATCAATGCGTAATGGAGCAAAGTGAAGTCAATGCCAATTTAAAAAAAATCAATGAGTGTTCGAACTCACGGGCGATGTATTAACACCTCTTTGTTACACGGTACCTGGTCGATTTCTATGAACACATTAGTAATTGTTACAGTGGAAAATAAAGAAATTATAATTTTTATGCTGAAGGGTCTTTTGCTAATGCACTTTCTTTTTTCTTCCATCTGCTTTAAAATTATTCTTAAAATAAATATATAAAGCAATATTTAGTTCACTAAAATAATTGTTTTTTCTTTGTTATAAACAGAGCGGTGAAAAAAAGTATTGAATAGTATAGAGAACATTTTTCACTCATTTCCGCTCTCATGTAGAGAGTCTGAGTAAAAGAGCGTAAACGCGTCATATTCTCATTATAGAATATTTCAATATAAATGCACCATTTCGACAATATTATTACATAAAACAATACACAAAGCATAAATGTTTCAAAAGGCATCAATATTTCACATCGAGATTATGAATGGACCACGTTATGATAAAAAGAGAGTAATACGTTTTGAATCATTGGCCAGATGTCGCCAGTGCGTTTGAGTCATACCATTCGTTCCATAAGTTCTCTATACTATTCAATACTCTTTGGTGACGACGACCTGATTGTTTGTTCGCTGCCGCTACATCAATACCATCATACTTATTTTCAGACAGAGACTTTTATTGTGCAACAACCACGTATGTGATGCTGGCGCTGTGTGTTGTTTGCATGTGTTCACTTTGATAGATTGCCCTACACGTGCCTATTGATGTTAACACATCAAAAAAAGGATATTCTCCGATGAAGCGCATTTCCATCTGAATGGGTTTGTCAATACACAAAATATGGCGCTCAGAAAATCCTCACGCCATTCATGAGAAACACCGAGCAACTGTCTGTTTCGTATTTTGGTCAGGTTCCTTTTGAAGATGATGCCGAAATTGCAGTAACTGTGAACGGCATTCGTTACAGGAACCTGATAACGAAAATCTATTAGCCTCATCTGTACAGCATGGATCAGGACAATACGTGGTTTCAGTAAGACAGCTCCACCTGCCACACCGTGCATGAAACAATCGATTTATTGCAGCAACGATTTCCAGAACAAATTATCTCAAGAAATTTTAATATCAACTTGGCAACTTGAAATTTAGGTTGTAGCATAGCACGACATTCAAAAATCACCACTTAAGGAAATAATTTCCCTCAGTTTCGTTGTCCGTCAGATTCGATATAAAAATCTTCCGATTGTTTCGTTCTACTAATGATCCGAATCGATATCATTGTCTTGTCTAAATTGAATATCAATATTAATCATGTTAAGCATCTGCACTGTATTTATTCCGTGATTATCACAAACGCTAGGTTAAGCAGTACTACCATCTGTGCCACATGATACAGACACAGTCTTGGTAGACCTTCCACATTATCGATGTTCTTCTGATACGTTGTAAAGTTTTTACTGTCTTAAATACGAAGGTAATTGACATTACGTCTTATGTTATCCTGATTACAAACATAATAATTTCTGTTGTATGTTTATCCTGTTTGTTCTGAACACCATACGCTGAAAAAAATTAGCCCACCAACATATTGCAGGAGCCATGTACAAGTTTGCAAGCATTGTTTTCACAAACTGAAGATGTGATGCATTGTTGTTTCTTTGTTATATCTCACGTTTGTTTTCTCAGTAGTTTTCAACAAACAAATGCACATTTGGGCCACAAAAACATATATTATAACCAATTAGTTCTAAAACATGTAATATTGAATAGCAAACACAATGTGTTTGGACATAAGTATACTATATTTGCGAGAATCTGCATATACGTTATTTTTGCATCCAAACAACAAAAATGCTAGATTTATCAGCGTCTAGGAAATATAACAATATAATTGGAATATCCAGCCGATAACCGGTAGGGTCAAATGGTAATTCATAGCTGGTTTGGACCTAGTATTTATGCACCATAGAACTAGTTTCAGTAACTAGTAACTAGTCTCTTGACGGACAAAAGTCCAGCTATAACAGGCTCTCATTTTACCTGTCTTGACATATGGCTCCGAAACTTGGGTCATATCACAAGCGGATGAAAAACAGCTGGGAGTTTTCAAGAGAAAAATTCTGCGTAAAATATATGGTCCTGTTAGGGAAAATGGCGAGTACCGACGTCGCTGGAACGCAGAGCTATATAATCTCTATTCTGACGTGGACATAGCTAGACGAATCAAAGTGGGCCAATTGTGTTGGCTAGGCCATGTTATCAGACTGGATGAAGATGAGCCAGCGCGAAGGGTTTTTGATAACGTACCCGATGGAAGCAGGAAAAGAGGACGACCAAGGCTCCGCTGGAAAGACCAGGCAGAAGAATCCCTCCGTTTCCTTGGTGTTACCAACTGGCGAGAAAAGGCGAAGGATAGAGCCAGTTGGAAGAATATGTTGAAATTTGTTTAATTTGTTTGTTTAATTAATATGTGTAAGACGTCTGACCTCATTCGGTTGTAAAATATTCAATAAAAGTAAAAGTAAAGAACTAGTTCATCTCATACAAACAACTGTAGATATTAGCAATCTGTAGTCAGTGGTTTAAAAAATATAGTGCCCTTTCTGTCACTGGAGAATTAGATGTGAACCTGTTTCAGATCGTTTTTACTGGTTTTTTATATCAGTGATAGAGGAACTAGTTCATATTTTTGAATGTGTTTTAATGTCGCCTTCGTGGCCGTCGGTAGTGCAATGGTTAGTGTGCGCGGCTCTTGTACATGAGATCCTGGGTTCGAACCCGGCTCTGACCACCTCCAAATTTTTTTTCGGCGGCGGCCACCTCGCATAGTGACGGCGACACTATCGAGTATCTAGCCATGAAAAAGCTAAAACTGTAGGTCCCAATCAGTGAATGAAAACTGGAAAGCGCACAGGTCAGTGATTGTGAGAAGTTCTCCCCAGTCCCTTCATGGGATGTAATGGGAAACCATTTATTTATTTATGTCGCCTTCAATTATATACATGAATATACTATATACATGAAGAGTATGCGTGTACACTAGGGTAATAACTTTTTGCATTTTTTGCAAATATCAAATCTCCCCAGACAAAATCGTGTAGGGCATGGACAAATATTAAGAACTGCGTTTTTAGTTTTTCCGCTATCGTTAAAAAAGGTTACGCACCAAGCGCGTTAAAGTTTTGAATCAAACAAAGTTAAAAAAAAAACTATTTTTCATATATTGGTTGTAATTTAAAACAAAAAATTAAATCGGTTTTGTAGTAGAATTTTAATCCCAAGTACTATTAAATGCAAATCTGTTATGTTATTGTTCAGTGGAATTGTGTGTATGCATGTATAAATTAAAAAAAAATATATTAAAGGCATTTTAAAAATCGCTGTCGGTGCTAAGGTTTTTTTTTACGAAATTGAACTGAAATGTTTTTTTTTTATCATTATTACACTATTTGCCATTAGAAAAGCCCTGGAGAGAATGTTGTCTAAAAAAAGATATCACCCTAGTGTACACGCATAAAAATAATGGCCCCAGCAACATGTAGCAGGAACCATGTACATGTTTGCAAGCATTGTTTTCGTGAATAGAAGGTCTGCTGCTTTTTGTTTCTTTATTGTCTGTCACGTTTTTGTTTTCAACAGTCCTCAAAAAACAAATCTACATTTGGGTCACAAATATAAATATTATAACCTACTAATCATTGTGTCTCAAACATGTTATACTGAATAGCAAAAACAATGTGTTTGGAGACAAGTACAACATATTTGCGACCAGCTACAAACACGTTATAATTGCATCCAAACAACAACAAAAACTGATTTTTCACCGTGTTGGATATATAAGTATATGATTGGAATATCCAGGAGATAAGTGGTAGGGTCAAATGCTAACTCAGAGCTAGTTTGGACATAGTCGCTCGTCATTTTAATTGAAAGTTTTTGAATTAACGCCGAATATAGTGTGTGAGCAAGGAAAATATTGTCGTTCCACAAAATCCTTAATAAAAACTTTATTTTTCATCCGCTTTTTTCAAAATTACGCTTAAAATGTTGGTACTTAAATAAACTATATGTTAGAAAAATAAAACATTTCAGATCTTCACTCTAACGTAGAAAAAAAAACCAAATAAAATGAAAAATTTTGAAAAAAACGGTAAAAAAAAATGCAAATTTTTAACTTTGAGGTGCCATAACTCAGCCATTTCTTATCAGATAGAAATTTGCAGCATATCGACGGAAAGGGCATTTAATTAACTTTCCATGCAGTATGCCATTTATCTCGATCGGACTTTTTGGTTGGGCTCCACAAGGGTTTGAGTGGGACCATAAACCGAAAAAGACAAAAGTACCGCTATCTAAAAAACGGTACTTAGAAAAAAAAATTACAGCGTTTCTCGTATTCAGGAGGTCCCAGTTAACTTATCTCGGAATGTGGCGTTCATGGTATTTTTTGGCTGTAAACCAGTGTATACTATATACATGAAGAGTATTCGTGTAGAGCCTATGTTTTCATAGACGAAGATCACACACATTTAGCATTGTATGCCTTATCTCACCTCCAGACAAACTGCGCCTTGTGTCACAATTTTTTCGCTTCTAAAAAAAAACACAAAAATACTTCAACTTTAAGCTGGCACAATAACCTATTGTTAGATAAGACCAAGTCTAAAAATAGGATTAGTCTATAAATAGAAAACGTACCATTCAATGAGTATGAGAGATGGTTATTCTGAGCTCAATTCCCACGTCCAAAAACAGCATAAAATACAAAAGATTTTGAACAAATTAATTGTTGCCAAGTTTATTCTACAATTATAAATTGTTAAAAAAAAAATACAAATTTTAAATTGCAATGAATCAAAATTGTGAAAATTTGAGTACAAAATGTTTATGGCGCAAACAAAATCGTTTGAACAGCTGCAAAATACTCGCTCCAATTTGAAAGCGTTTAGAATATAAAATTAAAGACCATATTCTGAATGAGCTTCTGTGACGATGATAAATTCAGTACGACGCAAAAGCTATTAAGTTCAAGAGAAGAATATTATTTCCAAATTTATCCATATTGACACGGGTTTAGTTTTACTAAATTAAGCGATCAATAGCCTGGCCACGTGCCTACCGTTGGACAATACAAATTCGAAATGGGAGCAAAACAAATGGGAACTGGCACACGCAAAGAAAAATTTCATTACGACCGAACGAAATTTCAGATACTTTTTTTCTCCAATTTTATTTGCAATCTATCATAAATATGACAATAGGCAATTCATAGGTCTAGATAACGAGTACTTAAGGTCCAATAAATACATCTTGTAGAGGAGGAGCCATTGCTCATCCACCTATTTACGTTAGAGTAGAATCAAAACATATACTAATTAAAAAAATTACAGCAGACAGTTGTCCGAGGCCTTCGGCCACGGACTGTCCCTGCAGGCTGTGTCAGAGACACGGCCATTAAGTTTAACGTAGAATACGCCATCCGATAAGACAGAAAACATATATAACAATAAATTCATTTGCTTATATTATTTATCATTTATTGTTATATATGTTTTATGTCTTATCGGATGGCGTATTCTACGTTAAACTTAATGGCCGTGTCTCTAACACAGCCTGCAGGAACAGTCCGTGGCCGAAGGCCTCGGACAACTGTCTGCTGTAATTTTTATATTTACCAATGGCATTTGATTCAAGTCCGTTTAAAAATATTTTAAATTAATATTTCTATTGAAATAAGTTCTGCGAATGTTGAGAGGGCCGCCCTAATATTAAAAAAGGGTTACCTTATCGAGTCTTCGCATTAGCATTCGAGCGTTGTGTGAAAGCTTTACGCTTTACAATTCAAAATTAATGTTACAACAGCTTTATTGAAGCTTTCGCAAAAAAGCTTTATTACGTTAGCTTACTGTTTGTTTCACTTTTTACTAGATACATGTTGCCAAGCAACATTAGCTTGCTGTTCGTTTCACTTTTTACTAGATACATGTTCCTAAGCAGTGTTGAGCAACCAAAAACACTCAACCAAACACCACACATATGTTTGAGTGTATGTGTTTAAACAATTTTCATTTGAGAAATTAAAATACTAGTAATATATCAACCAATATGAAATGTATATCAAACGAAAGATAACATCTTCATTTACCTACAAAAAAAAATTTAAAAAAATTCATCTAGCCGTTTCCCCAAATTCAATGAAATAAAGATTACAACAATAAAAACCTGACATGACTCCTCATACCGTAAGGTAAAATGTATTCTACGTCGAAATAAATTTATAATTTATATAATTTTCTGCTAATTACAAGATTGGGTAATGGAAATCTGGATTTTCTTCTTTGCGGTGTAGATGTATGTAGCAATTCTAGAGCTAACCTCTTTGGGTGTAGTGATAGCCTTTGTGGGTATCTCCTGTAGACTTCGAAGATTTTATCTTCTACGGTCTTTGGGTGAAAATCATTGTGTATTGTTTTGTTCGACAAGTATACACGCTGAAAAATCAGTCTTTTTTTGTTGTTTGGATGCAAATATAAAGTGTGTTTGGAGCTTGTCGCAAATATAATATACTTGTGTCCAAACACATTGTGTTTGCTATTAAATATTATATCGTTGAGACACAATGATTAATATGTTTGCGATCCACATATATTTATGTTTGTGATACAAATAAAGCTGTGTTTGTTGCACTGTCTATGCTCCCTCGAGAGCAAGAGAATAAAAGAGGGACAACGAGAGAGTCTATCTCGTAAGTGTAAATTGCAGAGGAAGTGTTTCTTATTTTGGGTGATGTATTGCGTTTCCGTTTCATGTATTCAGTCGTCAATGGTTCATCGGAGAGAGGATATCAAAAGCGGTTGATCAGTGAGAAAATAATAATCGAAGGCTCGGACGGTTAAATGCTTTGTGATCCCAATGTGCCATATGAATCCGTTACGAATTCGAGACGGATCCGTTTCAGGGGACATTTTGTCCGAAACGGATATCCGTTACGAACTCATAACAAATTCGTTTTCGTTTGAAATTCCTCTCGAAAACTCGTAATGAACTTGAAATTCGAATCCGTTTCGGATCCGTTTTTTGAAAATAAATTAAATTGAAATATTTGACGGATCCACCAAATCGCAATTTCACTGATACGCTTTTTTATGTTTTTACGGACAAGTAACGAGTTCGAGACGGATCCGCAAAATCACAATTTCACTGATTCGCTTTATTATGTTTTTACGGACTCGCAACGGGTTCGAGACGGATCCGCCAAATCACAATTTCACTGATTCGCTTTATTATGTATTAACGGACTCGTAACGGGTTCGAAACGAATTCGAGAACTCACAGTTCGACTTTTTTATGATTTTATGGACTCGTTACGAGTTCCAAACGGATTCGCATTCTTTTTTGTGAACATTGGGATATTACTTTGGGTTTTGTGTATGTGTTTCTTATATATGTATGTGCGCTACCAAATTGAGAAACGATTTACAGGAAAGAAACTGGAAAGGGCAACAACGTGAAGCCCTTAGTCTGTACGAGCCTTTATGAGAAAATTTGTGAAATAAGTGTAATAAAAAAACATAAGTAATTAATCCACGCTCGTTTTATAGATTTGTATAAAAATATGTGTACCAACGCATAGCTGAAACCTTCTGAAAAAAAAACCTGGAGATAACAAAGAAAGGAGAAGCAAAAGGGCAGTACATTCTCATTTAAAAAAAAAACAAATAATGCATTCAATGCAAATAAATGTAAAAAAGGCCGTTTTAAATCTATTAATTTGTTGTGTTAATTATTTCTAAATATGGATTTAAACTGTTAAAGTTAATTATAATAAATAATACAGATATATTGAAATCGAAGAATAATTCGTTTCTAAATATTATTAAATTTGGGAAGAAATCCGCATTTGTTTCCACGTAAGTATATGTAGGTTTGGAGGAAACACGCAAATGCTTCCACGTAAGTATATGGATGTTTCGGATGAAGAACGCCCATGTGTCAGCGTAAAAGCATACATGTTTTTCAGTAAACATGATACTGTTTGCATTTAAATACAAGTAAGTTTTTGACTTGCAAACATATGAATGTTAGAAGTGTGTTCCAAACATATACATGGTTCATGAAGAATATGTTTGGGAAAATATGTTAGAGAGGTCGTTATATTTCAGAGTGTAGAGGACGAACAGAACCCCAATTTGTGCGACCCACGACGAAGCGATAAATTTAGATCATCTTCCACACTTTCGCTAACAGCTGCAAAATTCTCTTCAGTAAACGCTGAAATGTTTGTCTTTTTTGTTATTTTGATGCAATAATAGCGTGTTCGTAACTTGCCGCTAATATAGTTTACTTGCGTCCAAACACATTGTGTTTACTATTCAATATAACGTGTGTGGGATACAATGATTAATAGGTTATAATATATGTATTTCTGACAGAAATGTGGATTTGTTTGTTGAAAACTGCTGAAAACAATAACGTGACATTCAAAGAAGGAACATAAAGCTAGAGATCTTCAATTCTCGAAGACAACGCCTGTAAAAATATGCATGGTTCCTGCAATATGTTCATATTTGTCAGCGTATACGCACATTCCTTCGACGTGTTAGTGTTATTGCATCATTTAAATTGTATGTGGTATGAAATCTAGCCAAAGTTCGACGGATGGCTTGCTCAGATGGACGATTATGTAAAAAAAGATCCGTTTCCCATTACATCCCATGAAGGGTTTGGGGAGAGCTTCTCACAGCCAGTTACTTCAATTACTGTTTGGGACCTACAGTTTTACACCGGTTCCGAACTGTATTTTGAGAAGGTTTTTCATGGCTAAGTACTCGATAGTGTCGTCACCACTAAGCGAGGTGGCCGTATTCGAAGGAAATTGTAGGTGTTCAGAGCAGGGATCGAACCCACGTTCTCATGAACAAGAGCCGCCCACACTAGCCGCTGCAGCACCGACGATTATGTGCACCATAAAAATGACGAAGTCCTTCTATAAGTTGCGCGATCAGATGACTGATTTTCAAAGTAAATTTTTCATTTCATTGCTCCAGTGCACAGGCAATTTTTCGCACCCTGATCAGTTTGAGCATAAGCACAATTTTTTTGACCCTAAGCCAACTACCTGACAGATATTAGTGCGCAGAGAAGAAAACATAGCCGATATAGCGGCCAGTATCGAAGAAGTTCCACAAATGTCGATTCGATGCCAATCAGCTGAGTTGTCCATCGCCAGTGATTCAACCCGACTTATTGTGCGATTGGACTTGGGATACATCCGTATAATAATGTGTTGACGCAATAATTGGAGCCGGACGCCCATACACAACGCTGGGAGTTCGCTAATTGGGTGCTGGAAATCTTGAGTTGAGATCAAGATCTTGGCCAAAATTATATATTCTTGGGCGAAGTCCACTTTTGCCTCAGCAGCTGCGATAACAATCACAATTTGCATTTGCATCGTGCATACAATCCACGAACACAAATCACTGCATCCACAAAGACTTACAGTTTGGTGCGGGTTATGGCATGATGGCATCATCAGACCGTTACCGTCTATGATCAGAGCAGTGTTAACCGATTTGCTGTGGCCAGTGCTCGAGAAAATCGATATATTCAAGCTGACGTTCCAAAAAGATGGCACTATATGCCGAACAAGCAAATTGTGAAATTGTGAAGGAAAATTTGGTGACTGGGTAGCCTGATGGCTGGCGTTCATCAATTGTGTGCCGCGATATTACGACTGAATACCCGTCGATTATTTATTATTATTTATTGTATTGAGTAATCAAAAATGTTACCGACCGCTTGAAGCACCGCTAGCGAAGCCGAGGCGGTCATTTGAAAGATGTGATATTCCAAATATAATGACATAAATGTAACCTTAAATTACAGCCAAACTCAATTTGATAACTTAAACCGTTGTTTTTTTAATTATTTTTTTTTCTTATCGTTCTTATCTGGTCACCCTTTATATAGTCCACAGTTTACACAATTCTTCTCTACTCCAAATGGTATCCACCATGAAAATCTCTGTTGGACTTTAACATAATTTCCCTCTTTGTTACAGCCAATTGAATTCTGGTTCGGCAACCTTTTCTGTGGTGGCAATGGAGTGGTGAAACATGTCGCTTTACCCAAAACTACAAATTCGGTCGTTGCAAACGAATTGGTTCCAATTTCGGTTGCTGCAAATTAAATTATGGAAAGCTTACTTGATAGACCGAATATGATTGGAAATTCAGTTGTCACTACATAATTAATTATGACACGAGGTCGTTTCAATTGAAAGTCACTTGTGGGGACTAAATTCAGTCATTACAACCTCAATTAGGCAGCACCAACTACAATTCGGTTGTGGCAACCTCTATTCGATTGTGGCAACCGCAATTCACTGGCAACAGTTTTCTGATGGTTAGTTCTGAGAGAGTAGTCCATAAGCAAGTCCAGCTTTAATGATTTTACGAATATAAATGTCTGTTCTTCCATGGTCTTGATTTGGGGGAGGGGGCAAAAGACAACATCATTCACACAACAGCCGCGCACACTAACCGTTGCACCACCGACGTACTCTGCACATATGTGACTTAATTTCTGACCATCTGCGACTTTATATCTATCTTTACAGAAGTGGGGCCCTGAGCCACCAGTTCGGATTCAAAGTTTATTTGTTCTTCCGTACGTAAGTGTAAAGTTTTTGTCGCTCTTTCCACTACCTATTGATTTCGCTTCCTCTCTCCCTTCTTCGTATACCGTTCAGTTGCATCACTCATTACAACAGACAGATGTATTGCCATAGGGCAACGTTCTTTCAATCTGTTGCCAATCGACACTCATCATAGTAACATGGTTTGTTTTGAGACGGTGTTTACTGCAGTTTTTATAGACTCGCAAAAGGCTTTTACTGCAGTTTTTATAGACTCGCAAAAGTGTGTCCAATGAGATTCGGGCTTCTCGATATATGGTGCGTTTATCGTTCGCAATAGTGTGAGTTCGGTTGAGAAGGCTGTGTCTACCTCATGTATGTGGAGCTTCCCGCTGTGCAGTGTTTCTGTGTGTCTGGTTTCGTATGAACTCTCACTGTTCTTGGCGAACATTTGCTGCTACCAGATAATGAGATAATGAACGTTAGTAATAATAATTTCCAGTACCTACAGTGAATTTTACAATCTTATTATCACAATCCACCGGGATAGCACGAGTACCATTTTTGGCAGATGACATGTTGTTGTTTTTGTTTACCACCGATCCGAGACATACCAATTCTTTCACCACCTCGAAATTATCACGGTTATTCATGTTCACGCTCTGGTCAAATCGCGTGAAGGCCTTGCTTGTTGAATAAATAATAAATAAATGGTTCCCATTACATCCCATGAAGGGACCGGGGAGAACTTCTCACAATCACTGAGCTGTACGCTTTCCAGTTTTCACTCACTGATTGGGACCTACAGTTTTACACCGATTCCGAACGGTATTTTGAGAAGCTTTTTCATGGCTATATACTCGATAGTGTCGCCGTCACTATGCGAGGTGACCGCCGCCGAAAGAAATTTGAAGGTGGTCAGAGCAGGAATCGAAACCAGGATCTGAAGTACAAGAGGCGCGCACACTACCCATTGCACCACCGACGGCTTGTTGAAACCATAAATAAATTGACTTGTCCTCATTTACTCATTCCATACTGTCAGACTCGGCTCACCTTTTTGATGTGCTAACATCTATAGGAATGGGTAGGGCAATCTATCAAAGTGAACACATGCAAACAACACACAGCGTTAGCATCACATAGGTGGTTGTTGTACAAAACTAGTCTCTGCCTGAAAATAAGTATGATGGTATTGATGTAGCGGCAGCGAACAAACAAGCAGGTCGTCGTCGCCAAAGAGTATTGAATAATATAGAGAACTCATGGAACGCATTTTATGACGCAAAAGCACTGTCGATATCTGGCGAATGATTCAAACCGTATTACTCTCTTTTTGTCATAACTTGATCCATTCATGATTTTGATGTGAAACATTGAAGCCTTTTGAAACATTTATGCTTTTTTGTATTGTTTTATGTAATAACATTGTAAGACTCGTTTATGCTCTTTTACTCAGACTCTCTACATGAGAGCAGAAAAAGAGTGCAATAAGTTCTCTATATTATTCAATACTTTTTGTCGTCGCTCTGTATATGACAAAACAAAAACAATTACTTCAGTGAGCTAAATATTGCTATATTTATTTTAACAATATTACATCTAATGTTAAAGCAGATGTAAGAAAAAGAAACTGCAGTAGCAAAAGAGCCTTCAGCACAAAAACTATTATTTTTTTTATTTTCCAATGTAACATTTAATAAAGTGTTCATAGAAATCGCACAGGTACCGTGTAACAAAAAGGTGTTAACACATAGCCAGTGAGTTCGAACACTCATTGTTTTGTTTAAATATTAGACATAGTTCACAGAGACTCCAATCGCCGGGCATGCATTCGTCTAACCAGATTTTGCTAATGAGCTGATGCATGCACCTTATCAGCTGATCGCCGCCAGCCTTCAACAGCTCCGCCGGTAATCCATCAGCTCCTGCGGCTTTATTGTCCTTGAGCCAGCCAATAGCTGGTCTGACCTCGTCTTGTTTAGGAGGGTTGCAATCGACGTCACCGTCCAAATTGGGAATGACTGTCTCATCATCATTGGGTATCTATGTTACCAGTAGCGCGGCGATGAGATTTCCGTCCTTGTCTTTACAGAAGGAGGCCCTGAATCATGTTCATTAGTTCCGTTTGTTATTTTGTGGTAACATTTTTGGGCTCCGTTCTTCCCTCTGTGTTTCCAAGTTTCCCCACTTTCGCGCTTTCTCCTCTGCCGATTCTTACGCCTAAAGAGAAGGTTTACATCCTTTATTTTCTCCTATAGCGCTCAGTTGCAGCTCGCGTTACAATTGACTGAAGCACTGCGACGCTCTTCATCGTACCATGGTTTATTGCGAAGCGGTTTTTCAAAACTAATTACGGTTGTTGCGGAAGTTTGTAAAGATTTAGAAATGGGTTTCTACTGCGCTTCAGGATCGTCATCGAGCTTTCTTGAGTTGGCTTTGGCTACCTCAGGTAATTGCAGCTTTCCGATGTCTAGCTTTCTCTGCGTCTGGTTTCGTACGATCTTCCCTCTACTTAATCTTGTGCGAACCTTTGCTGCTACCAGGTAGTGATCAGAATCGATGTTAGCTCGTCTGATCACTCTTATGTCGATTATACTGGATGAGTGCCTTGCAACCATTAATACGTGATCAATTTGGTTCTTCGTTCTTTGATCAGGGGATACCAAAGTAGCCTTGTGCATGTCTTTATGCTGGACTCTTGTACCACTAATGACCACGTATTTTGCCGCGGCAAAGTCAATCAGTCTTATACCGTTGTCGGAAGTGTCAGCATGTAGACTGAAATTGTCAATAGTTGGATGAAACACATTTTCCCTGCCTA
Source organism: Phaonia tiefii (assembly GCA_963931995.1). Lineage (NCBI taxonomy): Eukaryota > Metazoa > Arthropoda > Insecta > Diptera > Muscidae > Phaonia > Phaonia tiefii. The sequence goes on along the minus strand of OZ008368.1, from coordinate 38,388,180 downwards.
CTGGGTCAGGCCACGAGAAATGTGACATAGTGGGCCAGGGATTTTGATCTTTGGTCCATATATCGAAAGGTTATGACAATATATAAAACTCCAACAAAAAACAAAAGTAAAATTCTTGAAGTTGTTGTTGTTGTTGCAATTTCAAAATTGAAAATTTCAGAAACTTAGTATTTTTCTGAATTACTAAAAATTTTATATCTCGAAAACGACTTGAGATATTTGAATTGTTTTTCAGTTTTTTAAGGAAAATTAAAGAGAAAAAATAACAGAAAATTCTCTACACTGAAAATTTTTTTCGGAAATGAAGGAAAATTAAGGAAAAAATAAATAGATCAGAAAATAGCCTACACTGAAAAAAATATTCGGAAATGTCGTTTAAACAAAACAATCGCATTTTAAGTAAAGAGCCAGAGCAAGAAAAGTAATTAGTCATTCATGAGAATTTAAAAAATAAATGGTTTCCCGTTACATTAGGGAGAGCTTCTTACAACCAGTGAGCTGTGCGCGGTCCAGTTTTATACTCACTTATTGGGATCTACAGGTTTACACCGGTTCCGAACGGTATTTTGAGAAGCTTTTTCATAGCTAAATACTCGATAGTGTCGCCGTCACTAAGCGAGGTGACCGCCGTCGAAAGAAATTTAAGGTGGTCAGAGTAGAGATCGAACCCACGTCCTCATGCACAAGAGCCGCGCACACTACCATTGCACCACCGGCAGAATTTAGGAAATTTAATTATCTTTCAGAAACAGAAATAAAAAATTGGTATTTTCAAGTAGTTTCTGAGATACACCATTTTTTGTGGGTCGACCTTTACGCCTATAAAGCAAAAATGCTATTTTTACTGTTTACTGTTGATCTTTATCTTTCTCTTTAGTTACTTTTTGTTGATTGTTTTTCTTTAGTTACGCATTAAATATTACCTTTCGATATATGAACCAAAGGTCAAAATCCCTGACCCACTATGTCACACTTCTTGTGGTCTGACCCAGTTGTAAACATTTAATTTTCCTTTTTTAGGCGTAAAGGTCGTTCCACAAACAATGGTGTATCTCAGAAACTACTTGAAACCATCCTTTTTTTTTTTGTTTCTGAAAGATAATTAAATTTCTGAAATACTCATGAATGATTGATTATTTGTCGCGCTCTATATTTAAAATGCGATTGCTTTCTTTAAACTACATTTCCGAAATTTTTTTTCAGTGTAGGCTATTTTCTGATTTTTTTCCTTAAAAAACTAAAGAAATAAATTTAAAATATCTCAAGACGTTTTCGAGAAAAAAAATTTTAAATAATTCAGAAAAATTCTAAATTTTTGATATTTTCAATTTTGAAATTGCAACAACTTCTGCAATTTTACTCTTATTTTTTGTGGAGTTTTGTATATTGACATAAATTTTCGATATATGGGCCAAAGGTTAAAATCCCTGACCCACTGCGTCACACTTTTCTTGACCTGACCCTACATTCGCATTAAAAGCTCCTAGTACAATCTTAATGTCGTGGTAATCTTAAAGTCCATGCGCTCATAGAATATGTCTTAGGCATCGTCATCTTTCTCTTCTGTTTCAAATTAGGGAAATATAAAAATATTTAGCTTTTACGCGGATTGTGGCTACACGCTGAAAAATAATGGCCCCAGCAACAAATCGCAGGAAACATATACATGTTTGCAAGCATTTTTCTCATGAATTGAAGATCTGCTGTCTTGTGGTCTCTTTGTTATCTGCCTCGCTTTTGTTTTAGCGGTTTGAAAAAATCTACATTTGGGGCTCAAAACATAAATATAGTCTATTAATCATTGTGTCTGAAATATGTTATATTGAATAGCAAACACAATGTGTTTGAACACAAGTATAGTATATTTGCGACAAGCTACAAACACGTTATATTTGCATCCAAACATCATCGTGTGTCTCTTCTTTCGGGGCATGCACACAAATTAGGAAAATATACAAATGTTTCGCTTTTATGCGGATTGGATGCACTCATAGGATTGAACCTAGAGACTAGATGTCACAGTCTTTTTCCAACTACAAATCTGCAACCAAATTTATGTTTTTTCTCATGGCAACTGTAGAATATGTCGCAGTTTCTTTTTCTGGTGCAGCCATGTCCTGTCCATCGCATTTTCTGGATAGCGGTAATGTCAGGCTTATATCTTTCGAGAACATCTGACAATTGAATACTTGCACCGGATCTATATAGAGCTATTATACTCCAAGTGCAATCGTGGCCCTTATAACGCTTGTGGGGGTCGTCCACAAGTAGGGGTTGCTTATGTTTTCATTTTCGTTTTTGTATAACCATTGCCATTATGAACGCTGGCGGAGGGAGGCAAACCCAGTCCACCGGGTTGCTGCAATTACAATCTCAGTCTGATATTTTATTTGGGCGTAACGAAATTTGCTTGGCATGTAACGGGTTTATTTCAGCGTCAACATTTAGAGTTCCCATTACTCTTTAATTACATGTTATATGCGTGTTCGAAGTTTGAGCATCAAATGTTGAGGAATTTATTACTCCAATTGTTAATAACCTGGGAAATAAGATTTTTGAAAACAGTTTTATGTTAAATGCATTAATATTAAAATGCTCGAGTACTGAACAGCTGAACATCGAATGCTACAATTTATAAATTCAAATCTTTCGTATCCCTAAATTTGTCATTCGGTTAAACAAATTAAATTGCAAAACAACTAAAAAACTCTCACGCTACCAATTTAAGAAAACAAAATAAATTATCATTAGCACCCTCGATAACAACGATGACAGCAACAGCAACAGCAACATCATCATCATTGGCATCGGCATCAACAACATCAATATCAACACCATCAGCAGCAACATCAAGCGCGTCAATAAAACACTTTGACAGAAAAAAAATTGATCGTTTTCAAATTCATTACGAATTTAAATTTACTGCCCCAATTCCCTCACCCCCAAACCGCAATCAACATCCAGCATGATTAACTCTTAACGCTAAGAGAGCCTCTAAACCCTCTGCCACCCGTTGAATCACAAAAACGGGTCGTCGTAGACTTTTCTTCCTTTAATGATGCAAATCAAACACTGGCAGTCATTAACATTTGTTGCATTTTCTATTTTGCAAATCACACAAAATTGTCACATTTAAAAGAACATCAAATGACAGATGAACATTTGATTTGTTGTTGTTGTTGTTTATTTTTAATTTTTTTGTTAGCATTTTGTTAAACAAATAGATTTCGTCACCATTTCACAATTGCTGGTTGATACAACTAACAACATCGCCGAAAATAGCAAAAAAATCAACAACAAATAAACAGCAGCAACGACAAATTGCTTGTTCATGTCTGGCTTGAAAATTGCAATGGAGAGGGAGTGAAATTAAAATAATAAACGATATGCGATATATTCGTTACACAATTCAAACGAATTGATTGTAAATCATCATTTGCATCATCCTCATCATCATCATTATCATTATCGTCAGCATCTGTAGCAAATAGCGAAACAATTGCAATTAGGGGACTAGATTCCAAATGAGGCAAAATATTGTCTGGCATTTCTAGAAAAAAAGCAAATTAAATTAGTACAGAAATTATAGTCGGCTTAACCGCCCCGAATATACCCTTAACCTAAGTCATTCATTCGAGTCTGAGTTCCATTTAAAAAGTTTGATTAACATTCAAGTATAAGACTGTGTGCAATTTTTTAAGTCATGGAAATATAACCATATACGGACACCACTACGTGATAAAAGACCAAAAAATAAAGACCCCTGTCTCCCAGTTTTGCCCAAAATCATGCACATTTTTTATGGGCCCCCAAAGATTTGGGGCCTCGGTGTCATTTTTGCAAAAAAGTGATCATTTTGCCAGGCTCATATCTCACAAATTGTTTGGAATTTTGATTTACCCTCTGAGGGAAAGTTGTAGCTCTTGTCATAAAGAACAAAAACTGGGAACATATAAAATCAAAATAACTTCATCTTCAAAGTCAAAATCGCAAAAAAAATCGATTTTGGTAGGAATGATTCTTAACACCGTTTACTGCAACATTGAGATACTATGCTATCTCACCGACCGCAGCAGCACAGTCAAAGCAGTAAGCTCCGAACACGCAACAAGGTACGCTGCACACAATACGAGAATCATTCCTAGGAAGTTCATATGTTGTTTATTGAGATCTTATGTACATTTCTGTATTTGCTTGTTTCCTTGAATTTTGAACGGTTTGCTACCTACGGACCTAAACAGGGGAAAAAGGTAAAAAAAAATCGAATTTTTTGCGACTGTAACTGCGAAGATGAAGTTATTTTGATTTTATATGTTCCCAATTTACAACTTTCCCTCAGAGAGTAAATTAAAATTCCAAAAGGTTTGCAAGATATGAGCTTAACAACATGATCACTTTGTTTGCAAAAATTACACCGAGGACCCAAATTTTTGGGGGCCCATTAAAAAAAATTTCATGAACTTGGCCATAACTGGGAGACACCAATCTTTTTTTGATCTTTTATCACGTAGTGGTGTCCGTATGTGGATATATTTTTTCGTGTTGCACTGTGTAATTTATAACCCAGTAACTTTGTCGCCTGAAAGCATGGGGTAGTATGCGTGTTGGAATGAAGTTCCTTATTGCACTTTGCGGGATGGGGGCTAAATGAGAAACAACCTAAACAACTTTGTTTTAACACTATTATGCTACAACTCAGTATTATCATCTATATTGCGTACTTTCGCTTTGGTTTGTGTCTACACTAACATATGTATGTTGGGAAATTTCCTGTTTAATGGGAAGTTTTCTAGGTGGAGCCTGTAACAAATATTTAATATGTATTGTAGTTACGAACCCAATAAAAAGTAAATTTTGAAAAGCCAAAGTGGAAGAAGTTTAAAAAGCAAAATTTTCTTAAATAAGTGCCTTTTCTTAAAAAAAGTAAATTTTCTCAAAAAAATACTTATTCATATTGTTAAACAAAGTACATTTTCTTAAAAAAAACCTTATCTTAAAGAAGTACCTTTGCTTAAAAAAAGTACATTTTCTTACAAAAAGTAATTTTTTTTTAAAAAAGTATTTTTTTTTTCGATAAGTTCCTTTTCCTAAAAAAGTAAATTTTCTTACAACAAATTGCCTTTTCTTAAAAAACTACCTTTCCTTTAAAGAGTACTTTTTTGTGAAACAAAATACATTTTCTTGACATAAGTACATACACTTAAAAATTTACCTATACTCAAAAAAAAACCTTCCCTTAAAAAATTTTACAAAAATTCCTTTTCTTAAAACTACATAATACCTTTCGTCTTATTTTCTTGAGATAAGTAGCCTTTCTGGAAATAAGTACATTTTCTTAAAAAAATAACCTTTTCCTAAAAAGAGTACCACTTCTTTAAAAAGTACATATTCTTAAAAATAAATCGTCTTTGTAAATAAAATATGTTGGCAGATATCTTGTTTAACGGGAAGTTTTCTAGGTGGAGCCTGTAACCAATATTTAGTATATATTGTAGTTTTGAACCCAATAAAAAGTAAATTTAGGAAAGCCAAAGTGAAAGAAGTTGAAAAAAATAACATTTTCTTAAATAAGTGTCCTTTCTTAAAAAAGTTAAATTTTCTCAAAAAAAAAAAATAACTATTCATATTCTTAAACAAAGTACCTTTTCTTAAAAAAAAACCTTGTCTTAAAAAAGAGAATTTGCTTAAAAAGGTAAATTTTCCTAAAAAAAGTAAATTTTCTTACAAAAAACACCTTTTCTTAAAGAGAGTATTTTTTTTAATAAGTACCTTTTCTTAAAAAAGGATATTTTCTTGCAACAAATTGCATTTTCTTAAAAAACTGAATTTTCTTTAAAGAGTACTTTTTTGTGAAAATAACTAAATAACTAAAAAATAACTAAACATAAGTACTTGCACTTAAAAATGTACCTATTCTTGAAAAAACGACCAAGTCTAAAAAAATTCCCATTTCTTAAAAAAAAAAATTTTCTTCAAAAAAATACCTTATCCTAAAAAATACCTTTTCTTACAAAGTTTCCTTATCTTAAAAGTACATTTTCTTAAAAATAAACGAATACCATTTCTTTTCTTTTTTGAGATAAGTAGCCTTCTGAAAATAAGTACTTTTTCATATTAAAATAACAAGTAGCTGTTGTTAAAAAAGCACTTCTGTGTAAACATAAATTCAAACTCTTATGGCTTTTTCTCACAGAAAGTACTTTTTCGTAAAAATAGTACCTTTTCTTAAAAAAATATTCGATTTTAAGAAAAGAAGTACCTTTCTTTAAAAAATTACCTTTTCTGGAAAAAAGGACCTAAAAATATATATTTTTTTTCTAAAAAATTCATTATTTAAAAAAAAAATTCTTTAAAAAAGTTCTTCATTTTACAAAAAGTATGTTTTCTTAAAGATCCAATTAAATTGTCGTATTTTTCAACGGGCGCCTTAGGTGTGTTTGGAACTAACTAGTACATAATATATAGCGAAAGGAACTTCGTTCCAACCGGGTGTCCCTTGACAGCTTATGTAATTTTTTTTATAGAATGTATTTTTTTAAACGTAGATATATTTGTAGGTCCTTTTAGTAAGAATATGTATTATATTTTCCCCAACAGGTCGTTTTTTAATGAGAGGTACTTCTTTTATTAAAAGCTAATGTGGTTTTCCGAACTTCCCTCGTAGTTATATGAAATGCAACACTGCTACCATCAAGTACCAGCTGTTAATAGACTACTGTCAAATTTTGAGCACGTCCTGTCATTCACTTTACGTTTAACAGCTGTTCAAAAGATACAACCTAGTGAATTCTTTTAAAAATGGAAAAAGGGAATTTAGAGTGCTTATTTTTTTGCGAAAAAAAAACCGTCAATCAAACCAAGGAAAAGCATGGTAAATACTATGGGGACTCTGCACCATCTATTTCAATGGAAACAAATGATTTACTGACTTTCGTTGTGGTCGCACAAGTACAAATGACGCTGAATGTTATGGACAGACAATTGAGGTCAATACACCCGAAAATGTCGAAAAAATCCTCGATATCGTGTTGGCCGATCGAAGAGTAAAAGTGCGTGCGATTGTTGATGCCATAGGCATTTCATATGGCTGTGTGGTTTAGATTTTAAATGGTCAGTTGGGTTTAAGAAAACTGTCTGCAAGATGGGTGCCGCGTTTGCTCTCAATCGACCATAAACGTAATCGTGTGACAACTTCAAAGAATTGTTTGGAGTTGTTTAGCCGCAATTCGAAGAAATTTTTGCGGCGGTTTGTAACTGTGGATGAAACATGGATTCATTACAACACTCCGGAGACCAAGCAGTAGTCTCGGGGTGAACCGGCTCCGAAGAAGGCCAAGGTAATTTTGTCGGCCAATAAGGTGATGGCAACAGTTTGTTGTGATGCACGCGGGATAATCCACATCGATTATCTACAAAACGGAAAAACAATTAACGGCGAATATCATACCAACATATTGGACCGATTTAACGGGGATTTAAAACAAACTACCCAATATGGCCAAGAAAAAAGTAATTTGTCATCAAGACAATGCACGGGTGCGTGCACACGTGTGTCATTTGGATAAATTTTGTTAGTAACGCTTTAAACTTTTAAAATTTCTATGCAAATTTAAAAAAAATAATGATGCATTCTAAAAGACGGAAAAATTCCAAGCAATTTTGTGGAAACAAATTTTTAATTTGGTGTTACTGTTCCAGAGTTATACCATTTTAAAGCCTTTTACCCATTGTATGAATCTAAATATATTGTTTGCCATTTTTGCAACGAATTTGCTTTAAATTTCTATGAAAATTTCAAATACTAATGATGCACTGTAAAAGACGGATAAATGCCAAGCAATTTTGTAGAAAAAATTTTGAATTTGCACTTACTGTTCCAGAGTTATGCCATTTTAAAACTCTCTACCCATTGTATGAAACTTATAATACCAAAAACTATTTGACAATTTTTCATCGGATTTGCTTTAAACATTGTATTATTGAAAAGATCTACATGCGCTAAGTAACGACAAAGAATTACACGTAGCAAAAAGTGGCCCCGGCAACATATTGCAGGAACCATATATATGATTGCTTGCAAACATAGATATGTTTTTTCATCGGATTTGCTTTAAACACTGTATTCATGAAAAAATCTACATGCGCTAAGTAACGACAAAGAGTTACACTCAGAAAAACGGTCCCAGCAACATCTTGCATTTATGCTACGTGTAATTCTTTGTCGTTACTTAGCGCATGTAAATTTTTTCAATAATACAATGTTTAAAGCAAATCCGATGAAAATAGACAAACAGTTTATAATATTCTTAGGTTCATACAATGGGTAATGAGTTTTAAAGTGGCATAACTCTGGAACAGTACCCGCAAATTCAAATTGCTTGGAATTTATACTTCTTTTAGAGTGCATCATCAGTTCTTTAAATGTTCATAGGAATTTTAAAAGATATAAAGCGTTATTTACAAAATTTACCCAAAATTTCATTGCTAAAACTGGCGGCTTGTGCATATACTATAAAAGTTTGGACATTGAGCTTCAAGAATGTGATCGAGTTTTAAATAAAATTTAAAAATCGCCCGGAATACCCGATTTTTGGGGGAAATTCGACTTGCGCGACCTCTAAACCACTTCCGAAAAATCTGAAAAAATTCTCAAAAATACTTTACCCTTAAAATAAATGGTTTCCCATTACATCCCATTAAGGGACCGTGGAGAACTTCTCACAATCACTGAGCTGTGCGGTTTCCAGTTTTCACACACTGATTGGGACCTACAGTTTTACACCGATTCCGAACGGTATTTTGAGAAGCTTTTTCATGGCTATATACTCGATAGTATCGCCGTCACTATGCGAGGTGACCGCCGCCGAAAGAAATTTTTTTTTGAAGGTGGTCAGAGCTGGTTTCGAACCCAGGATGTCATGTACAAGAGCCGCGCACACTAACCATTGCACCACCGACTTTACCCTATAAGCTGTCAAATAAAGCTTTAGCAAAAAAAAAATTTTTTATGGATGAGACACCCTAGGGTTCATATGCATAGATCTATGATTCGTTGCCTGTGACGATGTTATAAACTGACATTAAAGTTACCGCGGTTGTAATTTTTCAACATTTCGTTGCTCCAAACGACACGAGCCTTTATTTTGAACATTCGTCAAATTATGTGGGATCCAACGAGAACAGCAATTTTTCACAGTCAAATGAACATGCAATATCTTCTTGATGCTTGTCATACTAATGTCCAAGAATGCCTCAATCTCACGGTATGTCGCATGCCGGTCTTGCTTTATCAGTTCACGCACAGCATCGATGGTTTCCGGCAAAACAACCTTAGTTGGACAACTTTCACGAAATTCAGCCAGGAGCGAACGGCGTCCGAGACTGAACTCTTGGTACCAGCAATTTACAGTGGTTTTTGATGGTGCTTCATCACCAAAAGTCAAAAGAAGTAGAAGGAGACACTGTTGTCTCGATAATCCACGCCGAAAATCGTAAAAAATCATCGTACGAAAATATACAGACCTAAAATGATGCATTTGGACACCTAGTTCGAACACTTTGTTTGGAGACCCAATATTATTAATATTTGCAATATTTTTTCTCGCCAGCCACCAAGTTAGCGAGTGCCCATTTTCGCGCCTTTTCAATTTTCATTCATAAATAAACATGTCTTGTGTGTATTAATATCCTATCGCTCTGTTTATTACTTTAGTTGTATTCCCATTGTAAACCTGTGTACCTGTTTGGTTATATTGGAGTGTTATAAAAGATTAGTTCACCCTAATATCACAACCTTTCTCTACTTTCCTCTTAGTGTAGTTCCGGCTGTATATCCTTTAAGGAATTTATTATAAATCCCTAAGACAAAACACCTGCTTTTCTCTAGGCCTACGAATCATAAACCGTAAGGAGGCGAAGGTGAAAGGACTTAATGAACCTCTAAAATCCACGCCTTATACTTAAACATGCTTAAAGCGGTCGCCGCAGTTAGATAAGCATTCTAAGCCTCACAGGACAACATATGTCGATAATCTATATAACACGCGTGTTTTAAATTTCCCACGTGTTTATCTTTCTGTCTCTCTCGTTCCGGTTCTCTGTTTTTCGTGCACTACAAAATTTTATTACGCGGAAATGTGCAGCCTTTAGTGTTTTAGTGATAAAATAGGTTTATGAGGTTACCTAGAGCCACAAATACAACTTAAAAAGGATCAACACTTGTTAGGAACATCATAAAATGTTGTCACCACTATTTCATAATTCTCATTGGCTCTCATGACAAACATTTGCATCTCAGTGAGGTTGAGATACCTAACATAAACCGTTTTATTACTGGGTCATAAAGAGATTGTTAGCCCTAAAAAGGTTAACACGTTGTTCGTAGGTAAATATCCATCAAAATGATTTTGAGACTTGATTCAAATAGATTTGATAAATATGCCGAAACAATCTGTATAATTACCAATATATGTAGTTCCTGTTCTCAGGATTTCTATAGGGGTTTCATTGCATTTTGTTGTTGCTGCTACTGTTCAGCTGTGCCAGAAACGGTCGTCCTTTCGTCTGCCCATCGCTTGGTTCAACCTGTTGCATGCCTTTTAGAGTACAGAAGTTCACAGTATTAATAAAAATAAAATTAGGAATTTCCATCAATTAAAATGCAAAATCATTTGAGTTTGTATGGTACTTTCTTTGAAGAAACAGCAGACATGGGACCTATTAATTTGATTTGAAAAAATGCAGTTCAAAAAATTCACCTGAGGTGTCAGGGGACACCCAGTTGGAACGAAGTTCCTTTCGCTATATTTTATGTAGTTACTAGTTAGTTCCAACACGCCTAAGGCGCCCGTTGAAAAATACCATAATTTAAATGGATATTTAAGAATAGATACTTTTTGTAAAATGATAAACTTTTTTTAAAATCTTTTATTATAGAATGTATTTTTAAAAATATATATATATATATTTTGAGGTTCTTTTTGTGAGAATATGTATTAAATTTTCCCGAAAAGGTCCTTTTTTAAAGAGAGGTACGTCTTTTATTAAAAGCTAATGTTTCTTTTAAGAAAAGGTACTATTTTTAAGAAGAAGTACTTTCTGTAAAAAAATGCTGTAAGAGAGTAAATTATTATTTTTTATAAAGAAGTACTTTTTTTTAAGAACAGGTACCTTTTAAAGAAGTGGTAGTGTTTTTGGGAAAGGATATTTTTTTAAGAAAATTTACTTATTTGCAGAAAGGTTACTTATCTCAAGAAAAGAAAATGTATTATTATTTTTAAAAAAGATACTTTTAAGAAAAGGATTTTTTATAAAAAAAATTTAGTTAGAATGTATTTTTTTGAAGAAATGGTATTCTTTAAGAAATGGGATTTTTTTTAGAATTGATCCTTTTTTCATGAATACGTACACTTTTTACAGTAGGTACTTATCTCAAGAAAAGTTATTTTGTTACACAAAAAATTTACCCTTTAAAGAAAATGGTGTTTTTTAGGATAATGCAATTTGTAGTAAGAAAATGTACTTTTTAAAAAAAAGGTACTTATTTAAAAAAAATTTGGTTTTAAGAAAAAGTACTTTTTGTAAAAAAAATTTACTTTTTTTTAAGCAAAGTCACTTTACTTCTTTAAGATAAGGTATTTTTTTTTTTAAGAAAAGATTCCTTTTTAAAGAATAAGAATAGGTATTTTTTTTGAGAAATCTTACTTTTTTTAAGAAAAGGCACTTATTTAAGAAAATGTTAATTTTGTAAACTTCTTTCACTTTGTGTTTTCTAAATTTACTTTTTTTATTGGGTTCAAAACTACAATATATACTAAATGGACTCAGTCAAGTATGTTTGCCCTATAGATTTAGGCAGCTATAATTTTGTAGGTAGTGGATGTAGAAATGTATCCATGGATGATTTAATGAAGACTATAGGGGCAGCAATAGTATAGTAGGCGTCAATTTTCTAACTGAACCGACTGGATCCCTATGAGCCGTCAAGTGGGTCATAAAGTGGTCTTACTACAAAGAGATGCAACGGCTCGAAAAGAGGGCCGATTGTTGTGGAAATGTCAGGTACGTTTTGAGTCCATACCTTAACTTTTAAAAATGTAGGTCGATTGTATGCAAATATGTGTGTGTACCTTTTAATTAAAATTGAATAAATTGTACCAAAATTAGAAAACATTACCTGAGGTGTTAGTTAGTTCCAACACGCCTAAGGCGCCCGTTAAAAATACGATAATTTAAATGGATCTATAAGAAAACATACTTTTTATAAAATGATAAACTTTTTTTTAAACATTTTTTTAGTACATATAATTTTAGGTCCTTTTTGTAAGAATATGTATTATATTTTCCCGAATAGGTCCTTTTTTAAAGATGTACCTTCTGCAAGAAAATGCTATAAGAGTGTAAATTTTTTTTTACATAAAAGTACTTTTTTTACGAACACATACTTTTTAAAGAAGTGGTACTCTTTTTATGCAAAGGTTATTTTTTTAAGAAAATGTACTTATTTTCAGAAAGGCTACTTATCTCAAGAAACGAAGAGAAAATGTATTATTTTATTTTTAAGAAAATGTACTTTTAAGAAAAGGAATTATTGTAAGAAAAGTATTTTTTTAAGAGAAAGTATTTTTTTAAGAGAAAGTATTTTTTTGACGAAAATGTTTTTTTAAGGAATTGAAATTTTTTATTAGAATTGGTTCCTTTTTCACGACTTAGTACATTTTATAGAGTTGGTACTTATCTCAACAAAAGTTATTTTGTTACACAAAAAAGATACTCTAACGAAAATTTAGTTTTTTATGAAAATGCAATTTGTTGTAAGAAATTGTACTTTTTTAGTAAAACGTACTTACCTTTTTTTAAAAAAAGTACTTTTTGTAAGCAAATTTACTTTTTTTTAAGCAAAGTTACTTCTTTAAGATAAGGTATTCTTTTAAGAAAAGGAACTTTATTTAAGAATATGAATAGGTATTTTTTTTTGAAAAGATTTACTTTTTTTAAGAAATGGCACTTAGTTATTTAAGAAAATGTTTTTTTTAACTACTTTCACTTTGGCTTTCTAAATTTACTTTTTATTGGGTTCAAAACTAAAATATATACTAAATATTGGTTACAGACTCCGCCTAGAAAACTTCCCATAAAACAAGAAATTTACCAACATATGTAACACTAAAATATGTTAGTGGCCGTCGGGTGGTGCAATGGTAGTGTGCGCTGCTCTTGTGCATGAGAAAGTGGGTTCGGTCCCTGCTCTGACCACCTTAAATTTCTTTCGACGGCGCTCACCTCGCTTAGTGATGGCGGCACTATCGTGTACTTAGTCATGAAAAGCTTCTCAAAATACCGTTCGGAACCGGAGTAAAACTGTAGGTCCCCCTATCAGTGAGTGTAAAACTAGAACACGCACCGCTCACTGGTTTGTGAAAAGCTCTCCCTAATCCCTTCAAGGGATGTAACGTGTAACTATTTATTTATTTATGTTAGTCTAGACACAAACCAAAGCAAAAGTAAACAATATAGTTGATAATAGTGGGATGTAGCATAATAGTGTTAAAATAGTGTTGAGATGTAGCACAATAGTGTTAAGTTGTTTGATTTTTTTTTCATTTAGCCCCCATCCCGTAACGTGCGATGAGGAACTTCGTTGCAATACATTGATTATAAAATAAATTATTTGAGTTTATTATAGTAGCACAATTGGTGCGCCACCCTGTATTATTAGACCCAATGATGGGGACAATCTGTTTTATACCAGTAAATAAAATGGTTTCCCATAAACTCCCATGAAGAAATTTGGGGGAGCTTCTCAAAGCATTGAGCTGTTCCGTTTCTAGTTTTATACTCATAGACTAAGACCTACAGTGTTACACCGAACGATAGTTGCAGAAACTTTTCCATAGCTAAATACTCGATAGTATGGCCGTCACTAAGCGTGGTGACCGCCGTCGAAGGAAAGGTAAGGTGGTCAAAGCAGTGATCGTACCCACGATCGTAAGTACCAGAGCCGCGCACACTACTATTGCACCACCGACGGCCACCAGTTACACCACTTCCGAGCGGTATATTACTGATTAATACAAGATAGTGTCCGTGACCGTCCTCCAAAATATTAATGGTGGTCAAAGCAGGGATCAAGTTGTGTTACGCCACTACCCACAGCATCAGAGAGGGCTTGATAATCCTGAACCATAGTCACACTTTGGAGACGAAACAGGTGTCGACGTTCACGCGAAGTTCCGATCGAGAGTTATCTCTGTTCGTCGAAACCATTAGCCTGTCATCAGTACTGTCAACTGCTAAACCGACCTTCCCTAAGTCGTTGTCGATTAAAGAAAATTCTGCATCAAACGTGTGCAGTATGTGGTTTATGCTGCTGATGGATTTGTGTGTGTTTACTGTGCAGCTTTTCTTTTTATTGTCTCTATCAAGCAATAGATGGCAGACTTTTGTGAGGCCTCGTGGGGTAGGTAAGGTACTTCCCAAAGATTCGGTAGTTGTAAATTTCATTCCCCAAAGGCGTATCAGCTTAGCAGGGAGGAGAGCTTCGACAAAAAAGAATGTAATCACACAAAAAACATCACAAAGAGGCTGTGAAAATGTGATTCCATGAGAATAACTTTACACTTATATGAATATGTAGTTGAAAAGTTTGCCCCCAAAAATTGTTTTTGTGGAAAATACGAAAGAAAATCCAAATATTATAAACTGTTTGAAATAAATACGGTTTTTTGCGAGCAGTCTTCATGACCATAAATTTCATCGAAATAACAAAACTGAGCGTCAGCCTAAGAAAATATCATATATATGGCGACAATTTGTTTTCGCTCAGTGTAATTTATTCTCATTACAAACAACAAATAGTTGGTCTAGATTTGAAACTTCCAGAAAGTGTTTTCCAGTACACTCTAATGTATATTCTCCATTAAGTTTCGCTGTGTGTGCGCCTGTACATGTTGCCTGCAACATGGTGTGAGTGTGCATGTTAATCAGAATCATGCGCTTCAGCAAGCGTGTCGACGAGACGCACTTGCCTGATTTTGGTATGATTTTCATTAATCCGCCATCTTAAGCGTATCATCGTCGTGGGTTGTGTTCACAAATTAAGAATAATCTATGGCAGAGATAATAAGAACGTTCACTTTTGCTGGAAAAAATGTATTGGGGCCAACCAAAATTGAGACGTATTTTTAGTAATGCAAAAATGAGGAAAGGGTTTAAAATAATACAGCAATATTAGGTATAATCTGCCGCTGGTAGGGGCGGGAAGTTAAATGGACGATGGTATGCCACTTCTTTCCAAACGAAATTGTTGACAGCATTAGTGAAGCATATTCATCACAACAATGAAATATATTCATCGCGACAATGAAACATATTGATTTCCAGTTAATGAAATAATTTTCCGTGCTGCCGTATATCTGTACGTCAAAAGAATTTACTTGTGCGACGAACCTTTTCTTTCCAGTGAATTGCTATGAGGAAACTGTGTAACAATGGTTCCACAACCATTTCAATGCGGCGGTCTTGTTGTACATAACCTCAGTTTTCATTCAAATATTCGTTTAACTAACAAACAATTTCACTCGTGTAACAAAGTTTTTCTTTTCAGTGTATTTTTACAGCACTTATATATGAATTATCGTAGCTTCCAAGGTCGTTTGATTTAACAACTTTGTACTAAGGGAATTCACAAGGTGTACTAAGGTTGTAGGTTGTAAGAAAATATATGATATATGTGAACACCCTGTCGTAAATGCATATACTACAATTCAAGGCGTATTGAAGAAGGTGGTGGCACTAGATCAAACTGTATTTATATCAAGTGGAAGCATTAGGCGTTATTGTAATTGTAGGCAAAAACAACAGGCATTTGGTTTTTATTTCGTACCGACGTTGTGTCAAACTCTGCATGTATGTATACCAACTAGAAAAGTAAACCAGCATGTACATAAACAAAATACACAAATCAGCTGTGCTAATGCTTCCACTTGATATAAATACACTTTGCACTAGATGTTATTGGGCGATTTCTAATTAATTAAATTGGCAAAATCAGCTGATTGTGAGAAGAGTATTCAGGAACCCAACTATCCCAGAAACCGGGTTTGTTAGTTGTTTCAAAAAGTGCAATTTTTGAAACACCTGTGGCAACGGTTATTTTTTAATATAAAAAATAAAAAAAAATTTATAGAAAAAACATAAATTTTGTTAATTCATGGTTCTTTTTATTATTTTCTTTTCAAAATTTTGCAGTTAATAGTAACAAGGAACAAGGAAATTTTATGGAGAAGGGTGCAGAAGACACGATGTTCAGCACAAAATCTTAAATACTAAAGTTGAGAGAAATCCCAATTTTATGAGTTATGGGCCTCCAAAGTCCGGATAACGGCGGGTTTTGTCGGACGATTATTTTGTATATCGAGTCATCCGGCCGGGCTCAGGGACAGAAATACCTATGTTCCTTAATTTGCATTTCTGGATTTTTTGGATTTTGGGAAAATGTAAAAACTATTTTCAATCATTTTTCACAATTTCAACGACCGACATTTCGATAACGAAGCGAGTTATCGAAAATTTTCATTTAATTTGTTTTGTGTATTTTGCCTTAAATAAATAAAAATAATTGGTCTCCCGCTACAGCCCATGAAGGGATTAGGGAGAGCTTCTCACAACCAGCGATCTGTGCGCGTTGTAGTTTTACACTCACTGATTGGAACCTACAGAACGGTATTTTGAGAAGCTTTTTCATGGCTAAATACTCGATAGTGTCGCCGTCACTAAGGGAGGTGACCGCCGTCGAAAGAAATTTAAGGTGGTCAGAGTAGGGATCGAACCCACGTCCTCATGCACAAGAGCCGCGCACACTACCATTGCACCACCGACGGCCACTAATATAAATATTATTATATTGTCCTAAAACGCTGCCAAACAAATTCGTTTAAACGCTTTTTAATACATAGTAGCCCCCCGTATATCCGAACTTTGGAGGCCCATAACCCCTAATATAAAATTTTACCCAAACTTTTGTATCTTATATTTTCAGCTTCAAATTATATCTCCTACCCCACCGGTGGACGGGTTTTCAGTTTTTGATCACTGTAATTGTGTGGCGAAATAAACAAACTCTGTCAGCTGTGTTGGTGCAACCACCTTCTTCACTACGCCTTGATACAAATGGTAAACAAATGGTATCAGCTGATCGCTTAGTACACCGCAAAAACATATCTGCAAACAAACTCTGTCAGCTGTGTTGGTGCAACCACCTTCTTCACTACGCCTTGATACAAATGGTAAACAAATGGTATCAGCTGATCGCTTAGTACACCGCAAAAACATATCTGCAAAAGTTGTACTATCATACAACACTTTTGTATGGAAAAAGTATACTACAGTTGTACAACTGTTGTAGAACTTTAGCACATACGACACATACAACAGTTAGGACACTCTTGTGAAAAGCCTAAATATGTCTAGTGTGGTCGTCGGTGATGCAAACCAAGAGTTCGTGGCTCTTGTGCATACGACCGTAAGTTTGATCCCTGCTCTGGCCACCTTGCACACCTTGAGACGACGGAGCTTCTCAAAATTCCGTTCATAATCGGTGTAGAATTTTAGGTCACAATCAGTGTGTGTAAAACTAGAACGCGCACAGCTCACTGGTTGAGAAAGCTCTCCCCAATCACTTACTGGGATGTAATGGAAAACCATTTTTTTTACTCACTGGTGTTACCCCGGTTCCGAACGGTATTTTGAGAAGACTTTTCATTCATTTCAACACCCGATATTATTGTATTACCAGGAATTCTTCGTCGACAATAATTTATTACTATTAACCGCCGGCGGTAGAAGTTTGCCCGTAGTGTATTCAAATAACCGGGTTTTCAAGAATGTCAGTTTTCGGTTTTATCCAATATTCCGATTGGGGTGAAACCCGTTCTCGGTTAAACCGTGGTGTCGAAACCGGTTTCGGGTTTTAAAACAAAATGGTAAACTATCCCTTTTGTAAACATCGCTTATTTTTAATTCAGTCTTTTTGAATTTTGGGATCGGGTACTGGGTACATACCCATGAAAAAGCTTGTACCGCTCGGAATCGATGTAAAATCGCGGGTCCCAACCAGAGTGTGTAAGGGTATGCCTTCATGGGATGTCAAGGGAAACTAAAGTGTGGGCCATATAAATATGAAATTTGCTTTCGCTTTAAAAAAAATGCTAATGTAGACACAGTAACTCATTCGACCAACCCAATTCCCTATTTCATGTTTTAATGCCTCAGTGTACTCGGGGCTGTTTCCGTTCACGGAGCTCCAAAGATAATAGTCTAACGGCTTCAAAACGCAGCTGCGAGGCGGCCAATGAACTTCCGAGTTTCGGCTGATTAAGCGGTTTTCGAACACAGCACGCAAAAGATCGTTACAATCGATACGTAGCGACATCCTGTTGAAACCGTAATTCGTCCATGTCATCCCCTTAAATTTTTTGGAACAAAAACCTGCTGAGCATGGCACGGTAAAGCTCGTCATTGACGGTAACAGCGGTTCCTTGCGCAGTTTCGAAGAAAAATGGGCCTATGATGCCGCCATCGTTGTGGATGCATCGCCTTTTCTTTCACGACGTGTGGATTTTCCAAGCCCCAAATGTGACAATTTTATTTGTTAACGTAGAAAATACGCTTCATTGGAAAAGATTATTTTTCGGGGGGAAAAAAGCGAAAACGCATCGTATGGCCACGAGGCTTCGGTTCTTGAATTATTTGGACTTAAGTCTTCGTACTGAGGTCTTTATGCAACTGCGAGAAATGTTCTATTACTGCGAACGGTGGTGAGTTGTTGATGATGGCTGTTCCAGCACACTTTCAGCTACAGCGGCAATATTTTCCGTTGGATGAGCACGTGCACGAGTTCTTTTGTCCAATATGGGCCCGGAGTGACGAAATTGCTTCACAAATTTTTCCACAAACGGCGTTGGTGGCACTCTACTTCTATCGAATTTATTTCGTAGATTTCTTTCGATTTCGTCAATTTCTAATTTTTACCTAATAGTCTGTCACTTCATAAATGTCAAATTGGCCATCTGCTTCGATATAATGGGGGGTTCAAATTCCAAATTTTACATTTTTTTTATTTATTGGTGTGTTAACATCTAAAGGCACGGGTAGGGCAATCTATCAAAGTGAACACATGCAAACAACACACAGCGTTAGCATCACATACGTGGTTGTTGTACAACACTAGTCTCTGCCTGAAAATAAGTATGATGGTATTGATGTAGCGGCAGCGAACAAACAAGCAGGCCTTCGTACCCCAAAGAGTATTGAATAGTACGTACAGAGAACTCATTGAACGAATTGTCTGGCTCAAAAGCACATCTGACGAATGATTCAAAAGGTATTACTGTCTTTTGTCATAACTTGGTCCATTCATCATTTTGATGTGAAACATTGATGCTTTTCGAAACATTTATGTAGTTAGTATTGTTTTATATAATAATATTGTCGAAATGATGCATGTATACTGAAATATTCTATAAAGAGAAAGAGACTCGTTTATGCTCTTTTACTCATACTCTCTACATGAGAGCTGAAAAAGAGTGAAATAAGTTCTCTATACTATTCAATACTATTTGTCGTCGCTCTGTTTATGACAAAACAAAAACAATTATTTTACATCTAATATTAAAGCAGGTGTAAGAAAATAGAAAGTGCAATAGCCAATGAGCCTTCAGCACAAAAACTATTCTTTTTTTATTTTCCAATGTAACATTTAATAATGTGTTTATAGAAATCGAACAGGTACCGTGTACCAAAAAGGTGTTAACACATCGTCCGTGAGTTCGAACACTCATTAATTTTTTATATTCACCTATCCGTTCTAACAGTGGACTTCTCCAGTTAGGCAAAATCATTGTTGAGTAAATATTTCTTTGAATGTTTTGTACTTCTTTTTGGATTGTGATTATTGTTTATTGATTTCTGCGTTTCTGTTAACATACTACCTGAGTTGTCATTAGTTCCGGAGCTTACACCTAAATCAGAGTTTGAAGATATGACTACTATTGCATTGGGCAACTTATTACAGAAAACTATCGGGGAAATAATTCATTGGCAAAGTGTTTTGTGTCTCTCTGATGGGGTCAGTAACCATACTGAGCTAGGAAAACGGATTTAGATTTGAAATTCTGCGTTGATCAGTTGTGTAAAATTCGAAAAAACCGATTAATTGATTTGAAATAACCTGTGAAACCGGTTCTTCGAAAGTAGCACTTTTTAAAAGCTAAAGTAACGATGCTGAGCTATGAAAACGGATTTAGATTTGAAATTCTGCGTTGTTATATCAGTTGTGTAAAATTCGAAAAAACCGATTAATTGATTTGAAATAACCTGTGAAGACGGTTCTTCGAAAGTAGCACTTTTTAAAAACCCGACGTTAATCGGCAGGAATTTGGTTAATCGGTTAATGGGTTTCGGTTTTAAATATACTCAATTCAGAAAACCATTCGAAACCAGTGTAAAACTGAAGGTCCTCGTCAGTGAGTGTCGAGAATCGAGAATGCGCACATCTTACTGATTGTGAGAAATTCTTCCCAATCACTTCGTGGCATGTAATGGGAGACCATTAGTTTAGATCAGTGGTCACCAAAAAGAGAATAAATCAAATTTGAATGTATTGGTGTATTTGTACTGAATCCAGAACAAAGCGGCATGACCATTCTTCGTTGAAAGCTAATGTGCTACTGAATGAAATTTTCTTCTCTCATACGCTCTTTGATATGCTTTTTGTTGACGTTCGTGTTGTGTACGTGTAAAAAGCCGATCGTGTTCGGCCCCTGGGGGCTATGGACGGTGACCACTGGTTTAGATATTCAGAGCGTTAAAGGTTAAAGGTCTTAAAAGCTTTTAGCTTTCCACAAGCTTGTTCATCAATGACTACTCTGCTCATTTACAATTTCTCCCTCTCGCTCACTCTCTCTCTCCCACTCTTTCTCTCGATATCTCGCTCCCTCTCTCTCTCTCTCTCGCTTGCTTTCTCTCACTATCGCTATCTCTCTTTCCCTCTCTCTCTCTCTCTTGCTAGCGCCATCCGAGTTCTCCAATTTGCTTAAGTTTAAATTCAAGGCAATTTTACGAACTTCTGCCTATTAAAGAAGCAAAAAAAAGCAATAACATATTTTAATTTTATTAACTAATATTGTACATTGTACATCTCATTCCGTGGCCTTATCACCCCTTTTTCTATTTCATTTTCGAGCATCCACAAAATCAGATAGGCAGGGGTGAACCTTTTCCGGGAATTTATTTAATCTTGACAATATTTTTTAATAAATTCAAATATGCACGCACAAAATTCTTTCGTTTTTTTTTTCTAAGAAAATTTGCATAAGATTTTAACGGGGCGAAGGACCGCATCTTGTATGTAAATCACAGATACGAACTGAATACATTTCCCCAGATTGAGTTACAGCAGTCACCGTCACCCGCATTATATTGTGGTGGCATCTTATGAAGAACACACATATCGGCCGTACTTGGCGATAGAGTGGGAGAAGGCGTTTTCCTATTTTGCTTTCCAGCGATAATGTATAATCATATATGGATGGAGGAATGAATGTATGGCTGGATATACAAAGGTTGTTGCATACTAACTATAAATCGGCAGCATGTTGCATGTGCGTTATATTTGTGGTATACAACAACTATACTTGTGGTTGAGCGACAATGAATTTGTTATGGAACCTGCATTATTGTTTGGGTTTTCTAAGGACCGTTCCTTTTTTTCTCTGATATCTTGGATGTTTTATCACTAGCCCAATGGTGTATTTGAATGTAGACATTGGAACTTTGTATAACATTTGTCCACCGAGTGTACGAGTAGCACACGCATGTGTTGCGATTTCGTTTCTTTCATAGAGCCGCCCAATAATAAGGGTACAAAAATTTATCAAAATTTGCTTGAAATAGTCATGATTTTGCTGTTTTCTACGTAGGCAAATCAGAAATTCAGCAACAATTTTCTTAAGTTTCTTAAATAAGTGTTTCGGTAGTGCCCAATACCACCCCAGCGGCGGAAGTCCCAAGGCCTTCCACAATTAAGGCATGCGGAGTGGTTCTTTTGTAATGCCTTCCTAAAGTGAGGCCTGCGGAATGCATGCATTTTTCATCAGATATAACCATGAAGACGATTTTTATAATTTTGAGAAATTTTTTTCCGATATTTTTAACCATAATTTATTGGAAAATTTCATGCAAATTTTAAAATAATATTTTTTATTTAATATTTTTCAGGGTATTTTTAAAATATTCCATTTTAAGTTGGGCGTGGTAAATTTTTCTAAGATAGATAATTATTTATAAATATGTAGAAGTGGATAATGATTGTGTGATAAAAAAAATAAATGGTTTCCCATTACATCCCATGAAGGGACTGGGGAGAACTTCTCACAATCACTGAGCTGTGCGCTTTCCAGTTTTCACTCACTGATTGGGACCTACAGTTTTACACCGATTCCGAACGGTAATTTGAGAAGCTTTTTCATGGCTAGATACTCGATAGTGTCGCCGTCACTATGCGAGGTGACCGCCGCCGAAAGAATTTTTTTTTGAAGGTGGTCAGAGCCGGGTTCGAACCCAGGATCTCATGTACAAGAGCCGCGCACACTAACCATTGCACCACCGACGGCCATGATTATGATTGTGTGATAAAATATATTATTTTAATTATATTTTGGATTAAGAAAAATAAATTAAAGTAAATTCCTACTAAGACTTTCCTCTTTGCATGCCTTCAATAGGCAATGGGCAAGGAAGGCCTTGCCTCCCAATCTCACGCAATGTTAAAAAGAAAGGAGGAGGTAATGTGTAGGGAAGGACTTCCTTATTTTAAGGAAGGCGTGTTTGGTCATGATTTCAGGCCTTCCAGGTCATGACTTCTGCCGCTGGCACTCTACACGAAACGCCAGTTAGTGATAAGTCTGAATACGTACTGCGGTGGCTTAATGGACTAGACGGTGCTGAAGATGGTGCTTAGCAAACATCGAAACGATCGTCCAAAGGAATGGGAATTCGAATCCCACCTGCGGCATTTTAACTTTTTTCCACTAACTGAAAAAAACATGATCTATTAACTTTAAAGTATTTACAGCTTTCTGAAAACTTTTCCGATAACTGCCCTTTCGTTTGCCACAAACGAATTATGGTAAACCCAGAGTCAATCATGTACAACTTTTTTAGGTGGTCTCTTTTTCTCTAACTGGTTAGATACTAATGTTAATTTATGTTTCAACGCAGCTGAGCAAATATAAAATTACATTAATGTTGTTACCGAAACCATCAATATTCACAACTTCTTGTCTATGTAGGCTTTCATAGAGTATTGTTTTGGATGTTTTCGCACTAGTAGCTGTGTTGAAACAATTCTCGTTAATTTGACAATTGCTTATCCCTATAATGTGTGATGATATACATAACTACTTGTAGAGAAGGAAGCTGATGAGATGCCTTGGTGGGCATCGATATAGCTATATTCCCAACCATCCACCGAAGTAATCAATTTCACTTCTTCGTTTAGAAACTGTCTCTATTAAAAATTATTTTTAATGGTGAAAATGATCTTGAACCGGATTATGATTAAAAAGAACATCTGAAGTGCAAGCTACTTCTTACCTTCGATTTAATAAAGGATAACCAGATAGTGGGCGTCGGTGGTGCAACGTTTAGTGTACGCGGCTGTTATACGAGAGAACGTGATCGTGCTCTGACCATTTAACACTTCTTTCGGCGATGCCTTCATCGCCTAGTGACGTCGACACTAGGGTGTCTTAAAAAAAATTCTTTTTCGATTTTCATGGATGCTCAAGCTTGATTGGAAAGCTTATAGGGTAAAGTATTTTTGAGATTTTTGTCAGATTTTTCGGAAGAGGTTTAGAGGTCGCACAAGTCGAATTTTCCCCAAAAATCGAGTATTCCGGAGGTTTTTTGAATTTTACTTAAAACACGGTCAATAACCGCGATTTTTTTAGTTTGTAAGTCAACATTTTTAAGCAGAACGTTCAAACTTTTATTGTATATGAATAAACTACCAGTTTTGGGAATGATTTTGCTCAATAAGGCACCACGTATTAAATTTTTTCGTAAATTTTGGAAAAATTTTGTTAGTAACGCGCTTTATAACTTTTGAAATTCCCATGAAAATTAAAAACTAATGATGCAATCTAAAAGAAGGATAAATTGCAAGCAATTTTGTAGAAGAACATTTTTAATTTGCTGTTACTGTTCCAGAGTTATACCATTTTAAAGTTTATTACACATTGAATGAACCTAAGAATACTATAAACTATTTGCCAATTTTTCATCGGATTTGCTTTAAACACTGTATTCATGAAAAAATCTACATGCGTTAAGTAACGACAAAAAGTTAGACGCAGAACAAACGGCCCCAGCAAGATATTGCAGGAAACATATATATGTTTGCAAGCAATCATATATATGGTTCCTGCAATATGTTGCCGGGGCCATTTTTTGCTGCGTGTAATTCTTTGTCGTTACTTAGCGCATGCAGCTTTTTTCAATTATACTATGTTTGAAGCAACTCCGATGAAAAAAGACAAACAGTTTATAATATTATTGGGTTCATACAATGGGTAAAGAGTTTTACAGTGGCATAACTCTGGAACAGTAAATGCAAATTCAAATTTTTTTTTTTACAAAATTGCGTGGAAATTATCCATCTTATAAATTGCATCAGTAGTATTTTAAATTTTCATAGAAATTTCGAGCAAGTCCGATACAAGTCCTAACTGAAACGTGACAACTTCCATTCGGTTGTGGCAACTGCATTCCGGTGGCAACAGAGGAATTTGCGGTTGCTACAACCACTTTTCAAACAATTAGTTCCAAAGAAGCATCTTGGGAATTGAAAGAGCAGATCAAGTGGCTCGGGTAGATGGGCTCCAGTCGGCGAAATTTAAGTATAGAAAACTCGAAACCTATCCAGGCAATAAAGGGCGAACTTCAACAATCACCCTGAATAACGCACATAACATTATGAAACGCATCACACAGGGAAAAGATTAGTTGGAAATCAATTCAGGCATTGGAAATTCCATGGTAGAGTCCATATGTTGATTAGAATTCATAACTGTCGTACATCAAAATTATTTGCCACTGATATTGATAGATTAAAAATAGGTCTTGCTAAATACAAGCTGCTACTACAGAAATTTAGTTGTATTAACCAATTTTAGTATTTCGAAAACCTCATTCATCTGAAATGGAAGATACAACTGAGAAAAAGTACAATATTACAATTCGTGTTCAAATATTAGTCACTGTAACCGTAATTTAGCTTCTGTTGCAAAAACAGTTGTTGCAAACATTTCGTTGAATCTGACGAATCGTTGAATCTGACGCCACTATTGGCGCCTTCACAAACACATGCCAACAATTGTGGGCACTGGTCTGGAGGATGTGGATGACACAAATTAACTTAAACATACATATGATACCCAGGGTAACCCATCCCCATTTTTGATCGAAAATATGAACAACTTAGAAAAAATTTCTATAGCTCGAAAACGAAGCGTCCAATCGAAAAAGTAACAAATGTTTACGAGTTTCTAAGGGTTTCTCACAAAGTGTTCCAATTCGCATGAAATATTTTTTTTCACAAAAGCGCCAAAATAAGAAAATCGCTGAAATAAAAAAATGCTTATACCTCGGAAACGGAGCGTCCAATCGCAAAAATAATAAATTTTTTACCTCATTAAGAGGCTTTCATCTATGGATGTCTTCAATACGGCATCACTTTTATTTTTAAAAAATCGCTAAAACTAAAACTTCTGGAATCAAAAATCGCTAAAACGCCCCCATGCCAATATCTCGGAAACGGAGCGTCCAATCGAAAGCAAAACTATTTTTTACGACTTTCTAAGGATTTTTCATAAAGTGTTCCAATAGTATGGAAAACATTTTGTTCAAAATATGAAAATCGCTGAAATAAAAAATGGCTATAACTCGCAACCGGTGCGTTCAATCGCAAAAATAACAACTTTGTTACCTCTATATGACTCTTTAATACATCACTTATTTTTATTTTTTAGAAAAAAAGTCCATACGAATTAGACCACTTCATGAAAAATCCTTAGAAAGCCGAAAAAATTACCTACATTTCGATTGAACGCTCCGTTTGCGAAATATAGACATAATGGCGGTTTAGCGATTTTTTATTCAAAAAATTTTAATTTTAGCGATTTGATCTACATGCGCAAAGTAACGACAAAGATTTACACGCAGAAAGAAACGGCTCCAGCCACAAAAACAGATAAACAGTTTATAATTTTATTAGGTTCATACAATGGGTAAAGACTTTAGACATAATGGCGGTTTATCGATTTTTTATTCAAAAAATTTTAGTTTTAGCGATTTGTTTAAAACAGAAGTGAGGCATCCAAGACATCCATTTGTTACAGCCTCCTATGGAGGTAAAAAATGTATTATTTTTGCGATTGGACGTACCGGTTCCGAGATATAGCCATTTATATCTTTAGCGATTTTCTTAGTTTAGCGATTTTAAAAAAAAAATTATTTCATGCGATTAGAACACTTTGTGAGACACCCTTGGAAACCCGTAAAATTATTTTATTTTTTTGATTGGTCGCTCTGTTTTCGAGATATAGAAAACTCTTTCATATTTTCGATCAAAAATGGTCACGAAATACGAACCCAGGTTAAAAAAATATAATTTTGTTTATATTTAAATATAAAATACACAATTTTAATAAAAAATAATTGTTTTTACTTTTTTTTCTATACAATTCATAATGGGTTAAAGCATCGCGAAATGGTTTTGACAGCCATCAAATTCAAGTAATTACTTTAGTTGAGCATACCAATATATTATTTGCTACAACCGAATTAGTTTTCACATTTTTCGTTCATCCAACTAATAGAACATTCACCACTAAAGGATAATTTGATTGCTACAACTAAAACTCGATTGGCAGATCACGTTTATTTATTGTTGCTCTGGCTTCAACTACATATTTCAGTACTTGCAACCAAAACTGAATTACAAATCAATGGATATGCACAACATTTGGTGACACGGACCACAATTAATGGTAATCACAACTTAATAATGTGATAGCCCACGGAACCGCCAAATCTTAGTTGGCTGTATGTATAGTTGTGACAACGAATCTCTTCTCAGTGTGCATACAGGAGCAGATCAACAAAGATCATCGAACTGAACCGACTCATGGATTTCTTAATTGGACACTCCACTCTGTCGCTGCAAAAAATGTAGGGCGTGCATGAAGGACCTTCCTGGACATCGAGGGAGCCTTCAATAACATTCAACCTTCGGCGATTCTTAGGTCGTTACAGAATCTAGGAGTCGACAGCTTACTGGCACGCCTAATTGGGAAGCTTCTGGTGGATAGATCCGACAAAGCTGAATTAGGTGGTATTACAATTGCTAGGAACGTCAACAGGGGGACACCGCAGGGAGGAGTTCTGTCTCCACTATTATGGTTAACTTCTGTCAATGAACAGCTTCTTGCATTGGGCGGGGCCGAATGCCAGGTATTGGCCTATGCCGATGACATTGCTATCATCTGTACGGGTAGAAACCACAATTTACTTAGCATTCGTGCAACCAGCCTACTTAATCTAATTTCGAACTGGACCGCTAACGCCGGACTATCACTTAACCCACTCTCTCGGAAATATCAAATACCCGCACTTGAACTTCCGGCAGTTAATGGGGTGCAATTACAGTTGACGGAAAAGGGGAATAATTCTCGACAGAAACTGTCTTGGAAACCGAATGTGGAGGAGATGGTGAAAAAGACGTCTGTTGCTCTTTACTGCTGTAAAAGGGCGATAGGAATGCGCTGGGGACTGTCTCCTAAGACCATCATGTGGATTTATACGGCAATAGTCACACCAATACTTCTCTATGGCATCGTAGTTTGGTGGAGGTCCCTCCAAACGAAATATATTCTGAATTCCTTCATGAAAATTCAAAGATCAGCATTGATTAGCGTTATTGGGGCAATGGGCACGACGTCAGCTACTACACTCAGTGATATCCTGAACATATGTACTCCTGCTATCATGGCCGAATCGATAGCCGCTACGTCTTTGGTCAGAATCAGAGATTGTGGCGTTTGATATGGGGGCATTCCGAACACACTGAAATTACTTCAACAGATCAACTCCTAGAACTCCCTACCCTCTACCAGCGACAACTCTAAGGACTTCTATTCCGAACAGGAATACCTGGGAAAAGTCACTGGAAGGGGATACCAATAGTATCAGATTTTTCACGCATGGATCAAAGTTGGACGAGCAAGTAGGCTATGGGGTACATTCACCGGACCTAAATGTAAATAAAATATCTCCTTCAAGCTGCCTAATCACTGTAGTGTATTTCAGGCGAAAATTACCGCCCTACTGGACGGTGCTGAACTACTGAAAAGTAGTGCCACAACCCTCCGGAGAATATGTATCTACACAGCCAGCCAGGCTGCCATAAAATCCCTGGAAGCCATGTTTGCTAAGTCCCTAACGGTGAAAGAATGCCACTCATCACTTAGGGTGATGGCAGAGTAATTTGACATCAGGCTCTTCTGGGTACCGGGACACAGCGACATTCCAGGCAATTGCGTAGCGTATGCGTTAGCTAGACAGGTCACTACGGCACAGGTTCTTCGGGAAAAAGATGGTGTTAGTATGCCAATCTCTACCTATCGTTCAGGCAGTGGCCAATAATACGTTCAAGGACAAGTGGAGACTTACTTCAACTTGCAAACAAGCCAGGGTCCTCTGGCCACAGGTGGGCAGGAAGAGGACTAGGCAACTACTTAACTTGTCGAGAGGCAGGTTATCCACAATGATAGGAACACTTACTGGACATTGTCTTGTAGGAAAACATGCCCTAAGATTGGGACATAGAAACTCCACTCTCTGTAGATGCTACATGGACGAGGACGAAGAAATGACGAAACACCTCCTCTTGGATTGCCCTTCTCTGGGAGGACTGAGAAGTAGGATATTCGGAAAATATTTAGTTAGAACCGTAGCCCTACAGGATATTCCTGTAGGTCTTATAGACAAATTTATTGAAAGGGAAAATTGGCTAGACGACTAGTCAATAGTTGCTATGGAGGAAACTGCAGGTATCACAATGGGCTTCTTTAGCCTAAGTGTGCTAAACAGCGTGCTGTCTGGCAGCCTTTTCAACCAACCAACCAACCAAATAGAGTTGTGGCAACGAATCTCTTCTCTGGGTGCATACAGGAGCAGATCAGCAAAAATCATTTTGGGGTAATTCGGCTGTTAATAAGACCAGATAGCTGATAACACAGAACAAACTCGAACTGAGCCGAGTCATGGATGTCTAAATTGGACACTCCACTCTGTCGCTGCAAAAAGTGTAGGGCGTGCATGGAGGACATCGAAAATATGGAACACTTTATCTTCCATTAATCCCATTTGCAGGATTAAGTTTCCTCTAGCCGTCGATGGTGCAATGGTAGTGTGCGCGGCTCTTGTGCATGAGAGCGTGGGTTTGATCCCTGCTCTGACCACCTTAAATTTCTTTCGAAGGTGGTCACCTCGCTGAGTGATGGCGGCACTATCGAGTACTTAGCCGTGAAAAACCTTCTCAAAATAGCGTTCGGAATCGGTGTAAAACTGTAGGTCTCAATCAGTGAGTGTAAACCGAGAACGCCCACCGCTCACTCGTTGTGAGAAGCTCTCCCTTATCCCTATATGGTATGTCATGCGAAAACCATTTACTTTATTTATTTGTGTGGAGCGAAACGTTTCTTTGCGTGTAGGTATTAACTATAGAAGTGTCAGATTTTACTAATGGTCATACATGCGACAGACAACATCTAGTAGTGACCCCACCTTTTGGATTCATTTTGTTATTTGTGATTTTTTTTTATTTAATTTTTTTTATAAATATCCAAATACTTTGGCATTTCGAATGTTACTTTATTTACGTACGAGACCATAAAACGTATCGGTTCAAGTAGATTCGTCTGATTGTTTGTCCGAATCGACTGTCTGTATGTGTCTGTCTTTCGTTTATAATTTTTTTTTTTTTTTTTGTTTTTATATTATATTTCGAACAGATTGATTGATTGATTATTTGTTTCGCATCATTCACCTGGAAAATTCTCTCTAAAGTATCGGCAATGCCACTGCTACCAGCAGCAACGAAAGGTAGTGCAATACTAACTACCACCTACCTCACTACATACCCAAAATTCAGGTGAATGTGTTGTATAATGGACGGACTTACAAACAAACGGACGTTCATACATATCTACAGAAGTATAAAGACAACCCAAGCGTACATACACATTTGGTGCAGTAAAGAGCCAAGTTTGAAAGCTCCAATTAATTTGCGTATGGCCCATACATACATACATACGTGCATCTATATAACTACAATTATACATATGTATATATAAAAATACACATACACTTATGTCTATCTGTATATACATGGATATATAATACACACATGTTTTGTATACTACTTTATTGTATATCCATGTATATATATATCTATATTTATGTGCATATGTGAACATATTATTATGTACAGGTATGTACTGAGAATAATGTACTCCGTATGTAAATTGTACATATGTTGGTTGGTTGGTTGGTTGATGTTAATGTCTGCTCTAGGTTCATGTGGAAATAAATTAATTTATATTTTTTCAATTTATTTTTATTTTTTGCTTTGCTTGATATTTCTTTTACCCCACCATCATTTATCCAACCATTCATGCATCCGTCTCTGAGTCCATGCAAGCAACTATTCATCCAACTGTTCGTATGTCCATATGGCCAGAGTTGACTTAATGGTCGGCTAGTGAAAAAGAGATGATAGCAGGATTTATAAAATCCGACTAAATTGGTATCGTATTATGTTGGGAAGACTACTGTACTATTTCGATCCCAGGTTATGTACATAATATTGTACTTATTCAAAATAAATTATATTTACCAATGAGTTCATCAAGCTCAAGAAATCTGATACGACCCAGTGTTTAGTAGTTAGGTTGTATATATAAGTATACAAAGAAAAAACATATCATTACGCCCAAACGAAATCTCAGATACATAGGCTTCGATTGGGGAATGCAATTGCGGCAAATGAAAAATTTTCCTCACAAACATATCGATTTTCGTTGGAATACTATATAATTCAGGAAAACACGTTCACTGGCATGACTACTTTCGAACTCCGTGACAAGTTCTTCGTCAGATTATTTGTCGATGTTATTGATAAATTAAAAATAGGTCTTACTAAATACAAGTAGCTACTACCGAACTTTAGTTGTATTTGAGTATTTCTAAAACCGCATTGATCTGAAATGGAAGATACAACTAATAAAAAGTACAATATTAGAATTCGTGTTCAAATATTAGTCACTGTAATCATAACTTAGTTTCTGTTACAAAAACATAGGGCGGGCCAAATTTTTTGTTGATTAGAGCCGCCCCCTAAGATGATTCTAAGGACAATTCTATGCAAATTTGGTGAAGGAAGCATAGGTCTATCTCTATTTTCGAGTCTCCCACTTTTCAAAAAATGATTTTTTCCCTATAACATCATTTTGATTCAAAATTCGATTTTTTATTCATCGTTACATTATGTTTTTTATGTGTATATGGGGGGTTTTTGGGGTCGAGAAATTCATTTCTGGTCTTTATTTTTACCTATGACCACCGCCAGAGGGCGTTTCATGCATGTTTTAACTATTTGTCGTCTATTTTCCGAGAAAAATTACAAGTTTTTCGGTAAAATTGATCTTTATTTTATTTTTTTCAATAGAAATTCAACCTAAAAAATAAGAACATGTGTAAAAAAAAAAAATTAATTTAGTGGAAGAAAAGCGAAATAAGTTATTTTTGAAAGTCTTTCTTGCTTCCAAGTCTGGGGTATTTTGCACGGCTTCCTGTTGTAACTGTCTTTCCGTTGCGTGCATGTATACCGGAATTCTTGGATCAGGCAATGGTGGATCATCGTATTCTAAATATTGTTCCAAATGATCATACGGAATGGTATGCGTAAACGGTGGTTCGAATAAGACATCATCTTTATTTAAATCAATCATATTCGTATAATCTGTACAATTGAAGTTTATCAAAGGTTTTTGATAAACTCTAAGATGTGCCGGGTCGTACAGATTTCTTCGGTAGTGTAAAATTTTCTTGATTGCGATGTTTCGTGTCTCCTTTTCATCATCAAATAACATCGCTAACAAAATATTTTCGGAATGTGCGTAATATGAATTGTCTTTAATGACATTATTCACAACTCCGCGTACATTTGTACCCAAATATTGTGTCCAACGAATGAATTTGTAATATAATACACTACCGAAGACCACCGAATTATAGTAATTGATGTTGAAGTGCATCGGCGCATACACTTTCATTATGTATGTTGCCAGAATTTTCAAATTCCTTGATGGATTTTCAGTTGACACATACAACCGCAACAATCTATTCGCCTTGGAGAGCCAACGTGAATGTGGTATTGGTCCTGGTTTAATGTGAGACAAATCCGCAGGAACAACACCATTCGAAATTGCATTGGCCATTTTGTATAGGTACTTTGAATCGGTGGATAATTCAAATGGATCTAAATCAGGTGGCATGTTCTCTAGCACGATTATCTCGAATTCATCTACAAGCTGAAAAAAAAGAAATTACATGAATTAAATGCAATTTTACCATTTAATAATGGAAAAAATCGATGAGAAAAATGACAAATGCTACATACCGGAAGATTTTCACACGTTTCAATTTGTTTGCCCAACGTTCCGGTTGTTGTTCGTGGTCCAGTGGTCGATGATCTGTCCAAAGTGTTAAACAAATGACGAAATGGCAGCTCGTTGAAGGGCAGAAGGCACACAAACCAATGCAGCGGTCTATTCAAATGCAATTCAAATCGACGCAAAATCCCATTTCTTACGCCAGTATTTGTTGGCTCACCATCATCACAGCATATGCCGATTAATGCATCGAGAGCAATTTCTTTTTCGACGAAGAATTCATACGATGTCATCAATTTGTGTTCAGCATCTTCATTTTCGACTTTTGTGTAGCCTATCAATTGAGAATTTGGTTCCTTCAAAACAACTAGATGTGGTTCTTTCACCATCCTTGGATGCAACTTCTCATCGATTTTTTCCATTGTTAAAGCATAATTTTTTCGGCCGTCGAATGAAAATGCTATCAAATTGGATGCATCATACTGCTTACGAAGCAGTTCTTCTCTGCATTTGGCTTTTTCTCGACGCACTTTATTTTTATCCATGATGATAGGATTGCCATGTGCATCTTTTACGTCAATGTCTTGCATAAGAGATGTTGCGAGTGCTGCTGCTATTCTATCAGACACACCAAATCGATCACACATCGCAGCGAAGTTCGAAGCATCGTATCTGGGAGTATACGATCCTTGTATCATTGGCGGAACATCTTGTGGATTTGAAATTGGCTCATCTGTATCAGTACCTGGTTCATATGCTAAATGAGTCTCTTCAATGCTTGTTGGTATTATAGTTGATGTTGGTGCTGGCTCTTCAACTTCTGGCACGAATTCCGGTCACGTCAATCTTCTGACATTATTTTGATCTCGCATAAACTTTTTCAAATGATCTGGAATCAATCCACATGAGCATAATGCTGCCTTCAAGTCACATTGGCATTTGCCGATGTAAATTTATTATTTTGTAGATTGCACGAAAGTTCTGAATGTGGCGATTTTTGGATGTTTAGTTTCGATTTGATACTTGTCAATCAATGTACCCAATTTTCTAACAACACTTTTGTTTGTTAGAATTTCAACATTAAGTTGACTCCAAATTCGAATCAATTTGTCTGTTACGTGTGGTACGAATGTTGTATACGAAAACATTTTGTTTTGGAGTTTAGCACGCTCGCCCAAGGAAAAAAAAACATCTGAAAATATCCTGTTTCGTTGGCAGATTGAGTCCACTCAAATCACAAGAAGCACCAAAAACAGCAACATCGTGCGCAGGCAAATGCTTCAAATGATTTTCGGTACTCGTTGAAGTTGTTGCGGTTTGCGATGTAGACGGCAATGCATTTGGATCCATTGTATACTTTTACTAAAAGAATTAAAAAATAACTGAAATTAGTATATTTTAAAACATTTGGTTCGAATATATTTTTTCCACCTACAAATTGATAAATACACAGTGGTAAAAATGGTGAGAATTTTATTTATATTCAAATATCAAATTTTGATTTGAAACGAAAAACGAAAAAAAACTGTTTTTAATTGACTTACTTAAAATTAACAACAATAAATGTCAGAGATAAAAAGTCCGCAAAGCAGCAGAAACAATTTTGGTTGAAATTAAAATATGCATGAAACGCCCTCTGGCCGTGCTCATAAGTAAAAATAAAGATCAGAAATGAATTTCTCGACCCCAAAACCCCCCATATACACATAAAAAAGATTATATAACGATGAATAAAAAATCGAATTTTAAATCAAAATGATGTTATAGGGAAAAAATTATTTTTTGAAAAGTGGGAGACTCGAAAATCGAGATAGACCTATGGTTCCTGCACCAAAGTTGCTTAGAATTGTCCATAGAATCATCCTAGGGGGCGGCTCTTATCGAATTTTTCGGCTCCATACAAATTGGCCCGCCCTAACGTATATGTATTTGAATGTTACACGAGAACTGTACAGGAAAACTATTATGTTAAACAGAAGGTGATAAACAAAGTTGTGAAAAAACAATAAAGTGCATAGATATCAGCCATCGAAGAATACATATTACCATAAATTGAGTTGAAATGAGACTTATAAACACAATCGCTAAATCTGACGCCACTATTGACGCCCTCACAAGCACATGCAAACAATTGTGGACACTTGGCTGGAGGAACTATTATTGTGGATGACACCAAATTAACTTAAACATACATATGATTTTCATTCGATAAAAACATAAAAAATTTTGTTTAAACAAAGTGATGCCGTAGTAAAGACGTCCATTGCTTACCATGGTTTACAGGTAAACAATTTATTATTTTTGCGATTGGACGCACCACCGTTTCCGAGTTATAGCCATTTTTTATACCCTCCACTGTAAGTGATAGAGAGTTTGTCATTCTGATTGTAACATATAGAAATAAGGCGTTGCGACCCCATAAAGTAAATATATTCTTGATCCTTATAACAACCGGAGTCGATATAGCCATGTCCGTCTGTCCGTCTGTTGAATACATTCTCACGACTTCAATCGGCGATAACGCGGTTTGGTTTTTGGCCAGAATGTTCCACGTACTCCTGAGCAGTTTGGTATTGAAAATCAGCGAAATTGGTCCATTGGAAAAAATTTTATGATTGGAAACGTAAAAAAACTCATGAAATTTTCACATTAATTTTTGTAGTTTTATACTAAACTACTCCTTTTGCCGTGTGGTGAATTTCCATGTTGAAAATCTTTGTTGTCCTTTATAATAGGTAAGTACTTTAGACTGTTTAGATGTATTTCATGTGTTCATACATTTATGTATATGAATTTTGTCACATGATGATGGGTAAATTTGGGCATGATGGGTAAAGGGCTGCGCTTTGGAGTCTGAGGGTTGTTGGTTCAACTCTCGTCCCAGCTTGTTTTTTTTTAACAGTTCTTCAAAAAATGCTTTTTTATTTTTAAAAAATGCATTTTTACTTTACTTACTACTCCTTTTGCCGCGTGGTGAATTTCCATGTTGAAAATCTTTGTTATTCTTTATAATAGGTAAGTACTTTAGAATGTTTACATGTGTTTCATGTGTTCATACATTTATATGAATTTTGTCACACTTCATCTAAGGTCACTTTGGCCTGATGGGTAAAGGGTTGCGCGTTGGACTCTGAGGGTTGTTGGTTCAACTCTCGTCCCAGCTTGTTTTTTTTTTTTTTAACAGTTCTTCAAAAAATGATTTTTTATTTTTAAAAAATGCTTTGCAGCTTGTTTTTTTTTTTAACAGTTCTTCAAAAAATGCTTTTTTATTTTTAACAAATGCTTTTTTATTTTACTTGTAAACAAGTAACTTATTTTTATTGTTTTTAAAAAACTACATTTTCTTAAAAAAAAGTACATTTCTTAAGTACATTTCAAAGTACATTCAGTACATACATTAAGTACATTAAGTACATTTCTTAAGTACATTTCATTAAGTACATTTCTTAAGTACATTTCTTAAGAACATTTCTTAAGTACATTTCTTTCTTAAGTGTATTTCTTAAGTACATTTATTTTTAAGTACATTTCTTAAGTACATTTCTTCTTAAGTACATTTCTTCTTAAGCACTTAAGAAATGTACATTTCTTAAGTACATTTCTTAAGTACATTTGAAAGTACATTTCAAAGTACATTAAGTACATTAAGAACATTTCAAAGTACATTTCAAAGTACATTTTCTTAAGTACATTTTCAATGTGAGCATTGTGAGCAATGTATTTGTGAGCATTGTGAGCATTTGTGAGCATCCTGCATTTGTGAGCATTTGTGAACAAGTAATTGCATTTGTGAACAAGTAACTTATTTTTATTTTTTTAAAAAAGTACATTTTCTTAAAAAAGGTCCTTTTTAATATTTAATATTTTGCTGGTTAACACTAAGGTGGAGGGTATCAAAGATTCGGCACAGCCGAATTTAACACTTTTACTTGTTTATATTAGCGATTTTCTTATTTGGGCGATTTTTTGATAATAATTATTTCTTGCGAATTGGAACACTTTGTGAGAAACCCTTAGAAATTCATAAATATTTGTTAGTTTTTCGATTAGACGCTCCGTTTTCGAGGTATAGAATTTTTTTTCATAGTTTCGATCAAAAATGGGCACGAAATACGACACTGGCTATAAATAGTAATAATTTTGTTTATATTTGAAAAGAAAAATAATTAAAAATTATTTACTGTACTTTTTTTCCATAAAATTCATAATGGGTTAAAGCATCACAAAATGGTTGTGACAGCCATCAGGTTTTTTTATGAGAAGGTTTTTTTTTTTGGAAGAAACGGTTTTCTTAGAAATGGGATTTTTTTTTAGAATTGGTCTTTTTTTCAAGAGTAGATACATTTTTAAAATTTAAGAAAGTTTATTTTGTTTCACAAAAAAAGTACTCTTAAAGAAAATGTAGTTTTCTAAGAAAACACAATTTGTTGTTAGAAAATGTACTGTTTTAAGAAAAGGTACTTTTTGTAAAAAAATTAACTTTTTTTAAGTAAAGGTAATTCTTTAAGAAGAATGGCCGTCGGTGGTGCAATGGGTAGTGTGCGCGGCTCTTGGAGGTCCTGGGTTCGATCCCTGCTCCAACCACCTTAAAATTTCTTTCGACGACGGTCACCTCGCTTAGTGACGGAGACACTATCGAGTATATAGCCATGATAAAAGCTTCTCAAAATACAGTTCGGAATCGGTGTAAAACTGTAGGTCCCAATCAGTGAGTGAAACCTGGAAGCGCACAACTCAGTGATTGTGAGAAGTTCTCCCCGGTCCCTTCATGGGATGTAATGGGAAACAATATTTATATATAATTCTTTAAGATAAAGTGTTTTTTAAGAAAAGGTACTTTGTTTAAGAATATGAATAATTATATTTTTTTTTTGAGATAAATTTAAGAACATGTTCTTTTTTTAACTTCTTTAACTTTGGATTTTTTAAGTTTACTTTTTATTAGGTTCAAAATTACAATATATATACTAAATATTGGTTACAGGCTCCATATAACTGGTCCGCCAAATAACTTTTTTTTTGAAAATGCTATAAAAAAAAAAACTACTGAATATTTTCTCAAATTTCTTTTTTTTTATTTGAAAGTACAATCCTTCCGGTTAATAATGGAATATAATTTCAGTCAAATGGCTGCCTCGGCTGGCCATGCAGTAGCCTACATGATCGGTCCAATTTTTAAGCACATTATCGATTGTGTGCAGCTGTATTTCTAAAATGGCTTCATGAATCTTTGAGGGCACCCCACAAATAATAGTCCAACGGTGTCAAATCGCAGCTCCGAGGTGGTCAAACGACATCAGCTCTGCGGCTGATAATGCGATCTTCAAAAACAGGGCGCAAAACATCGAGTGTAGCTTCGGCTGTGTGGCACGTATCGCCGTCCTGTTGAAACCAAATATTGCCAATATCCTCCTCTTCACTTTTTGTGAACAAAAATTCGTTCAACATGGCCCGATAACGATCGTCATTGACTGTAACGGCCACTCCTTGCTCATTTTCGAAGAAAAATGGCCCAATTATGCCAATTATCCCGCAACATGCGACAAGGGACCTGGACCAAAATACGCACCAAACAGAGACTCGTTTTGGGTGCATCGGCTTTTCAATGTATGCGTGCGGGTTTTTTGTGCCCCAAATGCGACAATTTTGCTTGTTTACATACCCGCCAAGATCAAAATGAGCTTCATCTGAAAAGATGATTTTTTTTGGCAAAATCGGCATCTTCTGTAAGTCGATCGCAGGCCCATTTTCCCCATATTTCCCAGCGTTGTTCAAGCGTATACACAACCATATTCGTTCAGCGGAAGGATAAAACTAATTATCTGTCAAATCAGACATGACATAAGTGTTACCATTCACGAAATAAGCACTAGTTGAAAAAAAAAACGTTAGATGGCGGACCCTTTAGAAAACTTCCCATTAAGCATGAAATTTCCCAAAATATGTTAGTCAAGACACAAACCAAAGCACAAGTACCCAATATAGTTAATAATACTAGGTTGTAGCATAATAGTGTTTATTTGTTTTATTTAGCCCCTATCCCGCAACATGCGACTAGGGGCCTCGTTCCAAAAAAAATTTGTATCCTTTCCCGTGAAAACAGCCAAAATCGTTTTTTATCGTAGTTTTGTTTTTGTGGCTCGATCGTAACATACAAGACTGCGTTGTATTGGTCTCGACGAGTACTACATTTGTCCTATTGGTGTAGCTGACGTACGACATCATTTTGTAATGAAGGCCTCATTTAATGCAGTTTCTACCCCTAAAATTTAAAAGAAACTCGTGAACGGTACACTAAACCTTGAGTTGCGCCAAGATTTGCTATAATTATCTTTACTCTTTGTTGCATTCGGTGGTGCCGTCGGTGGTGCAATGGTTAGTGTGCGCGGCTCTTGTACATGAGATCCTGGGTTCGAACCCGGCTCTGACCATCTTCAAATTTTCTTTCGGCGGCGGCCACCTCGAATAGTGACGGCGACACTATCGAGTATCTAGCCATGAAAAAGCTTCTCAAATTACCAATCACTCCCAATCAGTGAGTGAAAACTGGAAAGCGCACAGCTCAGTGATTGTGAGAAGTTCTCCCCAGTCCCTTCATGGGATGTAATGGGAAACCATTTATTATTTTTTTTTTTATTTGTTGCATTTTATTTAAAATAAAACTAAACAAAGATTTTAATGGTAACTAGATTAAAAATTAATTATACCAGGAAAATATTTAAAAAAAATGTCGATGGCGTTAAAGAGTATGCATTAATTTTTATTTAAACTATTTTTTTTTATTTTATGTGGAATAAAACCAAACTAACATTTAAATGGTAACTAGATTAAAAATGCATCATTCCAGGAAACTCTTTTTAAAAAATTTCGATAGCGCTAAAAAGTATGCAATAATTTGAATTTAACAAATTTTTCGACAGCTCTAAAAAGTATGCAAACAACATTAAAAAAATTATGTAGATTCATCTTATCATTCGTAGGTTTTTTGAATAAAACTGTATACTTCCAAAGCAAAATGTATTTGGTTTTTAAATGACTTTAATCCTCGAAAAAATGTTTTTAAATTTTAGGGGTAGAAACTGCATTAAATAAGGCTCTCATTAAAAGATGAAGTCGTACATCAGCGACATCTATAGGACAACTATAGAACTCATCAAGCCTATCTAACGATGTCTTGTTACGATCGAGCCACAAACGAAAAAACTACGATAGAAAAACGATTTGGGCTGATTTTCACTGGCTCGGAAATGAATCTTTTGACGTAGAATACGTCTTACCTTACGGTATGAGGAGTCATGTCAGGTTTTTATTGTTGCAATCTTTATTTCATTGAATTTGAGGAAACGGCTAGATGAATTTTTTTAAAATTTTTTTTGTAGTTAAATGAAGATGTTATCTTTCGTTTGATATACATTTCATATTGGTTGATATATTTCTAGTATTTTAATTTCTCAAATGAAAATTGTTTAAACACATACACTCAAACATATGTGTGGTGTTTGGTTGAGTGTTTTTGGTTGCTCAACATTGCTTAGGAACATGTATCTAGTAAAAAGTGAAACGAACAGCAAGCTAATGTTGCTTGGCAACATGTATCTAGTAAAAAGTGAAACAAACAGTAAGCTAACGTAATAAAGCTTTTTTGCGAAAGCTTCAATAAAGCTGTTGTAACATTAATTTTGAATTGTAAAGGGTAAAGCTTTCACACAACGCTCGAATGTTAATGCGAAGACTCGATAAGGTAAACCTTTTTTAGTATTAGGGCGGCCCTCTCAACATTCGCAGAAGGTATTTCAATAAAAATATTAATTAAAATACATAAATTAAATTAAGTTTAAAAAAATTGAACATAATATTTTTTTTTTAAACGGACTTGAATCAAATGCCGTTGGTAAATATAAAAATTACAGCAGACAGTTGTCCGAGGCCTTCGGTCACGGACTGTCCCTGCAGGCTGTGTCAGAGACACGGCCATTAAGTTTAACGTAGAATACGCCATCCGATAAGACAGAAAACATATATAACAATAAATGATAAATAATATAAGCAAATGAATTTATTGTTATATATGTTTTCTGTTTTATCGGATGCCGTATTCTACGTTAAACTTAATGGCCGTGTCTCTGACACAGCCTGCAGGGACAGTCCGTGGCCGAAGGCCTCGGACAACTGTCTGCTGTAATTTTTTTTTGTTAAGTTGTCTCCTGGTGATCTTTAATAGTTGATCTCGATTTTGGGAAATTTTTTTGTGACCCGGTCTAGTGGGTAGCATAGTGCAATCAATTCATTCGTTGACAATTATTATAATCATTGTCAGTGCCAATAAGATCTTATCTCCCTGACGAACTTGGACACCAGAGCTAACAACTAACTGTTTTGAGTGTCATGAATACGATTTTTTGGATCACACAATGCCCTCTCGCAAAGTACTAAAATTGGTACTTTAGTAGCACATTGTACCATCTCTTCGTTACCTGAGTGTATTGACCAGAAAAATCAAAAAATGTAAAATAAAAACCTTAAATGAAAAATACAAGTTGATTTAGTTGGACGCAAAAAAAAACTCCAAACGTTTTTAATATAAAATTAATTTTGTTGAGCTGCGCCTAACAAAGTGAAACCTCACACACACTCACACACCCACAAGTAAAGTTGCGGTTGTATGTGTTTATTATTGCAAATTAATTGAATTTTTTATTATGATTATTTAATTATTTTGCAGCCGTGTTGGTGTGTGTGTGTTTGTTTGTTTGATAACCCCAAGAGCTATTAATAAATTGAATTATTGCATAATTAAAGAGTTTCCATTTAGCAATGTCGACCCTCCCCCCTCTAAGTGGCACTTCATTCAAATCAATTTAAAGTTGAAACTATCGCCTGTCGATTGATTTAATGTCTGGCAAAAGTTTTGAGCAAACCCAACATCATCACAATGATTGGAAGGACCTTAAGCATCGCACTCGTTTGTGTTATCAGACATATAGGGCAATTGAGCACGTTTTGTGTGCCACTTTCAGTCTTCAATTCAATTGCAAATTGAACAATGTAATTCTCATAAGATTGAATAATCAAAATGCATATTGGTACACACCTCGATTGAGAGTGAGAGTCTCTGGGTGTGGAGGGCTAACGCGAAAATTTTGGTGAAATAGAATTGATAAAGTACCAAAGAATAACTTGATCAATTCAGTAACAACCGGTGTTGTGAAGTCGGAGTCGCCGACTTGGAGTCGGAGTCGCCTACTTGCAGTCGGAGTCGCCG
Organism: Phaonia tiefii; assembly: GCA_963931995.1. NCBI lineage: Eukaryota > Metazoa > Arthropoda > Insecta > Diptera > Muscidae > Phaonia > Phaonia tiefii. Next base: position 38,346,126 of record OZ008368.1, on the reverse strand, counting down.
TGTTGAAGTCGGAGTTGCCGTCTTGGAGTCGGAGTCGCCGTATTAAAGTCGGAGACGCCTTCATGGTGTCGGAGTCGCAGTCTTAGAGTCCGAGTCTTTAATATTTGCCTGGAGTCGAAGTGGAAGTTGTAGTCTTACAAATTCACTACTTTCTTTAAAATGCGAAGTTAATTATTTGAGTTTTCGCGTTAAACGTCAAACTATTCACACGTGCAAAATTCTTGTCATCTGCTAATAGTGAAATTAATTTCCCAACTTATCTTAAATCCTATGAATTCTAAACGCAAACTTCACTGGGGCAACAGTCCAAAATATAAAATACACAAAAGAACTGATAGTGACCAAAGTAAGCGTCACGGTATCCATGATGGCAACCGCTTTGGTGCCCTTTCCGATTTAGAAGACTCCGATGTCGACTTCATGGAAGAGGAGAAAAACAATGACGACGAAGTTAATATTCCGCCAGTGGTTGTGGACAAGTGCCATAGTTTCAATTCGATTATCCAACAGTTTGGAGAAAAATGTGGTTTTAAAAGAATATCTGTTGGTACTAAGCTATTCCCAAAATCTGTAAATGATTATGAAGAAATTTGTAAGACGCTGAAAGAAAAAGACATTAAATTTTTTACGCACCCCATAAAGTGTCTAAAAAGATTTAAATTAGTCCTATTTGGTCTTCCCCAATTTAAATTATCATCCATCACTGATGAACTAAAAGAAAAATACAATGTTCAAGTACTTAACATTGTTGAAATTAAAACAAAACTCTCTAACCCCGATGATGCCTTGTACATGCTAGAGTTCGACAGATCTCAGATTTCTAAAAGAGAGGTTATGAAGATCAAGCAGATTTGCCGTGTTATAGTGCAGTGGAGAAATCCAAGAAAAAGTAATAAAGGTCCTACTCAATGTACTAAATGTGCAATGTATGGCCATGGCTCTGCAAGCTGTTTCAGAACCAATGTTTGTTTGAGTTGTGGTGGTACACACGATTATTCAATGTGCTCACTTCAAAAAGTTTCACCTGACAATGCGGTGATTTACAAATGCTTTAATTGCTGTAAGGGAAATCTTAAACACGTAAACCACAGAGCTGATGACCCGAAGTGCCCTAGCCGTATGGAGTATTTGCAGCTACGGGAGAAATTTTCAAGACCTAAAAAACAACAAAGCCGGCCCTCCAACACATTTTCTATGTCTTATGATGATTTTCCTCAATGCGGTGCCCAAGAATCTACTGCTCATGTTCCAACATGGCCCCGAATTGATTTATCTGGTAGAACCAACCACCACGAAATACCGCATAATAATGAAGACAATTTGTCAAATGAAAAAATTATGCAAATATATTTTGAAGCTTTGGATGCATTACAACGATGCAAAAATAAATTTGATAAAATGCGTGTCTTAGGTATGATGCTTCGCCATGTCATATAAACAAAACATAATCGGACACTTAAAGGTTATGCACTGGAATGCGCAGGGCATAACAAACAACTATTCAATTAGAAAACTTTCTGCACCACAACAATATTCATTTAGTCTTTATTAACGAATCGTTTTTAAAGCCACACAACTCATTTAAATTAAGAAATTATAAAATATACATAGAAGACAGGGCGACACATGGAGGTGGTGTTCTAATCGGTATACAAAGTGGTATTCCTCATATCGTTCTTCCTCACATACCAACGCAGAATATGGAAAACATTTCTATATCTGTAAATATAAATGGAACTCCGACTAAGTTTATATCAGTCTACAATCCAAAATACACGGACAAATTTAAAACAGATTTGGACAAAATTACTGCAGCCACTTCAGAGTTCTTTGCTTTTGGAGATTTCAACGCACATCACATGTCATGGAACTGTAATGATAACAATACGGCCGGAAGAAGATTATTCGATCATCACTTACGCTCCAATTACCATATACATGCACCCGATAATTTTTCTAGATATCCACAGGGAACGTCTACAAACCAACCGTCTGTGGTAGATTTGCTACTTACCAACTCGAGTTTGAACATCTCTTCATTAAATACACATCCCGGCATTTTGCCTTCTGATCACGTTCCCATTACCTGTACTATCTTTGGAACTGTTCTGGAAAAGAAAATACTTGTACCCTTGTGGAACCATGTAAATTGGAGATCTGTACAAGACTGGGCAGAAAATAAAATCAGAGACTTGGATATCCACTCTTCAAATATTAATCGGTATAACATTGAACAAACAATCAACAGTGTTATTACGATTATTGAATGTGTTGCTGATAAAGTTCCAAAAGCTGAGCGACAAGTATGGCAGAGGAGAATTTCCAGGCTTTGTGTATACCTAATTGGACAAAGAAGAAGATTTACACGACAATTACAAAGATCCAATGATACAGCACAATGTAACTATTTAACATGTGTTATTAAACAGCTGTCTGGATTGATCGACAGTCATATGGTTATTGACAGAAACGTCAGATGGAATGGGTTTCTGACAAAGTTGCCACATGGCAAGAAAAAGTTTTGGGAATTATCTAAGGCCATAAAGGGGAAAAAAATTTTTACAGAACACTTTAATACGGACAATGGCAAAATATATTGCAGTGAAAGAAAGGCAAATATGCTAGCAGATGTATTTGAATCTACTCACCATGCTACAGCTAACTGCAGTTCTTCAATGGACAATAAAGTAAACAAACACACTGAATGGCTTACCTCACACGAAAATCATACCAACGTCATACCGTTATGTTCGGATGAAGAAATTAAGTGTGAAATTTTTAATTTGAAAAACAAAAAAGCTGCTGGATTAGATGGTATAAAACCAATAGTATTAAAGAAAATGCCGGACATATTTTTCACCACAATAACTACAATATTTAATTGGTGCCTTCTAAACGGGTATTTTTCCCAAGCACTTTAAGAAAGCTAAAGTAATTCCTGTTTTAAAATCTGGAAAAGACCCTAAAATGACTAATAGTTACCGACCCATAAGTATACTGAGCATGTTGGATAAAGTTTTTGAGAAGATCATTCACAAGCGACTTCTGGATTACTGTGGCTTAAAAAACATAATAAACAAAGAACAATTTGGTTTTAAAACAGAGCACTCTACAATTCACCAGTTGAAAAGAGTAATAAATATGATTCTTGCTAACAAAAGAAGAAAAAGAAGTACAGGTGCTGTGTTTCTTGACATAGAAAAAGCTTTCGACAGTGTTTGGCACAACGGTCTCATATATAAAATGAACAAATTTACTTTTCCGGTATATCTCCAAAAAATAATAAAAAGTTTTCTATCAGAAAGAACATTCGTTGTAGAAGTAGGAGATCACGTTTCATCAGTGAGAAAGATTCCAGCAGGTGTACCACAAGGATTGGTACTATCACCATTACTTTACTCCATATTCACTTCAGATTTTAAAATACCCAGCAAACATTCTGTTGCATTTTATGCTGATGACTCAGCATTTATAAGTTCTGGAAAACTATCCAACACAGTAGTGAAAAATATGGAAAAGCTATTATATCTGCACAAAAATACTTTAGGAAATGGAAAATTAAGATCAATGCTGCAAAAACTCAAGCAATTATCTTTCCCTTTAACAAGTCGCCGAAAAGCGTCCCAACTATAAGTCTATCTGTTGATGGGATGGAAATTCAAATTCAAGACTCGGTTAAATACCTGGGTATAATATTTGACAAGAAATTGATATTCAAAAAACATATCTTGGAAACGTGCAATAAGGCTGTAAAATGCGGAAGAGCGTTATACCCACTGCTTAATAGAAACTCAAAGCTAAATATTAAAAACAAACTTCTATTATATAAAATGTGTATTCGACCTATACTTTCTTATGGATGTCAGATTTGGTCTTCTCGAGTTGCAAAAACAAACCTAAAATGCCTTCAAATAATTCAAAACAAAAATTTAAAAACTATTTTTAAACTAAACAGGAGATATTCCACAGCCCTTTTACATTCAAACTCTAAAGAATTAATGATAAATGAACTGTTCCTTAATTTAACAAATAGATTTAAAGAAAAATGTAACTCCTCGAGTATTGAAATACTACGAAATTTGCATAGTTAATGTTAACTTCTATTCTTGTTAAAGGTTTTTTCCCTATCTTTTTCCTTACACTGCTTTGTATATAATGGTAAATAATTTAAATTCTTAGCCCCATTTGCTGCAATACTTCTATAGTAAAATCTCAATATAAGTTTGTAAGTTATTTAATTTTACTTTGTACTGATGATAGCGTAAATAAAAAAAAAAAAAAAAAAAAGTTAATTACTTTTTAATCCGTTTTTATAAATTTTCATTTACTTTTTTAAATAACCGGTTTTTCGTTGAGAAGTTCGTACTACCAGTTTCATACTACAACTTTTATTTTTCTAAGTGAGAAAGTGTTGGTTGGAATAATAATAATAAGCACTCCGTGACAAATTCATCAGTCGATGCCCACTTACTCTGCCTGAATTGGTGTCATTGGTAAGATTTTCAACCGGAATCGGGCCGAGGTTCTCAAGAATGCACTTTTTCATTTTGCCATAAAAATACATGTCTTTTGAGACAGTTGTGATTTTTTTTCGGATTATAAAAAAGATATGTTCTGATTAGGCATGAAAGAAAATATCCGTCAAATGACCCCCTCGGCTCTGATGACAGGCCATTAATCTTTTCATGATATTTTCCATGACTTTTTCACAGAGATGTGGCTGTATCTCACCGATGGCGCGTTGGATCACGAATTGAAATTCAGGAATTTTTTCTGGTTTATTCGCATAAACCTGAGATTTTACAAAACTGCCAAGAATGAAATCGCACGTCGTTGAATCGCATGATCTTTCTTGGTGGACAGTTGGCATCAGAATTCCTTGAGATAATTTGCTCTGGAAATCGCTGCTGCAATAAATCGATTGTTTCATTTGCAGTGAGGCAGGTGGCGCCGTCCACCTTAAATTTCTCGCATAGTGACAGCTACCGTTCGGAATCGGTGTAAAAACTCTAGGTCCCAATCAGTGAGTATAAAACTAGAAAGCGCACAGCTCACTGGTTGTGAGAATCTCTCCCCAATTTCTTCATGGGATGCAATGGGAACCGATTTGTTTTTTTTTTATGGGTTAACATCTATAGGCACGGGTAGGGCAATCTATCGAAGTGAACACATGCAAACAACACAGAGTGTTAGCATCACATAAGTGGTTGTTGTACAGCAATAGTCTCTGCTTGAAAATAAGTCTGATGGTATTGATGTAGCGGCAGCGAACAAACAAACAGGTCATCATCGCCAAAAAATATTAAATAGTATAGAGAACTCATGGAACGTATTGTATGCCTCAACAGCACTGGCGACGTCTGACGAATGATTCAAAACGTATTACTCTCTTTTTGTCATAAGAGACTATTCATAATTTTGATGTCTTTTGAAGAATTTATACTTTTTGTATTGTTTTATGTAACAACGTTGTCGAAATGGAGCATTTATATTGAAATATTCTATAATGAGAATACGACTCGTTCATGCTTTTTTACTCAGAATCTCTAAATGAGAACAGAAAAGTGAGCAATAAGTTCTCTATACTATTCAATACTTTTTGCCGTCGCTTTGTTTATGACAAAACTGTGTTCATAGGTACGTTGACGCACAGAAGTCTTACTGTTCAGTTTCTTCAAATTGTTTACCACTCTTTGAATGGTTGACACCTTAGGTGCACTTTCTCGTCTGAAAATTCTTCTTCTGCGAGCGGTCTCAGCATAACTTTCCAAAGTTTTGTAATAAGGTTTCACAATTATAACGCGTTGTTCTTTCGTAAAGCGCTCCATTTTTAATAATTGGAACAAACATATGCGACAGCTGTCAAATTTCAGGGTTGCCACTTGCACAAAAAAGGCACCAAATTTAAAAATTGCAATCTGACTGAGACACCCTTTGTATATATTATATTAATTTACTTTCCCAAAACGATTAGTGGATTAGTGTCCCTTTGCGACGCTTTCACCATTGTAAAGCGTCAGGTTAATGCTTAACCTAGTACAATTTTACTAAATTGCTAAAGTAGCCTCCTTAAGTATTCCCGTGACGAGCTTCAAATACGTTGCTATCACTGTCAATTCCTCCCTAAAGGATCCCCATTAGAATGCAATCGGGAAGACTGTAAGCTAATGTCTTTACAACGTGGCCGCTGTCGGTGCAACGTGGCCGACCATTTGAAGGAGGGAAAAGTCCTGCACCCAGTAAAACAATGCAGCTATTGGGCGACATTGTTGCAAATGTGATATGTCAGTTCCTTAGCTTTCAAGAACATGCGAAATATATACACCAACACATTTTATATCCTCTGTCTACACTGGGGACATGTCAAACGAATGTGAGTGTAAATTTGCCATTAATATGGAAAGTGAACTAAGTCGCTTAATATGTAACCCGGAATTATAAAGTATACATATGTGCATATCGCAGACATTTTTTTGGTAAACTGTTTGTTTATTCACATTTTAAAAATTTTTTGTTCAAGCAAAAAATTTTCGAAACAATTTTAAGAGGAATGTGCAAATACAATATAGCAGGGAAAATTTGCTTTCGCATAAACGATATCTCAGATAAATGAACTTTAATTAGGGAATATATTTGCGGCAAACGAACTTGTGTTGAATCAGACAAATTTATGCCATATGTATTTATCAAATAAAACCGTTTACGAGAAAGGAAAATCATTTCCACCAAACGATGTTTAGTACCTCTAAAAAAGAACGGTTCATGAGAAAACATTTACCGCAAACGATATTTATTACCTCTAAAAAAGAAGCGTTTATAAGAAAGGAAAATCGTTTTCACCAGTTGTTCTTTTGTTTACTGCAAACGATACACGGTTTCCCTAAATTGTAAAAATCTGTTACGAGAAATGGAAAATGTTTGCAACCAAGTAATTTTTCGTTTAACGCCAACGAATAATATTTCAATGAATTGGTTTTATTTTGGATCAAAGGTTACCCATATTATTGGAAGTATTTTATAGATTCCCTGATCCTTGAACTCATACAAAAGCCTGCCACTCGAATTCGACTGAAATTGGGTTTTAGTAAGACAAAACGTTTCGTTTGACTGACTTCATCATTGATCACAGATGACAACAGTACATTTGAAATAGAGAAATTACATTTTCATTCGATATGAAATGACAAGATTGTGGAGGTCAAATCAGATTCCATTCGACCAGAATACCAACGAAAGCTTTCTTTCGACCTCGAGGAACAAGCACTGCAGTTTGAGTACAAATTCATTTTCGTACTTAGGCTATTCCTGAATGGAATAGGCATCATCACTGTAAGTGAATTGCGAATTTCTATATTTGTTTGTGTTGAAAGAAGACAGTTCCAAGTCAAGAGAGAGTCTTGTTAATGCGGGTGTTTGTAAAAACTTGTTTCTCTTAAAAGAAGAGCAAATGAATTCACGAGAGTGTTAATCACTGAGAGTATGCATGGGTGTATTCACTCTTCGTTTATACTAAACAGATTTCGTCGTTTGCATTAAAAGTAAATTATGAAAAGTTTTAGGTAAATGAAAGTTCGTTTACAACAAATGAAATGTCTCTTGCAATGTAAAGTTTTTATTTTCGAACAAAGTACAAAGTTGTTCGATCAGCAGTGCGACTAATTAGTAAATGAAACATTTTTGTGGAGAATGATATACGTTTCTGCCAACGGAACTCTAAACGTTTTCTTCTATGCTTGAATGCACTCTTCTGGAGACAACTCGCTTTGGCTTGAGGACACTTCGCAGACTGCTCTTTTCAAAATGAATGAGAAATTGGTGTAGAGCCCACGTGGTGATTCCGGCTATGTGCGCAGTAGGTCGGGTCACGAAAAAACTAGATTAAAAATGAATTATCCCAGGCAAATATTTCAAAAAATTTTCGATAGCGCTAAAAAGTATGCAATAACTTTCGTTAAAATCTATGCAATGATATTTATTGAAAAATTGTTCTATAGCGCCAAAAAGTATGCAATACTCACATGAGGTGTCAGGAGACACCCGGTTGTAACGAAGTTCCTTTCGCTATATATTATGTACTAGTTAGTTAAAAACGCACGATGAAAAATACGATAATTTAAATGGATCTATAAGAAAAGATACTTTTTGTAAAATGATAACATTGTTTTAAGAAAAAATTTTTTTTTATAAAATGTATTTTTTTTTTTAAAAGTATATTTTTAGGAACTTTTTCTAAGAATATGTATTTTATTTTCCCGATAAGGTAATGTTTTAAAGAGAGGTACTTCTTTTATTAAAAGCAATTTTTTTAAGAAAAGGTACTATTTTTAAGAAGAAGTACTTTCTGTAAGAAAAAGCCGTAAGAGTATGAATTTTTTTACAAAGAACTAAGAAGTAAGTAAGAACATGGCCCTTGTAAAAAAGTGGTACTCTTTTTAGGAAATGGTTCTTTTTTTAAGAAAATGTACTTATTTTCAAAAAGGCTACTTATCTCAAAAAAAGAAATGATAAGAAAAGGTATTATTTTATTTTTAAGAAAATGTACTTTTAAGAAAAGGAATTTTTGCAAGAAAATGTACTTTGAAGAAAATGAATTTTTGTAAGAAAATTTAATTTTTTACGAGAGGGTGTTTTTTTTGAAGATAAGGTTTTTTTAAGAAATGGGATTTTTTTTAGAATTAGCCCGTTTTTCAAGAATATGTACATATGTTAAAAGTTATTTTGTTTCACAAAAAGGTACTCAGGCAATTTGTTGTAAGAAAATGTACTTTTTTAAGAAAAGGTACTTATTTTAAAAAAATAATTTTTTTAAAAAGGTACTTTTTGTAAGAAAATTTACTTTTGTTAAGCAAATGTAGTACTTTAAGATATTATATTTTTTTAAGAAAATTTACTTTGTTTAAGAATATGAATATCTAATTTTTTTTCTGAGAAAATTTACTGTTTCTAAGAAACGGCAGTTATATAACTTGTTTCACTTTGGGTTTTCTAAATTTTCTTTTTACTGGGTTCTAAACTACAATATATACTAAATATTGGTTACAGTCTCCTCTTAGAAAACTTCCCATTAAACAAGAAATTACCCAAAATATGTGAGACATCTAGTTAATTTCTTTCTCTATGATCGAAGCCGTTAGTCTAGACACAAACCAAAGCAAAAGTAAACTATATAGTTGATAATAGTGGGTTATAGCATAATAGTGTTAAAACAACCCAGTTGGAAAATTTGCCTTGAAGACATTGTCAGTAGAATTTCCTTAGGACAATGTCAGCAGGTGCTGACACTTTCTAGAAGACATGTTCATGACATGTCACTAGTTTTGCCTTGGGTGACATAAATTCTGAATGAGCTGACAATCTATGTCAGACCGTCCTATTGACTCGTCAGCATTATGTTATGAATTAATCTTACTAATGCCAATGCTGAATATCGATAGAGGAAGTCTTTACCTTATGTCAACAGCGTATCATGAGTATAAAATTTGAAGTTATTCAGAAAACATAGAACTCAAAAATTTTTATTTGAATTGTATGTCATAAATATTCAGAAATAATTTCCAAAATATTTGAAAATTTATTCAAAAGAAATGCACATTTTCAGGGAATTATACATATGTATGAATGTGTGTATAGACGTGATTGTACACATTTCTTATTATCAATATTTATAAATATATTTATTTCAGCTTGTTTTTAAAATTAGAGGTCATCCATCTCAAAGAATCTAATATAAGAATTATATATACATATATGAGATGACACAAGGTCACCACATTTGGGGACGTCGTGGCCAATTGACACTCTGATGAATTTTGACTTAACGACGATATGTATAGATGCCATAAGGTAATCGCCACTACTGACAAACTGCGGAAAATCCTGCTGACTTTTTACCAAATGTATAAAAATGTCAGGAGGTGTCATGATATTTTTTATATGGGAGCGGATCGGCAAGGCAGCAGGGGCTCTGACATGTCACATCTTAGTCACTGATGATGTCTTTAGGAAATTTCCAACTGGGTAGTTGTTTAATTTTTTTATTCAGCCCCTGTCCCGCAATGTTCGAGAAGGAACTTCGTTCCAAAATCTTTTCAGTGTAGAAAAAACAAAAATTAAGTAAAATTGTTAATTATGTGGAATTTGATAATTGTAAATGATGATGAGTAAAAATAAATATGTATAGTTATATAGTTAAAAGTTTTCGCTTATTTGGCGAAAGAATCTGATTACTGGCAACTTGTGAACGGAATACTCCAAAAAAATCGGAAAACTACTTTCCTGCCGATATTCTGCCCCAAAAACCTGGTTTTCGAGGTAAGATGTGTTTCCTAAAGTTGAAGCCCGCACCGTCTGAAACAACTTTGTTGAAGAAAGTGTACCGGTACAACCAGCCAAATAGAAGTTAGTGGCTGTCAAAAGTGAGACAAAATCGAAAAATTAAAAAAAAAAATTACAATAAAAAAATTGTATTGTATGAAACCGTAATTGTAACTTGTAAAACAACTAATGATGCGGTTCGATTCCTTGTAGCCGAGTTAGTGTAAAACCGTCCTCGCAGGACTTGTCTTAAAAATTTTTTTACCAAAAACTAACACAGTGTTATTGAAAAGTCTCATTTATTACTTTTTTGCTAAGGTAATTTATTTATTTTTTGCTCTTTTATAACTTAATTCGTTTTCAATATTAACGATCGATCTACTCACGGCTATGTAAGTATTAGTGTTTAGTGCATGAGTGTAAGCATTACATTTCATATTTCACATCAAGCAATTGAAGTTTTCTTGGTCTTATTGTCCTTGTTAAGGACTAAGATAGATGGTGTAATTGTTATAGTAGAAAATGTCGTTGCTGTGGTTGTTTGTGTCTGCTTATGTACGTTGTTGTTGTCATTGCGATTGTTGCTGTTGCTGTGGCTGTCGTTGTCTTGTCATTATTTGGATTGAAATCTAAGAAACCATTGAAAGTCATTAAGGGATACAATTGTCCTCATGCCAAACGCGCTTCGCCGAGTTGTATTGTTGGTTGCATATCGTATTCGTCTTTGAGTTGTTCTTATATATACTATCTTCTTCTTCTTTTACAATATCTGCAATTGTTGCTGCAATGCCTGACAATATTGTTGTTACTGTTTTGTCATAATGATAATTGTTGCTCTTATACGAATGTTGTTGACATGTTGTGTGTTGTTTTAAAATGCGCTGGTTGTTGCACTGCCATCGAAAGGGTGCTGGGAATTTACTTGCAGGCCTTGTGTGCCTCGAACTTTTCCCCAAGTGGGGAAATTGATAATTTCCTTGCATTCCCCCTCTAAGTTTGTAAAACATAAACTTTTTTATGTTGTTGTTGATACGATGAGGGAGTATGAAATACCAGTTAAGTGTTGGAAATTGGTTTGGGTGGCTTTAACATATGTTTTTTGCTAAGCAGCATCGTCATCCCTGTCTTCATGCCCTTCCCCGTTTAAACAACCACATCTTTGTGATCATAAAAATTGCTCTGTTTATTTCATTATTTTATATTTTTTTTGTGTTTGCCGGGTAAATGTCGTAAATCAAATTATCCCAATTATTTGCACGCTATTAATTTCAAATTCTTTAAATATTTGTGTGTACGAAGCAAAAGCGTTTTCATTTATCTTTTGGTGATGCGCTTCACTGGCTGCTGGCTTTTGGGTAGCTTCGGGCATTCTTCAGCAAACAACCACAATATATTAGCCGCTATAGCGTAGCGAAGAAACCTTTCCCCCCTCAGCCCAGCAATATTTGGTTTGAAACCCTCCCTTGCCGCTCGACGTTGCGGTGGTCTGGTCTGGCGTTGTTTTATATAGAAATTTGAAAATGTGGTGGCAAATTTTTATGGTTTCGTCTGCCTGTCTATCTTGGCTAATAATAAAAAAATTAATTTGGTTTAACATAAGCTATTTTCTGAGAGAGAGGAAAAACACCAGAGCACATCCGTAAAGGGGCATCAAATTCAACAAATTCGACGCCATACAGAAGGCGGTACAAAGTGTTTGGCAATTGATGTGCTAACATGGCGGGTGCTGTCGCCACGAATTTGCTTGGTGGAAAATGTTGATGACCCCAATTTTTGTTGGAGAATAATAATGAAGATGTTGCTGCTGAAGTTGCTAGCAAATTTATTGATTTGATTTTAATAACTTTGTCACACTGACATTGGTAGTAGCAAGAGGCTGGTACTAACTTCGTTCACACGAAAAACACTGAGCAACAGTACTTTGTTTCGCTGCAATATAACAATGTTTGCGGCTATTATTCTCCCCATTCATAATCTGGTATTTATACTAAAAATAGTTATTTTTTTGAGAAATAAAATGAGAGTTGACAACATTGATCACTTCTTCCTACAATTTGATTGCCCGCTACATTTTCCTTCGAAACAGTGAAATGCTGCTTGTTACATGTTGCTGACATGTCGTGCGAACAATTTAGTATTGCACGTGGGGAGTCAAAGATTACGAGCCTTCTGTTCTCAATCATGTGCCTATGACTTTTTCCTCCACGTGCTACTAAATACTGCTACTAAATACTAAAAGCAATTATCGCTGACCTGATTGGACCATACCATACCAGTGTGACTTTAGGCCTGAAAATCGACAACTGACCAGATTCTCACACTGCGCCAAATCCTGGAGAAGACCCATGAAAAACCTATCGACTCCTATCAACTATTAGTCGACCATAAGGCGGCCTTCGACGGGAGTAACTCTACGAAGCAATGTCTGAGCTTGGTATTCCTGCAAATCTCATAAGCCTTTGCAGAATGACCTTGACAAACACCAAATCTGCAGTGAGAGTTACTCAAGACCTTACCAAATATTTCGAAACTAAGCGAGGCTTCAGACAAGGCAACACCCTATAGTGCGATCTCTTTAACATTTTAATGGAGATCATTATGAGAAAGTTTTCCTTCGTAACACTAAAATGCTGCTTGTTACATGTTGCTGACATGTCGTGCGAACAATTTAGTATTACACGTGGGGAGCCAAATATTGCGAGCCGTCTGTTCTCAATCATGTGCCTATGACATTTCCTCCACGTGGTGATTCCCAGGCAACTGTATTATTTTTTGTTCTAACGGCTGAAGTCAAGGCTTTCCGATGAGCAGCCTGACTGGCTATGCGACCACTGATACGTCTCAGGTTTAGAAGTTCGCTGATATCACTGAAGCTCATCAAGATATCGGGCAAATTCTTTTGTCCTTACAAGGCGGATGAGCCAACATATGGGACAACGGAAAGAAACCAAACCAAACGGAAAGAAACTAATTGAAGAAAATCCACGATCGACATATTGAATCCTGGTCAGCGTCTGATGCATAATGGGCGGCTGCAATCAAATATCCCGGCAATACAAAAAAACAGACTCCTATAGCCATACTCTGCATAAAAGCGAAACATTTGTATAATTCCCTTACTTGTGTGCATGCACCGATAGAAGACAAAGATTATGATGACAAAGACATATTCCATGAGCTCGTAGAGGAAACGTATGACCACTGCTCTGGCCATGACATTAATATTGTACTAGCAGATTTTAAATGCTTCATCCAACTATTGGAAATTTCAGTCTACATGCTGACAGTTCCGACAAAGGTATGAGACTGATTGCGGGAAACAACATGGTCGTTAGTGGTACAAGATTCCAGCATCAAGACATCCACAAGACTAATTGGGTATCCCCTGATCAAAGAACGAAGAGCCAAATTGATTACGTGGTAATTGACGGAAGGCACTCATCCAGTGTAATGGATGTACGAGTGATAAGATGAGCTACCATCCTTTCTGATCACTACCTGGTAGCAGCAAATGTCCTCATAAGGTTAAGTAGTGCGAAAATCGTACGAAACCATCCGCTAGACATCGGAAAGTTGCAATTACCAGAGGTAGCCACATCTTACTCAAGGAAGCTCTCGCAACTTTTGGCACAGAACCCACCCCTCCGGATGACGATCACTATCACTTGGTTTTGAATACCCCCTCCGCAACAAACCAAGGAACGACAAAGAATGTCAAATACCAAACGACGAAACAACGCCGTACGTATGGCAATGCTTCAGTCAATTGCAACATAGGGGATGGGGAATACAAAAATTTTGGGGATATCAAAAATCACAGAAGAGTCCATGGACATTCTTAAGGTGTTCGAAAGTGTGGATTTGTTGACCCTGAAAACATCGGTAAACTTAAATATAAATTTTATAAAGATAACGATCCCAAGCATAAATCTTATTTATGTAAAACCGGGTTACTGGCTATTGTACAACTAAAGTTAGTGATATTCTAGACCAAAGTTCAGGTTTGAATCCCATTGAAAATTTATGGGTCCATTTGACGAAAAAAGTAGGACAAAGTCTCCCAAGAATAAAGCTTATTTAATTAAATTTATAAAAGAAGAGTGGCAAACATTCCTGACGAATACGCCTTCCCGAAATAATTTATCCGATGAAGAGACGATGACGAAAAATATCGGCCCCAACAACATATTGTAGGAAAAATGTATATGCTTCGAAACACTGTTTTCATGAATTGAAGATTTTCTGCTGTTTTGGTTATTTGTTGTCAGTCTCGTATTTCTTTTAGCGGATTTCAACAAAAAATCCACATTTGGGTCTCATAAACATATATTATAGCCTCCTAAGCATTGTGCCTCAAACATGTTATATTGAATAGCAAATATAATGTGTTTGCGCACAAGTATAGTTTTTTTTTTTTTTTTTTTATCAAACCAACACTCAGGGGATGCCCCCTATAAATGCAGTGCATTGTGTTGGCGAAGGAAAATTGAGGTAGTAGAGGGTGGAAAGAGGGAGTAGTGTCTGTTGATATTTGCCTTGAATGTTTGTATGTCACAATTGGTGGGAAATACACTAGCCGGAAGTTTATTCCACATACGGACTGTACGGCTGAAGAACGAATTTTCTCTATAGTGTGTAGTGCGGTCAATCGGCCACTCGATAAAAAACGGATGAGAGTTCCTGGAAAGCCGCGTACTTCGGCTAAATATCCTCACGTCCGGCATAAGTTGACGGATGTCCGAGGAACACATACCGTGGAAATATCGATAGAACAGTGACACGCAACCCACATTTCGTCGATGCTCAAGGGAGGCAATAGAGTTGGATACCCTACTGTCCCCTATTAACACCGTCGCTCTCCTGTGGACACGGTCGAGAAGCTCCAAAGAAGTCCTAGGAGCACCTGCCCATATATGGGAGTTATACTCCATCTTTGGCCTGATGTAGGTGGTGTAGATATTGAGAAGATCAGATGGAGTGAAGTATTTCTTGCACCGCTTCAAAAAGCCTAGACACTTGAATGCATCTTTCGACACTTCAAATACATGTTTTGCCCAACGGACATCACATTGTATTTTCATGCCCAGAACATCAAGAGCGTCTGATTCATCAATATCCACACAGTCCATAGACAATGACGACACACCTGGGTCAGCAATACGTTTATGCGACAACAAACAACACTGGGTCTTACTCGCATTAAAATGTACTCTATTCCTTCGACCCCATTCAACAATGGACACCAGATCGCGGTCGAGTGTTTCATTCATTGTCCGGCGTTTGACTTCAATCTCTTGAAGACTTGGCCTACGATCGAATGAATAAGAATGGCAGAGATTACTGTCATCGGCAAAAGAGTAGATTGGATTCACAGTCTGGCCCAGGAGATCGTCAATGAAAATAAGAAAAAGAGAAGGAGAAAGAACAGAGCCCTGTGGTACACCTGCAGTCAATTTATGCTCGTCGGATGAAACCCCATCTACAACAACTCGTATAGTGCGATCTCTGAGAAAACTCGATATAAATCGAGTGAAGTTATCACCGACACCAAAAGCAGCGAGCTTTGACAAGAGTGCATCGTGCCATACTCTGTCAAAGGCCTTGGAAATATCAAGAGCTACTACCTTACTCTCACCAAGCCGGTGGATGGATCGACTCCACTGTTCCGAAAGGAACGCCATCAGGTCTCCAGTAGATCTCATTCTACGGAAGCCATACTGCCGATCATTAAGAAGGTCATTGGACTCAAGATACTTCACTAGATGGTGGTTAACCATACTCTCCATAACCTTCGAGAGCGCAGAACAAATTGCAATTGGGCGGTAATTTGCAGGGTTATTTGCATCACCTTTTTTAGGGATTGGCTGGACATCTTCCAACGCGCCGGGAAGACTCCGGCACGGTATGCAAGGTTGAAAAGATTGCGCAGTGGACACGCCAGTGTCGAAGAGCACCTACTCAAGACCAGTACAGATATGCCATCCGGGCCCGGGGATTTACCTACGACGAGATTCGCAAGAACCTTTTTAACTCCTCGCGTTCGAAAAAATATCTTGGGCATGGAACAAGATACGTAATTGATCACGGGGAGTGGTTGATTGCTATCCGGCAAGGAAGAGTTCCTTGCAAACATTTTAGCCAAGAGGTTAGCTTTATCAACCGGTTCAGTGAATGTTATGTCATCTTTAAGAAGAGTTGGGATAGAGGAAGAACTATCCTTTATTCTTCTTGCAAATGACCAAAAGTTCTTACTTCCACTAGGAAAAGAAAGAACTTTAGTACGAATACGCTGTTCGTGAAGAAACTTTTCGCGTCGAAGTACTTTGGCACACTTGGATCTTGCCTGTTTGCGTAGCAGTTCAGTATCAACGTTTTTATTAGAACGCCAGTCTCTGAACGCGTCCTCTTTGAATCTGACAGCATTCTTGCATGTCTGGTTACACCAACTTTTTTCCGATGGTTTAACCGAAATAATTTTCGTCGGAATGAATGAATTCATACCAAGTATAGTATATTTGCAACAAACTACAAACACGTTATATTTGCATCCAAACAACAAACAGCTTTTCCAGCATGGATTACCACATGGTTCAACTTTTTCCGAGTACTAATTGAAGTTTGCAAAGAACTAGGCACTATAATTACAAAAATTTAACTTTGTTTTTTTTTTTAATTAAAATAGTTTTTATTCAAAAATTCAATTGTACGAGTGTTTGTTTGTTGTTGTTTTTTTTTAAATTTTTTTTCTAATTTTACGTTAGCAAACTAACATAAAAAATAAACTAAAAATAAAAAAAATACTTGAGTTGTCAAGGGACACCCGGTTGGAACGTAGTTCCTTTCGCTATATATTATGTACTAGTTTGTTCCACCACGCCTCAGGCGCCCATTGAAAAATACGATAATTTAAATGGGTCTTTAAAAAAATACTTTTTGCAAAATGATAAAGCTTTTTAAGAAATTTCTTTTATAGAATGTATTTTAAAAAAAGTTTATTTGTAGGTCCTTTTTGTAAGAATATGTATTACATTTTCCCGAAAAGGTCCTTTTATTAAAAGCTAATGTTTTTTTTTAAGAAAAGGTACTATTTTTGAGAAGAAGTACTTTCTGTAAGAAACTCCATAAGAGTATGATTTTTTTTTTACAAACAAGTACTTTTTTTAAGAACAGGTTATTTTTAAAGAAGTGGTGCTCGTTTTAGGAAAAGGTTATTTTTTGAAGAAATTTACTTATTTTCCGAAAGGCTACTTATCTCAAGAAAAGCAAAGAAAAGGTATTATTTTATTTTTAAGAAAAGGTACTTTTAAGAAAAGAAATTTATTTAAGGAAATGTATTTTTTTAGAGAAGTTATTTTGTTGAAGAATTTTTTTTTTTTTTTGAAATGATATTTTTTTTTAGAATTGGTCTTTTTTTCCAGAATAGGTTAATTTTTAAGAGTGACCACATGCGTGGTTGTTGTACAACAATAGACCCTGCCTAAAACTAAGTATGATGGTATTGATGTAGCGGCAGCAAGTAAACAAGCAGGTCGTCTTCGCCAAATAGTGTTGAATAGTATAAAGAACTCATAGAACGAATTGCATGAGTCAAAAGCACTGGCGACATCTGCCAAATTATTCAAAACGTATTACTTTCTTTTAGTCATAACTTGGTCCATTCATAATTTTGAGGAAAAGGAATTAATTGATGCCTTTTGAAACATTTATGCTTTTTGTATTGTTTTATGTAATAACATTATCGAAATGGTGCATTTATATTGAAATATTCTATAAAGAGAATAAGACTCGTTTATGCTCTTTTATTCAGACTATCTACATGAGAGTGAAAAAGAGTGCAATAAGTTCTCTATACTACTCAGTACTTTTTGTCGTCACTCTGTTTATGACAAAACAAAGCATTTATTTCAGTGAGCTAAGTAGTACTTTATTTAATTTGACAATATTACATCCAATGTTAAAGCAGATGTAAGAAAAAAGAAAGTGCAATTGCAAAAAAGAGCCTTCAGCACAAAAAATATTCTTTTTTTATGTCCCAGTGTAACATTGACTAATGTGTTCAAAGAAATCGAGCAGGTACCGTGTAACAAAAAGGTGTTAAAATATCGCCCGTGAATTCGAACACTCATTGATTTTGTTTTAAGAAAAGGCAGTTATTTAACAAAATTTCATTTTTGTAAACAAAAGTAGTTTTTTAAGAAAAGGAAATTTTTTAAAATAAATGTTAATAAAAGGAATTGCAATAGAATGCAATATGTTTTATGAAAATAAACTGTTTATTACATTATATTTTACAAAAACTATAACCTTTTGGCGTAGAATACGTCCTACCTTACGGTATAGGGAGTCATGTCCGATTGTTATTGTTGTAATCTTTATTTCATTGATTATGACGAAACGGCGAGATAACTTTTTTTAAAAATTGTTTTGTAGGTAAATGTAGATGTTATCTTTCGTTTGATATACATTTCATATTGGTTGATATCTTCCTAATATTTAAATTTCTCAAATGAAAATTGTTTAAACACATACACTCAAACATATGTGTGGTGTTTGGTTGAGTGTTTGAGTTTGTAGCGTGAACACAAACTATTCTACTGTTTCAGTGTGGACACAAACCTTCGGCTGTTGTTTTGATTGATGAAATATTGAAATTTCGTATATTTACTTATGTATTTAAGTGAAACAAAATGTTAAATGTGAATTTGAATTTAACATGGATATATAATTATAAAAAATATATGAAAAAATTGATTCATACATTTTTATGTTAAATGAAAGTGCTGCCAAGTAAGCAAAATAACAATGCTGCTGGATGCTGTTTGACAGCAGCTGACAGTTGACGTTTATCATTTATCATTTATTGTTATATATGTTTTCTGTCTTATCGGATGGCGTATTCTACGTTAAACTTAATGGCCGTGTCTCTGACACACCCTGCAGGGACAACTGTCTGCTGCTTTTTTGCCAGTCTTGCACTTTGGCTTTTCTAAATTTACTTTTTATTGGGTTCAAAACTACAGTATATACTAAATATTGGCTACAGGCTCCACCTAGACAACTTTCCATTAAATAAGAAATTTGCCAACATATTGGAGACATCTAGTTAATTTCTTTCCCTATGATCCTAGACGTTAGTCTAGACACAAACCAAAGCAAAACTAAACAATATAGTTGATAATGGTGGGTTGTAACATAATAGTGTTAAAACAAAAGTTGTTTAATTTTATTTTATTTAGATCCCATTCGTGCGATAAGGAACTTCTTTCCAAAAAAAAAATCACTTGTTGTTAAATAGTTTCATAATTGAAACATTTTGAAAAAACTTTTGTTTTGCAAACATTTTCTTGACAAACTGTATATTATTTAATCCTTGTGTCTCCAACTTATAATAATTAAATAAATGGTTTCCCGTTACATCCCACGGGCGGATTAGGGAGAGCTTCTCACAACCAGCGAGCTGTGCGCGTTCTAGTTTTACACTCATTGACTGCGACCTACAGTTTTACACCGTTTTCGAACGGTATTTTGTGAAGCTTTTTCATGGCTAAAAACTCGATAGTGTCATCGTCACTAATCGAGGTGACCGCCGTCGAAAGAAATTTAAGGTGGTCAGAGTAGGGATTGAACCCACGTCCTCATGCACAACTGCCCCGCACACTACCATTGCACCACATACAAATGTTGATTACTCTCTACTTGGCACAGGTACGGAGTACTCCAAGAGACAAATATAAAAAGTAGAATGATTGTATACGGATTTGTCCGTAAAAATGAATCCAACTTATAATATTGAATAGCAAACATGATGTGTTTGGACATAAGTATAGTATACTTGCGACAAGCTTCAAACGCACTTTATATTTGCATCCAAACAATAAGAAAACAAAAAGACAGAGTTTGCAGCGTGTAGTGTTATGGAAATGCTTCTATGGAAGTGGTTAATTTGCATATTTTGTTTGCTGGGTAACATAATCAGCAGCTAAGCGAAATGGTTGTTGAGTTCAACAACATATTAAAAGAGTCAATGTTGTCATTTTGTCAGATTAGACAAAACTTATTGAATGTCTGAAGAAATGTGGACATAATTGAGTGAAATTTATGCGCGTGTTATGATTGGACACTTTTAGCCACTGTGCAGTTGTGGTGACCTCTCATGTAGCGGATAGTACAGCTATTTGGTGTTTAGCCAGCACAATAACGCCACCGCCGCCGCCACCAACTTCACCGCATTCAACACTTTCATTCACATTGGCATTCTTGGGGTCATAAATTTCAAATGCGATGGCAGTTCTATATTCCCAAACTTTTTGTTTCGCCACTGGACAGATTAATGTGATATTTAATGGGGTTTCTCTTACTAAATACTTTACATAATTTGGGGCTAAGTAGCGGTACTTGAGTTGAAAAATGTTGGTGAAAAATTAACGGTTTCACAGCGGCATGGAACTATGTCCCCCTATCTAGCACTGCGGCGTATCAACAATCTGCGTCGCCATTGTCCCCGGAATTTTTGTGTGTGGAAAACAAACCAATAGCGTTAGACAATGGTGCGATTTATAAAAGAATTATTGTGCCATGATGCAAAGTGGACCAGAAACCAATGAAATATTTGTAATAATCGTAATGTTAATGATATCGAAATGTCATGGAGATAGAACTCGTTTTCAAACCCCATTTCTGTTACGTGTAAAGAAGAAATCAACGACAAATCTTTAAAATTATTACCCTGATATTGTTCGATATTTCGTATAACATTTGTATAGAGATGTCTCTTCAGAACTACAGATTATGATTGGACTATAATAATAATAATGACAATGACAATGAGAGATGGCCGTAACTCATAAAGAAACTTACAACACTTGTGGGCCATTGAATGGGCGCTCACATACATATGTATATATTATTATTAGCCAACAGTATAAAAAAATCCCAGCCAAGTCATACAATGCCCTCTAGTGTGTATAGACAATTATTTCATTAACACCTAATTTCTTCAGGCATTAAGACATCCAAGAAAATCACACATGACAGTTTTGAAAAAATAACAAAAATTTGATTCGATACAATGACATGACTCGATACTTTTGTATTGGGCAACTTTAAACTGAATTGTAAACTGGGGCCAATAAATTGTCAAGTTATTAAGTTTTAATTTAAATAATCATCTTAATTTGCTTTATTTTATATAGAAATGTAAATTACTCTAATAAAATGTGTGAATATTTTTGATCATATATTTTTCACCCTTTTCTTCCCATCACGCCAGTTCCCAGTATCACTTAGAAATCGAAAATTTGTTTTTTTTTTTGTTAATTCTTTTGTTGTCTTTTGTTTGTTTATTTTCAATTTCAGTTTAAAAAACAATCAAACTATTGGATTTTTATTACACATATTTTGGAGCAAGTTTTCCCCTCACAATTGTTACGCATGTCAATCTTGTTTTGTACCATCTTCATTCATCCATCCATCCATCCATTGCTTGTTCGCTTGTTCGCCATGGAATTGTATGGCCACTTTTGAATTCATTGTTCTGATTTGGTTATATCAGTAAGGGTAAGTAAATCTAGTTTTGCAATTATAATTAGTTTGATATGCTCTGATTTATGGAACCCCGTTTATAAAATGCGACGCCATTAAACATCTTCATCTTGTGAAGAGGGAAGGAAAGTGGAAGTATCGTTCCTCTTGATAGCATAGAAAAAATCTTGTTTTTATGAGATGTACATACAATATCTGAAGGGTAACCAGAAAATTAGGTGGGTTTATTAACCCGCTACTTGGATACACACATGGAAAGAATTTCAGAAATTCCTCAAGAAGTAGAACATAATTCAGGATCTGTACCTCGTTTTCGACTCTGAAAAAGATAAAGATTAAAAGTACAGGAATTTCTCGAATATTTAATACACGCAAGAACAGATGCGCTGCGTAAAAGGGCAAGATGGGAATATTCCAATATTTGAAGACGTATTTTGAACTCAAATGACGGGCTTCCCTTTCAACCTAACCTAACCTTGAGATGTACTGAGATTCGCTACGAACACCATCTTCATGTTAAAGTCCTTTATTCTTGCAGGGGGTGCAAGAACTTTTAGTCATTTGCTTACAGAGTAAAGGATAATTCTCTTCCTCTATACCAACTCTTATTAAGAATGTTCGCATATTTACCGACACGGTTCATAAGACTAACCTTTTGCCCAAGATTTTGGCAACTTACTCTTCGTTACCTGAAACCAATCAGCCACTCCCCGTGATCGAAAACGTATCTACGAGGCGCGTCAATAAGTCCCTGACTTTTTGAATGAAACAGTTTTTTTGTTTTGCAATAAAAATTTCTTTTTCAACATAATCTCCTTTTAGCTCAATACACTTAGTCCAACGTTTCTCCAATTTTTGTATCCCTTCCAAAAAATAGGATTTTTCGAGATCCATAAAATAGGTATTTGTTTGATCAATAATTTCATCGTTGAAGGTAAATCTCTTTCCACCGAGCCATTTCTTTAGGTTTGGAAATAGAAAATAGTCACTGGGGACTAAATCCGGAGAATATATGGCCGATGAGGTACCAATTCGTAGCCCAATTAATGGAATTTTGCGATTGAGAATATACACCTCTGCACTAGGATGTCCCTAGGATGCTTATAATGTAACGTTTTTTTGAGATTTTTTTCAGATTTTTCGGAAGAGGTTTAAAGGTCGCGCAAGTCGAATTTCCCTCAAAACTCGGGAATTCCGGAAGTTTTTTGAATTTCACTTAAAACTCGGTCAATGAACTCGATTTTCTTAGTTTCTAAGTCAACACTTTTAAAGCAAAACGTCGAAACTTTTATTGTATATGCATAAACCACTAGGTTTGGCAATGATTTTGCTCAATAAGGAACCACGTATTAAATTTTTTCGTAAATTTTGTAAATAACACTTTTTATCTTTTAAAATTCCTATGAAAATTTATAAAACTAATGATGCACTTTAAAAAATGTATAAATTCTAAGCAATTTTCTGAAAAAAAATTTTTAAATTTGCTATTAATGTTCCAGAATTATACCATTTTGAAACCTTTTAGCCATTGTATGAAACTAATAAAATTATAAACTGTTTGCCATTTTTGCATCGGATTTGCTTTAAAATTCTATGAAAACTTAAAATACTAATGCTGCACTCTAAAAGACGAATAAATTTCGAGCAATTTTGTAAAAGAAAATTTTCAATTTGCAATTACTGTTTCGGAGTTATGCCACCTTAAAACTCTTTACCCTTTTTCTGACCCTAATAATATTATAAGCTGTTTGCCATATTTCATCGGATTTGCTTTAAACATTGTAGTATTGAAAAAATCCACATGCACTAAGTAACGGCAAAGAATTGCACGCAGAAAAAAACGGCACCGAAAACATATTGCACTAACCACATATATATGATTGTTTGCAAACATATATATTGTTCCTGCAATTTGTTGATAGGGCCGTTTTCTTTCTGTGTGTAACTCTTTGTCGCTACTTAGCGACTACATAAATACAATGTTTAAAGCAAATCCAATGCGAAAATGGCAAACAGTTTATAATACTAGTTTCATATAATTTTAAAATGGTATTACTCTGGAACAGTAACCGCAAAATTTTTTTCTACAAAATTACTTGGAATTGATACGTCTTTCAAAGTACATCATTAGTTTTTTAAATTTCCGTAGGAATTTTAAAAGATATAAAGCGTTATTTACAAAATTTACGAAAAAATTTAATATATGGTACCTTATTGAGCAACATCATTCCCAAAACTGGTAGTTTATTCATATACAATAAAAGTTTGAACGTTTTGCTTTAAAAATGTTGACTTACAAACTAAGAAATCGTGTTCATTGACCGAGTTTTAGGTTAAATTGAAAAAAAACGTTCGGAATACCTGATGGTTGGTGTAAATTCGACTTGCGCGACCCCTAAACCTCTTCCGAAAAATCTGGAAAAAATCTCAAAAATACTTTACCTTATAAGATTAAGCACCCATGAAAATCGAAATAGAAAAATTTTTTGCGACATCCTAGTGTGCACCCGTGCATTATGTTGATGAAAAATAATTTTGTTTGGCCATATGGGATCGTTTTTTTTTAATCCTCGTTGAATCGGTCCAATAAGTTGGCACAATATTCGCCGCTTACTGTTTTTCCCTTTTGAAGGTAAAAAAATATTGCCGTTACCTTATTAGCTGACAAATTTACCTTGGCCTTCAGCGGAGCCGGTTCACCCGTAGAAACCCATTGTTTAGATCCATGATCCATGTTTCATCCACAGTTTCGACACCACGTAAAAATTCCTTCGAATTGCGGTTAAACAACTCCAAACAATCCTCAATCAATTGAGAGCAAACGCGGCACCCATCTTGCAGACAGCTTTCTTAAACCCAACTGATCATTGAAAATCGAAACCACACTGCCATATGAAATGCCTATGGCATCATCAATCTCACGCACATTCACTCTTCGATCGGCCAACACCATATCGTGGATTTTTTCGTTCAGCGTCATTTGTACTAGTGCGACCAAAACGAAAGTCAGTAAATCACTCTTTTACCATTGAAATCGATGGTGTACAGTCCCCGTAGTATTTATCAAGTTTTTCCTTGGTTTGAATGACGGTTTTTTTTTCGCAAAAATAATGTTTAATTAACACTCGAAATTCACTTTTTTACATTTTTAAAAAAATGCACGAGGTTGTATATATATAAAGGATATAATCAGTCACGAGAGGATATCCTGGGCTATCAATAGCTTCTCACCTTATAAAACTGCGGGCCCAGATGGTATTATACCAAAAATACTACTGGTCATAATTAAGCCATGGCTCTGTATCATATTCCGATCTTGCCTGACTCTGAACTATCGGGTTCTTCAAGACGAGCGCCACAAAAGTTTTTTTTAAAATAAAATAACACAGTTTTAGATACATATGAAATTCTTTATTCCTGTGAAAGTACGTTCGATGCCATTATGTATGGAACTCGATTTTTTTTGCATGGCCACCACGGGCACGCTTGCAGAAGTCCAGACGCTGAACCCAATTTTCGACGGTTTTCAAGCATGAATCGGCCGATACTGCTGCAATTTCACGTTCGATATTCGTACGAAGTTCATCAATCGTCGCTGGCTTGTTGGCATAGACCATAGACTTGGCGTAGCCCCACAGGAAAAAATTTAACGGCTTCAAATCGCACGACCGAGGCGGCCAATCGACTGGGCCATTTCGTAAGATAACACGTTCACCAAACTTGGTTTCCAATAAATTGATTGTGGCATTCGCTGTGTGGCTTGTGGCGCCGTCCTGTTGCAACCACATGTCCTCCAAGTCCATATTATCCAATTGGGGCCAAAAATATTCGGTTATCATTCAACGGTGTAGCGATTCGCATTCACTGTAATGTGCCGGTCTTGATCATCACTGAAGAAGTACGGCCCAATGACGCCGCCGGCCCATAAACCGCACCAAACCGTAATTTTTTTCGGGTTGCAATGATGACTCATGGATTACGTGTGGATTGCTCTTTGACCAATAACGCATATTTTGCTTATTAACGAAGCCATTCAGACAAAAATGAGCCTCATCGCTGAAGATGATTTTCCGATGAAAATCCGAATCATTTTCAAGTTGTTGCTCAGTCCAATTCACGAACATACGACACTTATGGTGGTCAAGCGGCTTCAGTTCTTGCGTCAATTTGATGTTGTAACGATGTAGGCCAAGATCTTTTCGCAAAATTCGCCACAACGACGTCACAGAGATGCCCAATGCTTGAGAACGAGGTGTGAGAGACACATTTGGACTTTCTTGAACTGAAGCATCAGCGGCAGCAATATTCCCGACACTACGGGCATTTCTTTGTCTCACTGGCACGGGAACATTTTGTACTGTGCCTGTGGATTCAAATTTTTGCACTAGACGCTCAATTGTTGATCTGGTGGGACGATTATGACGACCATAAATTGGACGTAGCGCTCTTAAAGTTGAGGCCACTGACTCCAAATTTCGGTAGTAAATTTTAATAATTTCGACTCGTTATTGACTCGTATATCTTTCCATGATGAAATGGCAAATCTTACTGAAGAGAAATGTCAAAAGAGCGGGAAAAAATATGGCGTCGTTTGCTGTCCCTATCGATTTACTTTTGTAGCGTCTCTGTTGAAAAACCTTTTACTTGCCAAAGATTTAGAGCCACGTAAGAGTGGTTTTCATTCCCAAACGGGAAGACGTAGTCATCAGAGCGCAAAGGATTTCTGACCGATCAGGCTCTCATCGTTGCTTCTGAAAACGCTTGAAAGGCTAATTGACAGCATACATCCGCACGAGAATGAATGGGGCGTCCAAACCATCAAGCAGCCAACATCCGCATCTAAAAGGCCGCTCAACCGATACGTTCGTCAGATATGAAGTCGTTGGAACTATTGAGAGGTCCTTAGAATTCAATAATGAGAGCTCAACGGCTATAGAAGAATCACTTGAAGATTAAGGCGTGGAAACGCTCCTCAAGAGTTGGATAGCGACAATGCTACAGAGCAGAATTATCAACGCATCTATGGGCAACAGCAAGTCATCAAAGCGAGGGAATAGGGAACTCCTCAGGGTGAAGTCATCCCTCCCCTACTTTAGTTACTCGTGATCAACAAAATACTACTAAAACTGGACAATATGCGGATCAAAACCGTGGTGTATGCGGATGACATGGTAACAATTGTATCTCGTTTGTTCCCATCCGTGTTGAGCGAAATCATGAATGGGACTTGAAATCACTTAACGACTGGGCCACTGGGAGTGGTTTTGAAGTGAATCCAGGGAAAACTGAGCTCATGCTTTTTTCCACGAATACCAAGGTACCAAATTTTAATCCTCCTCAGCTAAGTGGAATAGATATTCCACTATCAACTCACTCTAGAGTGATTCTAGACCATAAACTATCCTGGAAGCGTAACAAACAGCACTGCGCACAGAAATCAAACGTTGCGTACTACGCTTTTCGGGAAATTTTCTAACGCCGATGGGGTCTCCGACCGAAAGTGGTGTTATGGATGTATAATCAGACCTATACTCTCCTACGGAGCAATGATATGGTGACCTGTCGCGGGGAAGACATCCACCATGAAACTGTTGTAAAGAGTATAGAGATCAGCTTGCATCGGCATAACAGTTGCAATGAGGACGTGTCCAGCTGAAGCCATTAATGCAATGCTTCATATTGTACCAATTGACCTTCAGATAGCGCCGCCTAGACCGTCACCCGACTAAATGCTCTTGGAATCTGAAAGAGCAACGCATATGGACATGCGAGAATACTATAGACAATCCCAACATAACTCGATATAACCACCGATTACTCCACCCCCTTATTGACGTTCGATAACCTATTCCCTGTCAGGTTTCCCAGAGGAATAGGGTGGGATAGAGGATTTTGGCGGTATTTACGGAAGGATCCAAAATGGAATGTGGAATCGGCTCGTGTGTCTTCTACGAAGACCCAAGCATCAATTTATCATTCAAACTCCCAGACAAGTTCAGCATTTTCCAAGCGGAGCTACTGGCCATCAAGAAAGCCTGCGCCGAACTTATACCAAAACGGAGAACAGAGCGCATTGGAATATTTGTTGATAGCCAAGCGGCTCTCCTATCACCATAATCTAACAACACAGCATCTAAAGTCGTTAGTGAATGTTGGGGAGAACTTGTCGAGCTAGGTCGGCTGGCCAATGTGGTTCTTACTTGGATGCCAGGCCACAGGAGTCTCCTTGCGATCGAAAGGGCAGACGAACTAGCCAGGGCAAGATCCTCTTCCACTGAACTTCATATGTTGTCAGTCGCAACGCCTATAGTGTCGGTCAAAAGAGGTATTTTCCTGCATTACCTTGAACGAGCAAAGGCCAGATTGGATAGGACGGAAATGTGCCGCATATCCAGAAACACATGCCCAGAATATAACATTCACCGGACTAACTCCCTGATTAGCCAAAATCGGGAGAACATATCAAGGTTAACTGCCATGCTGACCGGGCACTGGCCAATCAGTAATCACGCAAGATGGATGAATCTTTCATATAATGACCACTGCCGTGCCTGCGAAGAGGCAGAAGAGATGAAGACGGCGGAAAATCTTCTCTGCAGTTGTCCGGCTCTAATGAACAGACGCCTAAAGGCTATAGATCATCCCTTCCTGCACAACCTCACTGAGATACACGAAATAGATCAAGGGCATCTAATGAGGTATCTCCGATTAATAGGTTGAATATAGACACTGTACATTAGACTGTCTCGAGTGATGTGGTATGCAAAACGGTGTCCCATGATACTAATTGATGCTAAGTAGCGTATTTAGCAACCTCATGAATCAACCAACCATCGTCGTCGAAAGAAATGTAAGGTGGTCGGAGCCGGGATCGATCCCACGTACTCATGTACAAGAGCGGCGCACACTGGCCTTTGCACCATTGACACCCACACTCATGGATTCTCATGGAGGCGAATTTTCTGAGCCCCAAACAGTTTTGTGTACTCACGAAGCAATTCAGTTGGTAATGCGCTTCATCAGACAAGATGACGGCGCTTCCATGGTCTGTTGATTTGAGCTCCTGAGTAAGCTGAAATTTGTATGCATGAAGGTGGAGGTCTTTTATCAAAATTCGCTGCGTAGTGCTTCGTCAAGTTTGAAGTTATTGAGAACGATGCCAAATTACTGCTTTCTGGTTTTCGGCGATACTCTCGTTTACAGCAGTACTGTTTTCAAAAGACCGACCGGTTCGTTGGTGTCCTAATTTCTTCCAATTTGATGACCACTCTTCGAACGGTTGACACTTGCTGGAAGTGGCATATGATATTTTGTTTGCCGAAATTTGTTTCCTTTACTCCCGAATCTTTATCGTTTTTCTCTCAGTGCAGAGCACTTACACAACGGCAAGTGTGCTAGCTCACCGACCGCAGCAGCACAGGCAAAGCAGTAAGCTCAGCCCACGCAACAAGGGAATGCAGCACACATATAAGAAACATTTTCTCAGGAAGTTCATATGATCTAGAAAGTTGTTTACTAAGATCTTAGGTACATTCTGGTAGTTGATTGTTTCCTTGAATTTTGAACGGTTTGCTACCTATGGACTGGAAAAGGGGGAAAAAGGTAAAAAAAATCGAATTTTTTAAAGTTTTTTTTTTGTGATTTTGATCTTGAAGATGCAATTTCTTTGATTTTATATGTTATCAACTTTTATTCTCTATGACAAGGGCTACAACTTTCCGTTAGAGAGTAAATCAAAATTCCGAACGGTTTGCAAGATATGAGCCTGACAAAATGATCAGTGTTTTGCAAAAGTTACACCGAGGCCCCAAATCTTTGGGGGCCCATTAAAAAGAAGTGCATGACTTTGGGCAAAACTGGGAGACACGGGTCTTTTTTTTTCTTTGGTCTTCTATCACTTAGTGGTGTCGTATATGGTTATATTTCCATGACTTAAAAAATTACACACAGTGAATTTAAAAAATTTTCGGGAAATTTTTCAATTTTGTGGCTACCTAAACACTACCTACACGGTGTTGTTAAGAATCATTCCGAGGAAGTTCATATGTTCTAGAAATTTGTTTACTGAGATCTTGGGTATACTTTTTTTGTTGGTTGTTTCCTTGAACTATGTACGGTTTGCTACCTATGGACCTGAACAAGGGAAAAAAGGTAAAAGAATCGAATTGTTTTAAGTTTTTGGCGATTTTGACCTTGAAGATGAAGATTCTTTGATTTTACATGTTGGCAATTTTTATTCTTTATGACAAGAGCTACAACTTTCCCTCAGAGAGTAAATCAAAATTCCGAACGAATTGCAAGATATCAGCCTGACAAAATGATCACTTTTTTTGCACAAATTACACCAAGTTCCCAAATCTTTGGGGCCCATAAAAAAAATGCATGACTTTGGGCAAAACTGGGCGACACGGGTCTTTTTTTTGGTCTTTTATCACGTAGTGGTAAAAGTCCATATTGACAACAGCGAAATTTTTAAGTTTAGTCCAGTGCCAAGGTGTGCATCTTACAAAAAACTTTAAATGTTGACACGAAATCTTGAAATTATTTGTAACTCAAGATGTTGCAAGGACGATAGAATGACGACGGAATTTTCCTTTTTCGATTTCTTTACTTCATCGTAAATTACAATGTCCCCTTAAATCCATTCAATTAATCTCATAACCACTGAAGATCACTTACATTTTAACAAAATTTTCACAAAATGATCAAATTTCTCGAACTATTAAAACCAACTGCCTTCAAGTGGAATGCACACTCAGTAACCTCAAAGTAGTGGCACTACAAATTCAACTCAAGTACAGGGATCTATAGATGATTGCCGTTGGGATGGGACATAATTGCATGCAGTAATTGCAAACGATTGCTTACGCTATTATAATGATTATTTGTGTGTACAAGCATCGCAATTGGAATTGGAAATCAGAAACGCGTTGGAAATCGCCACCACCATCAGCAATAACAGCAGCAGCATCATGAGCAGGGGCAGGCAGTTGTTGGTTAGTGGCTGGCTGGCGGGGATGCATTGCCACCACCACCACCACCAGCCAGCACCACCCCAATTAGAGTTTCCAAAACATTTGGAAGCCATTAGCAATAGTTTTGCTAGCGAAATTATAATGATTTGATTGACATGTCGTTGACTCGATGTCAATTAATCTAAACTACATGCGCAATAATCAACATCCGTATGAACGAACGTTGGTCGTTGTCGGTTCGCCGGTTCGTTGTTCATTCGCATTAGAGGGATCGGTAATGAATTTCTGAGTATAGAAGATGTAGAACAGAAACACTACTGGGACGAACACAGACGGAAATGCTTGCATAGTTGACAGACGAAAAGAACTGGCGACGGGTTGTATATTTTCTTCGGGGGTTCAAAATGAGAGAGAACGGGAGAAAGGTAAACGCACAGTGATTTCTAGTTAAAATTTGTTAGTAATTGGAGTCATCTGAAACTTGCAAAGGCTTGACTTATAATTGAGAGCGATCAAATCTTCATACATGGGATATTTTAATCTGCATTTGATTTTTATTTGCGTTACTTAATCTAATGAAAATAGCATATCCCATTATACTGCATATAGAACATCACATGAAGTCATCGACAGGAATCTGTAATGTCATTAGGAAATGTTTTTACAGTCCGTGGGATAGTTCGGGATCAAAATAAAGTGGAAAATACTATGAGTTTATATGCCGTAAAATGGTTACTACTAATCAGAGATAATACAGAGACAATCAGCCGATTTTCTATTGCGATATCTTTAACTTGGAACGATATAATTTAGCAACGATATAATTTAGCAATATCAAGTGTACGCAGGGATTCGTCAAACTGATCCCTCCAGCGCAGTCGCAGTCTTCCTATGGTTCGTCTTCCTACGAGTTCGGTTTCGAAAACCCTTCATGCTGGTTCGTCTTCATCCATTCTACTGACATGGCCAAGCCAGCTCAATCGTGTTATTTTGATCTGCTTAACTATGTCAATGTCGGGGTATAGCATATACAGGACTCGGTTTATGTGTCGGCGATACTCGCATTTCGGAGCATTTTCCTCTCGGAGACTCCTACAGATGTTTCGTCAGCTTGCGATAAGACCCAGGATTCTGCGCCATAAAGCAAGACAGGTTGTATGAGAGTCTGGTATAGTTGGATTTTTGTTACTCTAAAGAGAGGGCTTTATCTCTAAACCGCTTGCTTAGCTCAAAATAACATCTATTCTCAAGCACAATTCTACGCCTGATCTAAAGGCTGACGTTGTTGTTTTTGTTTGCGGCAGATCCGAGATATAGAAATTAGTCCACCTCCTCGAAATTATAACGGTTATTAACGTTCACGCTCTGTTCGTTGAAAACCCTTAAATTTGTCTTGTCCTTATTCACCGTCAGACCCACTTATGCTGACTCCTTTACAAGTCACGAAAACACTACAGTAACTTCTGCAACTGTGCGCCCAATGATATCTATATCATCAGCATACGAGAGCAGCATGTGACTGTTGCTGCTGATGGTTTTATTCATGTTGACTGCAGCTTTTCTCATAATGGTCTCCATTAAGATGTTAAAGAGATCGCACGATATTGTGTCGCCTTCTCGGAGGCCACGCTTAGTTTCGAGAGGTTTGGTAAGGTCCTGACCAACTTTTGGTGCCGATTTGGTGTTAGTCAAGGTCGTCCTGCAAAGGCGTATGAGTTTTGCAGGAATACCAAGCTTCGTAGAGTTTCTCCGGTATCGGGCTATCGAAGGCCGCCTTATAATCGACAAATAGATTATTGCTGTGGATTTGTTTTTCATGAGTCTCCTCCAAGATTTGGCGCAGCGTGAAAATCTGGTCTGTTGTCGATTTTCCAGGCCTAAAGCCACACTGGTATTAGTCTTCCGCGCAATATTGATAGAACTTGATAGAACCCAGAGCACAGAGACTCGAGTCACCTTTTCTAAATACGGGCATAGTACACTGAGACTCCAATAGCCACCAAACCACCTAACCAAATTTTGCTAATGAGCTTATGCATGCATCTTATCAGTTCATCTCCGCCAGCCTTAAACAGCTCCACCGGTATTCCATCGGCCCCTGCGTTTTGTTGTTCATAAGCCGGGCAATAGCTGTTCCGACCTCGTATTGGTTCGTCGTCTAAATTGTGACCGGTTGCATCATCGTCATTGGATATCTCGGGTACCAGTAGCGCGGAGAAATTATATCTCCATTTATCAACATACTCTGCACATCAGCAATTAGATTCCCATCCTTGTCTTTACAGAAGGGGCCCTGAACCATGTACATTAGTCCCGTTTTTTACTTTTTGGTGGAATTTTCGGGCTTCGTTCTTCCTTCTGTATGTCTCAGTTTTCTCAGTCTCGCGCTTTCTCCACTGCCTAAACAGAGGGTTTACCTCCTTTATTTTTTCCTTATACCGCTCAGTCGCAGCTCGCGTTGCAATTGACTGCAGCATTACCATAGGTGCAGCGTTCCTTTCATCATTTGCAGTGAGACACTCTTCATCGTACCATGGCTTGGGTTTCCACTGCGCTTCAGGATCGTTATCGGGAGGGGGTGGGTTATGTGACAAAAGTTGCGAGAGCTTCATTGAGTAGGATGTGGCCTTGTGGATGTAGTAGCCTTGTGGATGTCTTTATCCTGGAATCTTGTACTACTAATAACCATGTTCTTTGCGGCGGCAAAGTCTATCAGTCTCATACTGTCGTCGGTATGGTTAGCATGTCGACTGAAATCGCCAATAGTGAGATTAAACACATTCTCCCAGCCGACTTTAGCATTAAAATCTTCTAGTACAATTTTAATGTCATGCACCCAAAGAACTAATCGATTGAACAGAGGTTGTAGCAACCGCAAATTCGGCTGTAACCGCCTAATTGTGGTTGCCACAACCGAATTGAGGTTGTCACGATCGAATTTGGTCGTCACAATAGAAATTCAGTAGAACCAACCTCGTTTCATTATTGAGTCGGTTGTGACAACTGAATCTTGAATTATATTCATTTTGTCGATGAAAGTTTTTAAAATTTCGGTTGGTACAACCGAATTTGGAATTAATTTATAGGTACCAAATTCGGTTGGAGTAACCGAATGTGGCATCAATTCACGTGCGCCAACCGAATTTGATCACTTCGGTTGTGACTGCCGAATTTGGTATTAATTCGGTCGGAATAACCGTATTAGTACTTAAGTCGGTTGCAACAACCGAATTCGGAATCAATTCGGTTGCTGTAACTGAATTTATCATGAATTCTTTAGGTACATCCGAATTTCATTTTCAATTCGGTTACCACAACATAATTCTATGTATGTATGTATTTAAAATTGACGTTTAAATTATAAAAACAAATATTATATTAAAAGAAGTTACATGTTCCCGTCACGTGTTCTCGTCACGGTGTTTTTGGTGGTAGGGTAAGTAAACATATTGTAATTGTGGTTTTTGTGTTAAATTGGCTTATTTTGCCGAGTATGTCCAAGCCGATATCAAGAGCTTTGAAGCTCTCCAGGCTCGGTCGTTTGAGATATGCTGCAATAATCTGTGTAGGAAACGGTTTAGAACCTAAATCAATAGATACAACACGCCACAATTGGTGCGGTTGTGTCAACCTCTAATGAGATTGTGTCAACCTCTAATGACGTTCCGACAACCTCTAAATTCGGTTACGGCTAATTCGGTTGTCTCAACCGAATTTGTATTCGAGTGTGGACAGAACAGCGGTCATAAGCTTCCTCTAGGAGCTCATAGAATATGTCCTTGGCATTATCATATTTCTGTTCTATCGGGGTATGCAACCCAGGACTGAAGTATTTTTTATTTTTTACGATGAAAATAGGCTTACAAGTTTGGCTACTCATTTACAAACAAATTTACATCAAATTGATGACAAACTTACATCAAATTGATAAGAACCTTAGATTTCCGTACTTAGCCTTCACGTTACTTTAATCAAATACAATAAAAAACATGATTTTTAATGGCCACGTCCATCGAGCGAGTTTGGCTACTCAATAATTTACATCAACATGATGACCAATTTACATCAAATTGATGACAAACTGGCATCAAATTGATTAAAACCATACATCTAATTGACGAAAACTTTACAGCAATTTGATAAACAATTTACATCAAAATGGTGAAAAATTTACTTCAAATTAATGAACAACATACATCATATTGATGTACCATTGTCGTTGAATCAATGTAAACTATTGATGAAATATGAATGAAAGATTGATGAAATGTTCTTTAGGAATTAAATGAACAGTGTCGTAGGTTGGAAAATGACGAAATGTTCTTTCAGTGCAGAGAAGTGGGACAACGAGGTTGGCTACGCATTAACAAACAATTTACATTGAAATGGTGTCAAATTTTCATCAAATTGATGATAAACTTGCATCAAATTGATTACAGCCTTAAATCTAATTGATTACTACCTTACATCTAATTGACGAACAATTTTCAGCAATTTGATAAACAATTTACATCAAAATGGTGAAAAATTTATTTCAACTTGATGACAAACATACATCAAAATGATGTAACATTGTCGTTGAATCAATGTAAACTATTGATGACAGATTGATGATATGTTTTTCATCAATTCAATGAATTGTGACGTAGGTTGGAAAATGACGAAATGTTTCATCAAACTTATGGAGGAATTCTTAAATTCAAAATTTTTCTTTTAGTGTGGGAATCGACCTCCCACAGCGACGGGGTAATGTGTTTATACGATTACTTATTGCCCAGAGGTAATGGGTTGTGGTCTCTTCACATAGGCAACCCATGGAAATATCGTAGGCCATGGGTACCACATCCATGAGCAATTCATTAATTCAAAATTTTTCTTTCAGTGTGGGTAACGACCTCTACAAATTACCCACAGCGACGGGATAATGTGTTTATACGATTACTTATTGCCCAGAGGTAATGGGTTGTGGTCTCTTCACATAGACAACCCGTGGAAATAACCCATGGGTACGACATCCATGAGGAATTGAGGTTTTGTAGCAATAATAGATAATTCAGGAACATTCGATGTAGGTGTGAGTTGTTAGGTATTTTATGCGCATCCACCGAAATAGATGAGCTGAAGCAAAGGAATTCAGGGCGAGTGATCAACATTTTGTACGGAGGTTTGCAGTGTTTCAAATGTTTTCCTAAAACCACTGTGACAAACATCGAGACAGCTTTCGCATCACCTTACTTCATTGAAGCCTACTGTAAGCAGCATCCATATGTGTGTATGTTTAATAGGCTCAAAGTGGATTTTAATTTTGTTTTATTTACTACACGTTCATCTCCTCGGATTGATTGTTAAACTACAGGCATTTTGCTTCGTTGATCACCGTTCTCGTTGAGCTGCTAACACCACTGAATGGGATAGATGGGAGGGTTAGGTTGGGTCGTTCGAACGATGTTTGTGGCAGGGTGGTTGGTGGGCTACGGCATTAACACTGCTTTGATTTTGATGTTCAGCAACATTAACAGCAGGGGTGGTTGTGCTTACATGATGAGTACGAAGGATTTTAGAGACGCGCGAGCGGGCAACTGAAATATTTCATTTGACAGGACCTTCTTGAAAAAGCTGCTAAATTATGTGCTATTAATGAATCACATACTTTGACGATGCTCTTGCTTGTTGAACATGCCAGCGACAACGGCAACGACAACGCGTCAAAGTTCTAGAGTTACGCCACAGGATTACACATCACTTGTGGCAGCTGTAGACGTCACTAATGCGCATTATTAAATGTAAAGCCAACAAACATCCAGTTGTTCGTCCATCCCACCGTTCGACCTCGTTCAAACATGAGGCAGTGCCTCGTTCACAAGCGACACGTTACGGATTTCCGTTAGCGTGCACAACATAATAATCAAATGAATGCCAAATAAAAATAGGGCAAGATTTCAGCACAACCCAGCTACATATTTCTTACGCCTCGTCGCTACAGTGAGAACTTTGTGGGATTAGACCCAAACAGAGAAAAAAGGTTGCTTTGATTGTTCCCACGCCCGATTCATACGCACTGCATTCTGCGACTGACAGCAATTGTTTGTTACGCCTGAGCAATTATACAACCATCCCCGGCGTACAATTGAAAGATGTGGCGGCACGTTAACAGTATTACGGTAAAATACAAGAAGTAACGTTGGCCTGTCAATCAGCCAACAGAGACGACCACGATGGCGACGATGAACGTTAGGACCCTGACTGGCACTCTGTGGTTGCCACAAGCATTTCTCACACGCCTCAATGATTGAGTGCCAAATTTGGCACTCTTGAAAGTAAAAGTTAAACGATCTGCTTCCTAATGTGGTAAAGTCACGCAATCCTGGCCGCCAACTACAAGGTATTTACTGTCGAGCACAACACCCCGCTTGATCGAATTAAAAAGACATTCAGTTAGCAGCAACACCCTTTTAGAGTTCAAAATACCTTCGAACAACTCCCATCTAGGAAGATGACGAGGAGTCAATTGATCCTCCGGATGATGATGCTTGGTTCATCACACGATAATTTAAGTTCTCGTGGGAGTATTCATACCTTTTTTCCCAGTCCGGGAACAGAATCCCTAAGCTGCCAACATAAGGTTAACACACTGTACACTGTTTCCATTTGGACATCGGAGCTGTCGTTTATTGTTTCAGACATGTTAAGCCGTTTAACAGTGTCATTAAACGTGCAAACGTCTGGCCATCTTGTAAATATTTGACTTTAGTCAGCAGCCAAAAGAAAAGGAGATCGTGACTTGGCGCTTGAGATCATGTCAAATAGTTGATGCTGCCGCATTCGTTTACTTCTTACGAAGATGCCTATTATGGCAATACAGGAAAGGAGTGTATAAAGTTGATCGTTAGGTTGGTATCATGTTTATAAGACCAACAAAATGCAGTCCATATTACAATTTGTAACGTGGTTTTGTCAAAGGCTGAGGTAAACTCAGTCCTGTCCAGGGTCTTTCGTTAGGAACTACCAAATCTTCCTAAATAAGACCAGAACTGTTTACCCTTCTTTGGGGATTGAATTGAGATTCTTTATTGGTTTTCTTATGATACAAAATAATTTAATTTAAAGAAACAACGTCAATTTATCCACACAATGAGAACACTCTCCTGGGAATATTTGGGAACGGTTGAGGATACCCTTCTGGGAATGGTTTGAGAACACTCCTTTGGGTTCGATCTGAGAGCACTCTCCTAGGAGCGGTTTGTGAACAATCTTCTGGGAACGGTTGAGAATACTCTTCTGAGAATTGTTTTGAGCAAACCACGTTGGGTTCGGTCTGGTAGCACTCTTGTGGGAGTGGTTTGAGAACACTCTTCTGGGAACGGTTGGATAGTATCCCTTGGGTACGGCCAATCGATTTTAGGTAATCTAGAACTTGGTGCGACGCACACGGGGAAATTGGATATGGATAGTAGGAAGCGATTAAAGTTCGATTCGGTTCGTACTTCCAGACAGTACCTCAAAGTCGGACGAAAACACTGGATCGGATTCCCGTCGGTCAATAACAGTAACGTGGAATAGTCGGCCTTAGCCGCTATGGTGGAACAGTCAACCGAAGTTTCGATGGTGGAATAGTCGACCGAAGATTCTATGGTGGAATAGCTCACCGAAGTTGCTATGGTGGAATAGTCAGCCTAAGCCGCTATGGTGGAATAGTCAGCCGAATTCGCTATGGTGGAATAGTCAGCCTAAACCGTTATGGTGGAATAGTCGACCGAAGTTACTATGGAGGAATAGTCAACCGAAGTCGCTACGGTGGAATAGTCAACCGAAGTCGCCAAGGTGGACTAGTCAGCCTAAGCCGCTATGGTGAAATAGTCAACCGAAGTCGCTATGGTGGAATAGTCAGCCTGAACCGCTATGGTGGAATAGTCAACCGAAGTCGCTATGGTGGAATAGTCAGCCTAAACCGCTATGGTGGAATAGTCAACCGAAGTCGCTATGGTGGAATAGTCAGCCTAAACCGTTATGGTGGAATAGTCGACCGAAGTGACTATGGTGGAATAATCAACCGAAGTCTTCATGGTGGAATAGTCAGCCTAAGCCGCTATGATGGTATAGTCAACCGCAGTTTCTATGGTGGAATAGTCAGCCTAAACCGTTATGGTGGAATAGTCGCCCGAAGTCGCCATGGTGGAGTATTCAGTCTAAGCCGCTATGGTGGAATAGTCAGCCTAAGCCGCTATGGTGGAGTAGCCAACCTAAGCTGCAATGGTAAATTAATTTAAGGGAAAAGTTTACTCCTGATTCCTTTCCGAATTAGAGTCCCGAGATCAATATATGATCATATCAGGTTGTGCGCTGAAGCGACTGACTGACGATGTTGGTCAAACCCAACAATAAATACTCCAGCCGCATAGATTTGAATGAGAATTACAGCGAAGTCGCTACGGTGGAATAGTCAACCGAAGTCGCCAAGGTGGACTAGTCAGCCTAAGCCGCTATGGTGAAATAGTCAACCGAAGTCGCTATGGTGGAATAGTCAGCCTGAACCGCTATGGTGGAATAGTCAACCGAAGTCGCTATGGTGGAATAGTCAGCCTAAACCGCTATGGTGGAATAGTCAACCGAAGTCGCTATGGTGGAATAGTCAGCCTAAACCGTTATGGTGGAATAGTCGACCGAAGTGACTATGGTGGAATAATCAACCGAAGTCTTCATGGTGGAATAGTCAGCCTAAGCCGCTATGATGGTATAGTCAACCGAAGTTTCTATGGTGGAATAGTCAGCCTAAACCGTTATGGTGGAATAGTCGCCCGAAGTCGCCATGGTGGAGTATTCAGTCTAAGCCGCTATGGTGGAATAGTCAGCCTAAGCCGCTATGGTGGAGTAGCCAACCTAAGCTGCAATGGTAAATTAATTTAAGGGAAAAGTTTACTCCTGATTCCTTTCCGAATTAGAGTCCCGAGATCAATATATGATCATATCAGGTTGTGCGCTGAAGCGACTGACTGACGATGTTGGTCAAACCCAACAATAAATACTCCAGCCGCATAGATTTGAATGAGAATTACAGCGAACTTATTCTTATTCTTGGTTCACTGACCATTCTTACAAGTGTGTGCGGTCGTTCGTGACTGGTGTTGACTGATATGTATGTTTACTGTTTATCAGACACTGTCGATAGAGAGAGTGTGTGGTTGGCTGGTTGAAGTGTTCGATGTGAGTGATAGTTGTTCGCGGGTGGTGTTCGCTGGTTGAAATGATCGATGTGGGTGATGGTTATTCGCGGGTGTTTGTCTGAATTATGTACGGGTGAATTATGACGTCACGTTACAAATGTTGCAATTGATCCTCTAAGCTTTAAGTTGTCCTTGCGGTTCTTGAATTTCCCATTACACCACATGAAGGGATAGGGGAGAGCTTCTTACGATCATTGAGCTGTGCGCTTTATAGTTTTATACTCACTGATTGCACCTATAGTTTTTCACTTATTCCGAACGGTATTTTTAGACGCTTTTTCATGGCTAAATACCCGATAGTGTCGCCATCACTAAGCGAGGTGACCGCCGTCGAAAGAAATTTTAAGGTGGTCAGATCAGGGAAAGAACCCCCAATCTACAATTTGTAACACCGGCGCCCACTTTTGATACTATACATACTTATCAAAGAATTGAAGAATAGTATGAGTAGACCTAGTTGCCTTGAGTTTGTCCTTTTGGATTCGAATCTTTGATTTTACCAAGGAGACAATATTCGGATACAAACAGTTTGCTAGGAAATACTACATCTAAGAACACAGACAAGGGTGGAGAGTCCAGGGTTTGATTGCTAGGACAGAGCTCTTACTAACAGTCGAATGATCCGAAATTAAGTTCGTAGAAGCCGTATCTGGGCATGATGTTGGGTAACCGACTTAATGAAATTGTATGTGGAATGTGGAAAATTCATGTCATGAAATTATGTACCAGATTATAGTAAAAAAAAATTCAATCCAACAGTATTTTTATCTTGTATTATCATTTAAATTCTCATTCGGCTAAAAAAACGCCCGTTATATCAATTTCTTACACTGGCCCACACGTTGATAAATCTCTCTTGTTTCCTTGTTTGGGTGCAAAGGTCACGTGCTGGAGGAGCTTGTCTCAAATATAGTATACTTGTGTCCAACCACACTGTATTTGCTATACAAAATTAAATGTTTGAGACACACTGATTTATATGTTATAATATATGTAGCTTTGTTTGTGATACAAATGCAGCTGCATTTCGTGCTGTTTGTGATCCAAATACAGCTTTATTTGTGACACAAATACAGCTGTATTTGGTGCACTGTTTTCTTCACTTTTTCTCGCTATGCTCTCCCGACAGCAAAATAATAAAAGAGGGACAAAGAGAGATTCTTTTCAGCCTAAGTTAATATTATTTCAAGTGAGCAGCTGTATTTTGGCGGCATTCGATTAGTCAGTGATTCAAAAATATTTCGAAATGCGTGTGTAAATGAATTGACTGTTTCTTATATTGGCTGATCTGTTTCATTTTTGGTTTCATGCATACAGTCGTTTTGGGAGGAAACACGTGAATGCTTCGACGAAAGTATAGGGAAGTTATGGGATGAAACACACATATAGCTAATGCCTGCATTTAAATATAAGTGTGATATATGAATATTTGGAGCGTGTTCCAATCGTATGGGGTAGTCCAAGGTCCAAGGTAAAAAAAATATTTGTCAAGTGACATGTCACCGATTTTGATGAAATTTGGTGTAAAGTAAGAAGCAAGTAAGAATATAATGAGGAGCCGGCAGAGTATTTACAGTCTCAGATTGAAACCTGATTGTTCCAGGCAACAGTTTTCTGGGATGCACTTAGTATAATTCACACTGATTTCTTTAGATTTATAAAAAAGGAACTGCTAATGCCGAAGGCAATAAGTTCAAGAAAATTAATATTTAAAAGAATGACGCAAGGTTATTTTGAAGCTTACACCCTAAAGGGTGTATAACTGTCGACCATACTCGACTGGGTTGTCTCTGTATTTGATCCTGATCAAATTGCATTTGCGCAGGCGCAAGGCATAGCACGAGTTTTAACAGAAATTTATGATTTTAACATTTCCACTGGACAAAGATATACCTCTTCGTCGTCATCGTCATCATCAGTAGATGTTGTGTGCAGACTGCTCCTTGTAGTTGTTGTTGCTGCAATTGTTGTTGCTGGTGTTGTGCTTAAGTGTGGCATACAACACCATAACCATGCCAAAAATTATTTAAAAACTCATAATTTAAGAGATTATCATTAAAACCAGTGGGAGGACAATCGTTATACCCAAATATATACATATTTAAAAGTCAGAACTTCAGGCTCCTAAACTTGTGGCAACAACAATCACCACCAGCACAAACAATCCAACACCGGCAGTTAGACATTTACGTAGCAGACAACTGCCACTGCCACTGCCACTGCCACTGCCACAGTCTCTGACTTTGCCACTACTTGTTGATTAAGTCGAAAAAATGTTACTGTTTCACGAAGAGACACAGAGTCACAGTAACAAAGACGGAGAAAGAGAGCGAGAGATATAGTGAAAGAGAAAAGGAGTTTATATAATGCAACGGAAGTCTCAA
The DNA here is from genome assembly GCA_963931995.1 of Phaonia tiefii. NCBI lineage: Eukaryota > Metazoa > Arthropoda > Insecta > Diptera > Muscidae > Phaonia > Phaonia tiefii. The sequence goes on along the minus strand of OZ008368.1, from coordinate 38,303,691 downwards.
GTCAACTGAAAGGCATAAACATGTAGAAATATTTACACATGTGCATGTTTTTAAGGATCCTAACACACACACAATGTTGCTTCATGTTCATTTGTATTTGCCATTATTTAGGGATTAACTTTTGCCAGGACAATGTTTTAAATGATATCGTTGACAACCAATGAATTATGGTGTCTGCAGGCAGGAAGTTTTCATACTTTCATTACTGCTACCACTGGCAATAGAAACTGAAAGTTCAGTCAAACATGAACATGATATTAGAGTAAGATATGATCAAGTTAAATTAGTTCTTGATTGTAGGGGGCGCCAAAAGGTGGGCATAGATATTAGTTATCGTTATCGTTGACGCTAGGCTGAGATCGAGCCTCTAGGACTGGGTCACGGAGTGGTCTTGGAGTAATTCCAGGGAAAACTGAAGACCAAGATACCAAAGTTTAATCCTCCTCGGCTAAGTGGAATAGAGACTCACGCCAAGTACTTGGGCGTGATTCTAGAAGCTAAACTTTTCTGGAAGCGTAACATAGAGCACCGCGCACAGAAAGCAACCGTTGCGTACTACGCTTGTCGAAAAATACCACTGTGTGTAATTTTTTAAGTAATAGAAATATAACCATATACGGACGCCACTAAGTGATAAAAGACCAAAAACAAAAACCCGTGTCTCCCAGTTTTGGCCAAAGTCATGCAATTTTTTATGGGCCCCCAAAGATTTGCGGCCTCGGTGTAATTTTTACAAAAAAGTGATCATTTTGTCAGGCTCATATCTTGCAAACCGCTCGGAATTTTGATTTACTCTCTGAGGGAAAGTTGTAGCTCTTGTCATAAAGAACAAAAATTGGGAACATATAAAACGCCTCATCTTCAAGGTCAAAATCGCAAAAAACTTAAAAATGAATCGATTTTTTTTTTTACCTTTTTCTCCACAAAAAAAAAGTGCATGACTTTGGGCAAAACTGGGAGACACGGATCTTTTTTTTTGGTCTTTTATCACGGAGTGGTGTCCGTATATGGTTATATTTTTTCGTTTTGCACTGTGTATTCGGAAGCCGATAGGGGTCTCCTACCGAAAATAGTGCTATTGATGTACACTGGTATAATCAGACCTATACTCTCCTACGCAGCAATGGCGTGGTAGCCTGTCGCTGGAAGACGACCACCATGAAACTGTTGTAGAGAGTACAGAGATCAGCTTGCAGCGGCACAACATAGGCAATGAGGATGTGTCCAGCAGAAACCCTTCATGCCTTCACATATCAGCTAGTTTGACCTGGAGTGCTACCCGACTAAAGACTCTTGGAATCTGGAAGAGCAACGCATATGGCCATACCAGAATACTACAGAAAACCCCATGAGAGCTCAATATAACCACCGATTACTGCAACCCCTCATTGACATTCGATAACTTATTCGATGTTAGGTTTCCCAGAAGTATAGAGTGATATAAAGCCGAACCACCGACAGGTTTTGCCACTTAAGTATTTACAGACGCATCCAAATTGGAATGTGGAACCGGATCGGGTGTCTTCTACGAAGAGGCAAGCGTCAGTTTATCATGCAAACTCCCAGATAAGTGCAGCGTTTTCCAAGCGGATGTACTGGCCATCAAGAAAGCCTGCGCTGCACTTATACCACAACGGAGAACAGAGCACATTGGAATATTTGTTGATAGCCAAGCGTCTCTGCTATCAATTTAGTCTAACAACACTGCATCTAAAGTCATTAGTGACTGTTGGGAAGGACTTGTCGAGCTAGGTCGACTGGCCAATGTGGTTCTTACTTGGATACCAGGCCACAAGGGTCTCCTAGGGAACGGAAAGGCAGACGAACTAGCCGGGGAAGGATTTTCTTCCACCAAACTCTATACTCGAACTCAGTCGGAACGTCGATGAGCAAAGGCCAGATGGCATAGGACGGAAACGTGCCCCATATCCAGAAACACATGGCCTGAATTTAACATTCACTGGACTAACATTCGCTCCTAGCGAACGAAAGGGCGGAGAAACTAGCCAGCGCAGGATCCTCTTCCACCAAACTCCATATGGCATCAGTCGCAATGCCTATAGGGTCAGTCAAAAGAGGTATTTTCCTTCATTACCCTATGGCCAAATGGGATAGGTCAGAAATGTGCCGCATATACACTTGGCCAGAATATAAGATTCATTGAAATAACTCCCTGATTAGCCATAATCGGGGGAACATATCAAGGCTAATTGCCGTGCTGACCGGGCACTGGCCAATCGGTAATCACGCAAGTTGACTGACGCTTCCATACAATGACCACTGCCGTGGCTGCGAAGACGCAGAAGATGAGCAGACGGAGGAAAATCTCCTCTGCAGTTATCCGGCTCTAATAAATAGCCGCCAAAAGACTATAGGTCGTTCCTTCCTGCACAACCTCACTGACATAAACGAGATAGATCTAGGGGATCCAATGAGGTATCTTCGATTAACAGGATGGATAAAACCACTGTACATTAGACTATCCGGAGTGATGTGGTATGCAAAACGGTGTCTCAAAATACTAATTGATGTAAAATAGTGTCTTTAGTAACTACGTAAACCAACCAACCAACCATGGCCGAAAATTGAATGACCAAGGACTAGCTATCAAATGAACCGAAATACGGAACACAGTTCATGACATTTATGAGCAGTATACTCTGGCAAATCATTATGAATAGATTCACACTTGAACAACGCTACCAAATTCTCCAAATTTACTTTGGGAATCAATCATCGATTCACACAACTTATAAACGACTTCGTGATTTTTATGGCGCACATAATCGTCCATTTGAGCAAACCATCCGTCGAACTGTGGATGGATTTGATACCACATACTCTCTAACTGATGCAATTACACCAACACGTCGACGAAATTTGCGTACACGCTGAAACATATGGACTCCAGAAACATATTCCAGGAACCATGTATATGTTTGCAGGCGTTCTCTTTGTGAATTGAAGATCTGTTGCTTTTTGTTTTTTCTTTGTTTGACACGTTACTGTTTTCAGCAGTTTTCAACAAACAACCCCACATTTGGGTCATAAATACATATATTATAAACTAATAATCATTGCGTCCCAAACATGTTATATTGATTAGCAAACACAATGCGTTTGGAGGCAAGTATACTATGTTAGCGACAAGCTACAAAACTGTTGTATATGCATCCAAACAACAACAAAAAGCAGAAAATTTTCAGGGTGACCTGAGAAGAATATGTAAGATGTAAGCGAAATTGTGGAAGAAAGTCCAAATTTATCGATACGTCGTTGGTCGCACGAATTGGGGCGCTGTTCGACCACTTACGTGGACAATTTTGCGCAAAGATCTTGGTCTACACCCGTATAAGATCAAGTTGGTGCAGGAATTGATGCCACGAGAGCATCATATGCGTCGCTCTATCGCCGATTTTGATCTAGAGCATTTGAAAATTGAGCCCATATTTTATTGCAAACTCACTTTTTGCTTAACGGGTTTGTTAATATACACAATTGTCGCACGTGATGTGAGTACCATCCGAAGCAGACCCTACAGACTCCATTACATGCAGAAAAGTTCACCGTTTCGTGCGGCCTACACGGTAGTAGCATCATCGGACACTACTTCTTCGAAAATGAGGCCGGCGCTCGCAACACGGCCAATGGAGATCGTTACCGCACCATGATCAATGATTTTTTTGGTTGAAATGTCATTGATCCGGGCGAGATGTGGTTTCAATAGGATGGCGTTATGTTCCACACGGCAACCGCAACCATCGATTTACTGAAATCAAAATTTAGCGATAAGTTGATTTCGTGAAATGGAGTTATTCATTCGCCTCCAAGGTCGTGCGATTTGACACCTCTCGATTATTTCCTGTGGGGGGGCTTACTGAAGTCACTGGTTTATGGTGATAAACCAGCAACAATTGACGCCTTGGAGGCCACAATTGCTCACGATATTCTCGACATACGGCCAGTAATGCTCGGAAAACTGACCCAAAATTTGACGCCCAGACTGCGCGTCATCATAAACTGCCAGCCGCAGTGCTCATAAGCCCAAAATCATTTTCGAGTGTTAACTTCATATATTGATCTTCCGAATAAAAGTTTTTTTTGATTAAAATTTAATTGGTTGTGTAATTTTTTACAATTTCAATTTCTATCTAGCTTAAAAAACCTTTACAACACTCTGAAAACCCTGCCTCTCTTTGTTGTTTGGATGTAGATATTACGTGTATGTAGCTTGTCGCAAATATAGTGTACTTGTGTCCAAACACATTATGTTTGCTCTCCAATATCACATGTTGCAGACAATGATTAAATGCTTACAATTTAAGTTTTTGTGACCCAAATGTGGCTTTGTTTGTTGAAAAGTGCTGAAAACAAAAGCGTTCAGACAACAAAGAAACAAACAAAAAGCAGCAGATCTTTGATTCATGAAAACCACGTTTCACAAACATATACATGTTTCCTGCTTTATGTTGTCGTCCAGTGGACATCATAAATTTCTGTGAAAATACGTGCCATGCCATGCGCCTGCGCAAATGCAATTTGATCGTGATCAAATACAGCAGATTTTCAATTCATGAAAACCATATTTGCAAACATATACATACATGGTTCCTGCTATTGTTGGTCCGTTTTTCTCACCGTGCAGATATGCAAATTTTTTTAAAGAAAATGCAAATTGATATTGTGAAAAACAAATTGATTATGGAATTGAAAACTGAAACTAAAAATCCACAAACTATTATTAAGAATGCTAAATTTTAATTCAGAAAATAGGAATTCGTGTTGAGAACAACAATTTTTTTTATTTTTATAAAGAAAATTCAAATTTATATTGAGAATACAAATTTTTCCGATCATTGCCAGGCAACTATTCAGTTTCAAATAATAGTCTTACTGCACCAACATCAACCCAGGACTGCAATCAAATCAATTAAAGAAATGACTAATAGCTCAATATTTTCATTATATCTTCTTGTTTGTGTTTACATTAATTTATTGTATTTCCAATGCTGCAATGAAAAGTTTCGTACATGCGACAACTTTGTAGTTGCCGCAGTGTATAAACTTGATACTTATGAATTTTTTATTTTGAATTATTATGAATTGTTGCGTAGTATTGTCTTCAATTATGACAGCTACATATTAAGTTTATATTGCGAATTGTCATTTATTTGAGATTGATCGGTGAGTTATCACTTGAATGTTTAGGGTATCCAACAAAGGGTACTAAGCATAAATCACTCACTTTATTAATTCACGTGTAACAGTTTAAAACTTAATCGTTACTTGTTAAAACTTCTGGCGAATTTGGCTTAAACAAGCATTTAAATCGCAACGAAATTTAAAACTAGAGTTAAAAGTTCTAACCTAACTTGGAGGCACAATGAGATGCACTACATCTAAACGCTGAAAACAACGGCCCCAGCTAAATATTTCAGGAACCATATATATATTTGCAAGCACTGTTTTCATGAATTGAAGATCTGCTGCTTTTTTGTTCCTTTGTTGTCTGTCACGTTTTGTTTTCAGCAGCTTTCAACAAACAAATGAATACTTGGGTCGCGAAAACATATATTATAACCAATTAATCATTGTTTCTCAAACATGTAATATTGCATAGCAAACACAATGTTGTTATACACAAGTATACTATATTTGCGACAAGCTACAAACACGTTATATTTGCATTCAAATAACAAAAATCTGATTTTCAGCATGTACTTTGACGTTACTATTATTATTAACCAGAAAAACCCAATATATTGTTTTAAACCCAACAATGCTCTACTAAAGATCTTGATCTCCGCCAACGGGTTAGAAATGTCACGCTTTGATAGCTACCATTACTTACTTACATCGGTGGCCTCAAACAACTCAGAGGGGTGAAGGGCCTTACAAACTAAGGACATTATATTACACCAACCGGCTCGATCATCAGTTTTTCTCCTCCAGTTGGTAACACCAATCTCTCGTAGGTAATATTCCACCTGGTCTTTCCAGAGAAGTTTTGGTCGACCTATGTTTCAACGTCGTTCGAGTATGTCTTCCAATACATTCCGCATTGGTTCATTCGACTGACATGCCGTAGACAGCGTAAACGCGCTATTTTGATGCGCATAACTACGTCGATGCCGGGATACAGATTATTCAGCTCGTGGTTCACCCGTCGTCGGTCCTCGACATGTAAACCTCTGGTCGATTGTTGACTTTCCAGGCCTAAAGCCATACCGATAAGGTCCGATTATGTCTGCAACAAATGGCTTTAGCCTTTCGCACATTACGTCGAAACGACCTTGCATGCGATGTATAAACGGCCTATTCCTTAATAGTTTGTACACATACTCGGGTCGCCTTTTTTGAAAACAGGACACAATATGCTAAGACTCCAATCGTCGGGCATGTATTCGTCTAACCAGATTTTGCTTACGAGCTGCTGCATGTACCTTTCCAACTCATCGCCACGAGCCTTAACAGCTCCGCCGGTAGTTCATCAGCACCAGCGGCATTGTCCTTCTTAAGCCGGGAAATTGCAGTTCTAACTTCGCTTTGGTTAGAGGGGTGCAGTCGACGCCATCACCTTGTATATTTTCAACATCCTTATCTGTATAGAGGTCTCATGGGTCATGTAAGGCAGAGAAGTGATTTGTCCATATTTTTAGCATACTCTGAAAGCGCGAAACCTTTTGGGGAGGTGAAGGCTGAGTTATACCAATGGGTGGAATCGGCCCACAGAGCCTTGTGGAACCTGGAAACAATAGGCAGGACGACAAATATTCTATGGAGAAACCAAAGGTTTACTGAAACTGGGAAAGCCTGAAATGAGCAAAATTATAGGATTCTTAACGGAACATTAAGGGCCCACCTGCACCCTATTGGACTAGTGGCAGGGCGTGCACGGAAGACTTCGAGACGATGGAACATTTCATGTGCCAAAGCCCGGCCTCCACACAAGCTTTATCCAGATATCGCTCGGACAGTATAATATCGAACATGCCCAATCTTGTGGGACTGGACTGGAATATCTTGAGAAATTTCGTGAGTAGCACCGAATTCCTATTAGAGTTATAGTGACTTAGTAAGGCAAATTGCGAGAGAACAACAGGTTGAATCAGCGGCTTACTCGTATATTTTCGGACGTAGGAAGGATCAGAGTGTTTCTTTAACACTCTGCATCGCACCCCCATTTTCAAACTAACTAACTAACATGCTCTGCTCATCTGTTACAAGGTTCCCGTCCTTATCTCTAGAAAAGGGCGGCTCTGATCCATTATTGTTGGTTTGGCTTTGTACTTTTTGGGTAGAATTTACGGGCCTCATTCTGCCTTCTGTAAGATTCAATTGTTTCATTATCGCGCAACCGTTCCTCCGTGCAACCATTTTTTCCTCTTTTAACAAAAGACGTTCCTCTCTCCGCTACTACATATACCGCTCCGTCGCAGCTCGCATCTCAACTGACTGAAGCATTGCCATACGTGCAGCATTCTTTTCATCACTTGCCATGGGACACTCTTCATGGTTTTTTGAAAACAGGACACATGGTTTTTTACAACCAAGTCCGGCCTCTGCAGCAGTTTTGGTCATGAGGCTGTGGTATGGTCTGCGCCACTAGCTGAGTTATCTTCTTTTGCATAGGCCGTGGCCATCTCTGGTATTTGCAGCTCTATAATGTCCAGCCTTCTATAGGTCTGGTTGCGTACAACTTTCGCTCTACTTATACTTATGCGAGCCTTTGCTGCAACCAAGTAGTTATACGAATCAAGGTTAGCTTCTCGAATCACAGGAATGCCCATTACACTACACCAATTATAATTGAATTTTAAAAAATATCAATTAAAATTTGAAAAATATCAATTGAGTTTTTACAATTTTATTTTCAATATAAAATGCATCAATTGGAATATAAAATTTATATTTAAATTTGAAATATATTTAAAAAACATCAGTTGAAATTTAAAATATACCAATTGAAATTTGAAACACATCAAGTGAAATTTTAGAGACATCAATTGAATTTTAAAAGACATCAATTGAAATCTAAATTTCTTCAGTTGAAATTTAAAAATTATTCACCGATTTTATATAAAGTATTAGACTTTTAAGTTTAAATTGATATCTTTTAAATTTTAGTTGCTTTTTTTATATTTCAACTGATGTATTTCAAATTTCAATTAATATTTTTTAAAACTAAATTGCTGTAACGGGTTTTCCAATACGAGCGCTACAAACAAAACCGGTTTTAGATACCAATGAAATTCTTTATTCCTGTGAAAGTACGTTCGATGCCATTATGTATGGAACTCGATTCCTTTTGAACCCAATTTTCGACAGTTTTCAAGCATAAATCGGTCGATACTGCTGCAATTTCACGTTCGATATTCGTACGAAGTTCATCAATCGGCGCTGGCTTGTTGGCATAGACCATATACTTGACGTAGCCCCACGGGAAATAACCTAACGGCGTCAAATCGCACGACCGAGACGGCCAATCGACTGGGCCATTTCGTGAGATAACACGTTCATCAAACTTGGTTTCCAATAAATTGATTGTGGCATTCGCAGTGTGGCTTGTGGCGACGTCCTGTTGGAACCACATGACCTCCAAGTCCATTTTATCCAATTGGGGCCAAAAATATTCGGTTATCATTGAACGGTAGCGATTCGCATTCACAGTAATGTGCCGGTCTTGATCATCACGGGAGAAGTACGGCCCAATGACGCCGCCGGCCCATAAACCGCACCAAACCGTAATTTTTTCGGGATGCTATGATGACTCATGGATTACGTGTGGATTGCTGTCTGACCAATAACGCATATTTTGCTTATTGACGAAGCCATTCAGCCAGAAATGAGCCTCATCGCTGAAGATGATTTTTCGATGAAAGTTGTTGCTCAGCCCAATTCACGAACAGACGACGCTTATGGTGGTCAAGCGGCATCGGTTCTTGCGTCAATTTGATCTTGTAAGGATGTAGGCCAAGATCTTTTCGCCAAATTCGCCACAACGACGTCACAGAGATGCCCAACGCTTGAGAACGACGTGTGAGAGACACATTTGGGCTTTCTTGAACTGGAGCCTCAGCGGCAGCAATATTCTCGACACTACGGGCACTTCTTTGTCTCGCTGGCACGGGAACATTTTCTACTGTGCCTGTGGATTCAAATTTTTGCACTAGACGCTCAATTGTTGATCTGGTAGGACGATTATGACGACCATAAATTGGACGTAGCGCTCTTAAAGTTGAGGCCACTGACTCCAAATTTCGGTAGTAAATTTTAATAATTTCGACTCGTTGTTGGCTCGTATATCTTTCCATGATGAAATGGCAAACCTTACTGAAGAGAAATGTCAAACGAGCGGGAAAAAATATGTCGTCGATTGCTGTCCCTATCGATTTACTTTTGTAGCGTCTCTGTTGAAAAACCCTTTATTTCAAGTTTCAAATAGAATTTCAAATTTCATTTTGAAATGGTGTAGTCGCCATCATTTACCAGGTGATCAATGTGGTTTTCCGTTTGTTAATCTGGACATATCCAAGTAGCCTTGTGGATGTTTTTATGCTGGAATCATGTACTACAGACAACCATGTTTTTATTCTACGCGGCAAAATCTAAGTCTCATTCCATTGTCGGAATTGATGGCGTGCAAACTCTATTTGCCGATGGTTGGTTCAAATACACTTTCCCTTCCGACTTTAGCATTAAAATCACCTAGAACAATCTTAATGTCATGGGCATGGGCAGCGGTCGTATGTTTCTCATAGGCGTTCATGGAATAGATCCTTGGTGTCATCGTCTTTATCTTCTCTCGGGGCATGAACAAAAATTAGCGATATATTAAAAAATTTCGCTTGTATGCGGATGGTGGATATACTTTAAGATCACTCACGGGGTTGCATTTTGAGTCCAGATATCGCAGTCTTTGCCAACTACAAATCCGATTCCAAATTCATGATTTTCCTCATGGCTGCTGTAGTATATGTCACAGTTGTCTTCCTCGTACAACCATGACATGTCCATCTGATGGCCTTATAATTTTCGAGGACATCTGGCAGTTGAATAGTGGACCCGGATCGGTACAGTGTAAAGTACAGTTGGGAATTGTAGTTCATTCAAGGGCGCGCACTTTTTAGTTCAGTTTAACAGAATGAACTGGTTCATTCATTTAGTTCACTAGTTCATTGCCTCATTTCAGCTTAACAGTTCGTATGAGCTGTGAACTAAAGAGCTTATTTTAGTTCAAGTTCTAGATTTAGTTCAATCGTAGCGAATAATAGCGAAAATGAACTGATTTTTGCAGATTTCTAAAGAGTTTTGGAAACCGTGATATTTGTTTTCACTAAATCGACCTATTGAAGATTGAAGGCTTAACGATTGGGTTATTCTGGTTCTAAAATATCGGTGTTTCCGTAAACTTTTTATACTTTGGAACGTAAGTGGTGATTAGCGCTGTAGTTATAGTCCAGAACCCGGTTACACATCCATTCCACAAAGATGACAACATTAGGCAACCTTGTGGAAATTGAGTGAGACAAAGACTCTCTCGTTGTTCTTCTCTTATTCTCTTTCTCTCGAGAGAGCATAAACAGTGTAACAAACACAACTGTATTTGCATCACAAGCACAGACATATTTGAGTCGCAACACACATATATTATAACATATTAATGATTGTGTCTCAAACATATAATATTGATAGCAAACATGATGTGTTTGGACACAAATATATTATATTTCCGACAAACTCCAAACACACTTTATATTTGCATCCAATCAACAACAAAATACAGATTTTTAAGCGTGTAGAGAGCATAATTACTTCGATGCATAGGAACATCAAAATATTCAATGGAACGAAGGCATCCAACTCGAACGTTGAAGCCAATACCACTGAGAATTTCGGGACAATCAAGACTCCCAGAAACAAGTTTATATAAAAATATTAAACAATTTTTGGATCGGCAATTTAGTAAAGTCTACAAATGTATCAATTTACACCTACATACATATGAAGGCAAAGGGATCGAAAAGTCCAAGGAAAATAAAGCAAACTTAATAAATTTTTTCTGTAATCTCTCTACGCGGTCTATATAATAGGGATTCCTAACAATAGAGGCATAATCAATTTTTGATCTCACAAAAGTTGTATAATAAGAACTTCCGAGTATAGGGATCCGCAAATCCTTACAGTTCCGTTTAATAAAAACAAGCACAGAATAAGCTTTAGACCTTATGTATACAATGTGTTAATTGAAAAATAATTTAGCATCAAAAACAACCCCAAAGATCAAAAACGCTATCAACCTTATGGAATATAAGATTTTGCATATGGTGTCTCAAACATGTAATATTGAAGAGCAACCACAATGTGTTTGGGCACAAGTATACCATATTTGCGATAAGCTACAAACACAATTTATATTTGCATCCAAACAAGAAATAAATACAGATTTTTCAGCAAGTAGCAACCGCATTGGCAAATGCTAGATAACCTTTAGTGCAAGCAGCGACTTTTTATCAGAGTGTCCATGGCTAAACCCCCATATTGTTACCTCTGTCTCATCGTGACACTGCGTTTAGAATGGAATTTACAATTCTAGTCTAATTAATTAGTTCCATGTATGGCTAGTCACTTGCATTACATTTGCGTACGTTGTATAAACAGTTTCCTCAAAAATTTTACATTTCATTAACAAATGAACACACATAAGTCTCCCCTCTCTACCCAGCAGATTTTGGGAAGTGTCTGTGGATTTGTTTGAAACCCTATTGCTGAATCATTGAAGCTTATGGGACATTTTAGTATCATTCTTCCCAACTCTTACAATCTGGCACACACACTGGAAAGTGACGTATCCAATGGAAACAGGCTGACACATGAATATGTTCAGTTATTCATACATGTGCGGACGTAACTAGCAGAATGAAAAAAAAGAAACAAAATATTTGTTTGCTGCTTGAATTTCAATCAACGCTCGATAAATGAATTTAAATAAATAAAATATTGAAGAGCAAAAAAACTCCATATATTGTTTTTATTTGGGGTAACCAAAATAAAAATGAAATGAAAAGTAACCAAAAAAATAGAGGAAAACAAAAACAAATGTTCAAGGTCAAACACCTGTGTGTCTAGCAAACCCAACACAAATAGCTCAGCAATTCTCTGTGTCCATAATGCTTGGGAGCTTAAACCTTCCCTGCTCAAACGAATCCATACGATAAAAAATCAAACCGCATTGTAGTACAGCTAAAGAAGTTGTGGTGTTAAACAGACAGACAGACGAAAGGCGAACGGTTTAGACGTTTATACGAAACTAAAAAGGTGTGTTGTGGAGCATTTACGGTTAAGTTTTCATAGCGATTAATCGTTCGCCACTTCATTAAAAAGTATCTGTGAAATTGAGATACTTAATCTCCATCCAGCTCTCTGTATACACAAAAAGTGTCTGTTCCCTCAAAGTCGAAGTCAACAACAAACGTTTCAAACCCATAGCGGAATTCGAGAAGAGAAATTGACACATATGTTAATAAGTATACAAAGTATTCGCCTTCCCCACCCCCCCACTCCTCCGTCACCCAGCACCCGCACGCTCTTTAAGACGACAGTAAAAATTATGTAAATATTATTGGGAAGTTTTTCTAAAACACAACTGTGAGATACGCTCCCTTTATAATCCCCCTGTCCCCCTGCCCCGTCTGAAACAAATAGATTTAAGAAAACAACATTATTATGTCTTAAAGTGGGTAAATCCCACGGTTTTGTGTCATTCGAATTAAATAATTTAAATAAAAATCCAAATATATTTAAAGTTATTTAATAAAATTATTTAAATCCTTGTAATCTATGAATGGCCATAAGTTAACTTTCTCCTTACATGTGTATCTGTTACATTTGTATATAAATCATGCTTGTTATGAGTCGACTCACGCACGCACACTCACCCAAGCATAGAGTCCTTACATGTCTAATAACCTTAAAAAGCCACAAAAACAATGTGTGACTGCTTATGTAGTTGTGAATGTATCCCATCGAGTATTTAGTATCTCACATTCATAAAGCACTCCTGAGTCTGAGCCTGAGAACATAAGCAGATGCCAACGTGATTCCTAACCTAAAATGCATAGCACTCAAGGATGGGGGAATGTTATCCTATCCGTAATATGAAATCAACAACTCACAGTGGTTTGGATTCTCAATTTTGTAAAAGTTAACAGATTGTTCTTAGGCTGGGAACCTCCATGGTAGAACGCGGACCTGTACAGCCTGAGAGGGTTTTGTAGAAAGCTTTTTTTATAAGGCTGAGTCCCCAAGGACGGAGTGGGACCGGAATGCTTACAAATTATAACATAAGGAAAACAAGAAGGAGCTAATCCCAAACTCAAGGGGGAAGTCCGGGCAACATTTCTGCGAGGGAATCTAGAACGCCTCAAAGATATTCAGAGTGCGCTAAATCCTCTCGATGACTCCCACTTCTCAGCATTGAACGGAAAAGCTTCATCAAATTTATGAACTCCTTCGTCAATTTGATGAAGCATTTACTCATTTTCCCACCTACGACACATTTCATTGAATTGATATAGAACATTTAATCAATCTTTCATCCATATTTTATCAATAGTTTACATTGATTCAACGACAATGTTACATCAATTTGATGTATGTTTGTCATCAAGTTGAAGTAAAATGTTGACCATTTTGAAGTTACTGTTAATTTTTCGGCAATTAGATGCAAAGTTGTAATCAATTTGATGTAAATTTGTCATTAATTTGACGTAAATTTGTCATCATGTTGATGTAAATTGCTTGTAAATGTGTAGCCAAACTCGTTGTCCCACTTCTCCGCACTGAAAGAAAAAGCATCATCAAATTAATGAATTCTTTCATCAACTTGATGAACCATTTCCTCATTTTCCAACCTACACCACATTTCACTGAATTGATGAAGAATATTTCATCAATCTGTCATCCATATTTCGTCAATATTTTACATTGATTCAACGACAATGATACACCAATTTGACGTATGTTTGTCATCAATTTGTAGTAAATTTTTCACCATTTTGATGTAAATTGTTCATCAAACTGCTGTAGATTTTTCGTCAATTAGATGCCAGGTTGTGTGGACATCGGTGGTGCAGTGGTTAGTGTGCGCGCCTCTTGTACATGAGATCCTGGTATCGATCCCTGCTCAGACCACCTATAATTTCTTTCGGCGGCGGTCACCTCGCATAGTGAAGGTGACACTATCGAGTACTTAGCCATGAAAAAGCTTCTCAAAAATACCGTTCGGAATCGGTGTAAAAACTGTAGGTCCCAGTCAGTGATCATAAAATTAGAAAGCGCACAGCTCAGTGTTTGTGAGAAGCTCTCCCCAATTCCTTCACGGGATGTAATGGAAAGCATTTTTGGTTTTTTTTTTTAGATGCAGGTTTGTTATCAATTTGACACAAATGTTTCACAATTTTGATGTAAATTGTTTGTTAATGAGTAGCCAAGAGTCGTTTTCCCACTTCTCTGCACTGAAAGAAAAACCTAAATCAAATTTATGAATTCCTTCATCAGTTTGAAGAATCAGTTCCTCATTTTCCAAACTACGACACATTTAACTGAATTAATGAAGAATATTTCACCCATCTTTCATCGTTAGTTTACATTGATTCAACGATAATGTTACAAAAATTTGACGTAAGTTTGTCATCAAGTTGAAGTAAATTTGTCACCATTTTGATGAAAATTTTTCAAAAAATTGCTGTAAATTTTTTCGGCAATTAGATGCAAGGTTGTAATCAATTTGATTTAATTTTGTCATCAATTTGATGTAAATTGGTCACAATTTTGGTGTCAGTAGTTTGTAAATGAGTAGCCAAACTCGTTGTCCCACTTCTCTGCACTAATAGAAATACCTTCATCAAATTTATGAATTCCTTCATCAGTTTGATGAATCAGTTCCTCATTTTCCAAATTACGACACATTTCACTGAATTAATGAAGAACATTTCACCAATGGTTTACATTGATTCAACGACAATGTTACATCAATTTGACGTAAGTTTGTCATCAAGTTGAAGTAAATTTATCACAATTTTGATGTAAATTGTTCATCAAATTACTGTAAATTTTTTCTGCAATTAGATGCAAGGTTGTAATCAATTTGATGTAAATTTGTAATCAATTTGATGTAAATTTATCATCATGTTGATGTAAATTGTTTGTTAATGAGTAGCCAAATTCGTTGCCCCACTTCGCTGCACTGAAAGAAAAAGCTTCATCTCATCAAATTTATGAATTCCTTCATCAGTTTGATGAATCAATTCCTCATTTTCCAAACTACGACACATTAGAATGAATTGATGCAGAACATTTCATCAATCCTTCATCAGTAGTTTACATTGATTCAACGACAATGTTACATCAATTTGATGTATGTTTGTGAACAAGTTGAAGTAAATTTGTCACCATTTTGATGTAAATTGTTCATCAAATTACTGTAAATTTTTTCGGCAATTAGATGCAAGGTTGTAAGCAATTTGATGTAAGTTCTGTCATAAATTTGATGTAAATTGGTCATCATACTGATGTAAATTGTTTGTTAGTAAGTAGCCAAACTCGTTGGCATATTTTCATCGTAAAAAATCCTCAAGAACAAGGTATAAGGCCACATGTAAAATACTCATAGCGTGGATAATGTTTTCTGTCCATTTCTCTATTTTCTATTATGTATTTATTTTAAATTGTAGACCTCTCTTTGGATCGATCCCACTAATTATCTCCAAACTCGAATGATGTAAAAAGGATAATCAATTATGAAGCTGAAAATAGTACAATCTTAAAATTGAAGACCTTTTTTATTGAATTGATGAAATTTATCATTAATTTAATGAAACACAATTAATGAATATTTATCATCGATTTGATGTAACGATTTTCTTTCAGTGTGGGATTCTTGCAAGAAACGGGCGGGTGACAATATATACTAGTGTTGAATCGTTAGACCTTCTAATTAAAACAAACTTCTCAGGCAACTAGTCCGAAGGCATTCGAGCGGACTCAGCCACCACCCACGACGTCTCGCGCAACGAATCACTACACTAATCTAAATCCTAAACATCCCCTGACCCTGACGGTATATCACCAGTGGCATTATAAAGTGGTCCATAAATGTTAGCTCCCTGGCTCCTCAACGTTTATATAAACTGCATTACGCTGTTTTGTCGAATATCGTTAAAGAACTATGTTATGTAGATAATCCTGCCATTCGTTAGATAGAGCCAGAATCCTCGAAGTAGATCTTTGAAAATTTGGTTGTAGGATCATCTAAGGCGAAGTGAGTCATACAAATTAAAATATAAATTGTATCACACTACATCTCATGAAGGGACATAGGGCAGCTTCTCACAAGCAGTGAACTAGTTTCTAGTTTTACTCTCACTAATTGGGACCAAAAGTTTTACACCCATTCCGAACGGCTTTTTGTCAGGCTTTTTCAAGGTTAATTATTCGAGAGTGTCGTCGTCACTATGCGAGTTCACCGTCGTTGAAAAAAAAGAAAGGTGGTCAGAGCTGGAATCGAATCCACGGTTTCATGTCGCATAGGAGCCGCACACACTACCATTGCACCAACATTTTCGTGGGTAGCTACCCATTATATTCCCCATACCTTATGGGTAATAGATAAACGATCGCCACCCATTCCCCACGGCAATAATAATGGGTTACCTAGGGAAATCCAAGGAAACCCATTACATACGAAATACAAACCTGAGCTAAAGGGTGGGAGATACAGAGTGGTGTTGATTCCCAAAGCGGGAAAGGCACACTGCTCCTGCAGACTTAAGCTCTATAATATACTGAAGGTTTTGCAGCAGCTATTAGATATATACCGACGGGTAACTTTCTATTCGAAAAATTTTAGTTTTAACGATTTGGTTTTAAAAATAGTGATGGTATATTGATGACATACATACCCAGCAAAAACGTTGCTTCCAAGGAGGTACAAAAAGTAATAGGAGCGAGGAACCGGAATCAGTGAAAAACTGTATCAACACTAGTCAATTTTACATGCGCTTGGCTTTGGATGGAAACACTTTTTTGTATCGAGCACTCTTCAATTTTTGTATCTACATTTTCATTAATGCTAAAGAAAGAATGTTTTTCTCTTGGTAAAGAAGCAATTGAAAAATAATTCTCAAAAGTGTTAATAAATTGAAACAAAATCCGCATTCAATGGTGCGGTTTACTGCATCTTCGGAAAGTATAAGTTTTGCTGGAAACATTTTCATAACAACTTTTTGGAAATAGTTTAAAATGCATTCTTTGGAGGTAGATAAATCGTTTATACCTAATTTTTGGAACTAGTGCAAAACTGATTCCCATGGAAATACTTCCAATATTTTTTGTTGGGTAGGTTAAAGCCTCCATTGGAGGTAAAAAATTTATTATTTTTGCGATTGGATGCACCGTAAACGAGTTATGGCCATTTTTGTATTTCAGCGATTTTATTATTTTGGCAATATTTAAAAAAATCTTTCATACGAGTTAGACCACTTTATGAAAACCCCTTCGCAACCCATAAAAATGGGTTATTTCTCGATTGGACGCTCCGTTTCCTAGATATAGAAATTTTTCGCAATTTTTTATATTTTCGATCAAAAATGGGAATGGGTTACCCTGGGTAATCCATTACCCATCGTCGTGAATAACTACCCATTATTTTCCTCATTACCTTGAGGGTAATGGGTAACCGTGATGGATAATTCCCCATTGTCGTGGGTACTCACCCATTATTTTCCCCATTACCCTCAGGGTAATGGGTAATCCTGATAAATAATTTCTCATTATCGTGGGTAGCTCCCATAATATTCCCCATACCCATAGCCTAAAGTTCCGTCGGTGACACCACGTTGGTTTCGGGAGGCGTAAACTGTTTGAACCTTAAGTGTAGATATAGCAACAATTTCAATTTCAACATATATGAGGTGTGTGTTCACTTGCAGCAATCTCCGAGTTGCCAGGTTCAACGAGTTGCCAGTGACATGAGTGTACATAAGGAGATTAAGTGAATCACCACTTCAGATTGTCCACTACCCAGAAGAGTCCTTCAGGTATTATTATATTGCCTAAGCACTGTTTGGAAATTATCCGACTCTTCCTTGTCTCTCGGTGAACTGGTTCTGGTAATCAGTTGTCCCACTATGACTTTCTTATATCCGCCAGTTATCCATTCCACCAGGGAGACTGTTCCACCTTGGTTCCACCTTGAGACCACTCGTGATTCTGTGCGCTACTTCATCTATGTCATCTACTTATGCCCACCTTATTTTATTAAGTCAGTAGACTTTTCTCACAGTCTATGTCTAGTACCCTGTTCCCAACGATCATGCCATTAAGAACAGTTATCAACTACCTCTACGGTCAATATTTATTAACTCAATTTATATAAACTTTGGCGGGCACTGACCTAGAGCGCCAATTTAAGGGCCAGCCTTTCGTACGGTCACATCTACATCTTTCGGGAGATGATAACGGACTTTATCAAAAGTCACGTATGACCACAGGTCAAGAGATTTTCCCTAAAACTAATATGGCACTATGACCATAAACGTTTTTAAAAGGTGAATGACATCCCTTACATGAAGCCTTGTTCTAGGTCAATAACCTAGTTATGAGGTTTTGAAAAATGGGATATATTTGGGGGGAACTCGGATAGAAACATAAAGTAATGACGTACTGATATAGAGTTGCAATTTGTCTCAGTAAATTTACGAAATGTGTTGTGGTTGCGTATGGACGTTGCATGATGGAAAGTATTGCTCTATTAATACCAGACGGAGGCAATGGCTCAAACCAACCAACAAGAAAACAGAAACGGGATTTCGTTTTGTGCGTCAACATATACCAAAAAATTTATATTTCTCAGGTTATCATCAAAACGACATGCGAAATTGTAATTCCACCTGGTGTAAGTCAATTTACATCAAATAACTCTGCAAGGCACCGACCGCAACACGAACAATGTGAAATGAAACCTCAGATGAGAAAGATGACAGCTCTATATGACATTACTCTATGGATAGAATCAGTACATAAGTTATTTGTTTATGAGTGAAGTTGGTTGCAGTTATTTTCGTTTCATTTTTCGTTATAATAATGGTTGTATAAAAACGGAACATTTAATTTTCTTAAGACTATTAGGATGTACCATCCCATTGAAAGGATTGCAATGTAGGGGAAAATTAGGGAATTGGTGAAGACAAGTACACGACTGGTGGTACTGGCTACTGCAGTTGTTGTGGCGCTGTTGGGTGGGAATGCAGACATGTTATATGTGTATGCAACATAGAGACGACAAAACGAATTAGCTATATTTGGAGTTAGAGAATAGAACATGTTTAACTACCGACCTCATAACGCTACAAGCAGTTCGCACATCGACCACACGTACTTTTGTATCGGGTCAATTGACTTTCTCTACCCTGCCTATTTTCCATTAGCTAGGGGCGTTAGGTGCCAAATCGCAGCTATAAGGCGGATGGCCGGCCCATCAAGTCAATGTTATTGGTAGTTAAATTCGCGAGTCGATGTGTTGGATCTAGCATTTTTGTGATGAAGAATAATCCTTCCTTGGATGTTCGTTAGGCTTAGTTCACCATTTACATCTGGCAATCAACTAACAGGTTTTTCAATAAGAGCGCTACAAAAGTTTTTTTTAAATAAAACAATGAAATGAAATTCTTTATTCCTGTAAAAGTACGTTCGATGCAATTATGTATGGAACTCGATTTCTTTTGCATGGCCACCACGGGCACGCTTGCAGAAGTCCAGACGCTGAACCCAATTTTCGACGGGTTTCAAGCATAAATCGGCCGATACTGCTGCAATTTCACGTTCGATATTCTTACGAAGTTCATCAATCGTTGCTGGCTTGTTGGCAAAGACCATAGACTTGACGTAGCCCCACAGGAAATAATCTAACGGCGTCAAATCGCACGACCGAGGCGGCCAATCGACTGGGCCATTTCGTGAGATAACACTTTCACCAAACTTGGTTTCCAATAAATTGATTGTGGCATTCGCTGTGTGGCTTGTGGCACCGTCCTGTTAGAACCACATGTCCTTCAAGTCCATATTATCCAATTGGGGCCAACAATATTCGTTTATCATTGACCGGTAGCGATTCGCATTCACAGTAATGTGCCGGTCTTGATCATCACGGAAGAAGTACAGCCCAATGACGCCGCCGGCCCATAAACCGCACCAAACCATAATTTTTTCGGGATGCAATGATGACTCATGGATTACGTGTGGATTGCTGTCTGACCAATAACGCATATTTTGCTTATTGACGAAGCCATTCAGACAGAAATGAGCCTCATCGCTGAAGATGATTTTCCGATGAAAATCCGAATCATTTTCATGTTGTTGCTCAGCCCAATTCACGAACATACGCGAACATAGGGCGCTTATGGTGGTCAAGCGGCTTCAGTTCTTGCGTCAATTTGATCTTGTAAGGATGTAGGCCAAGATCTTTTCGCAAAATTCGCCACAACGACGTCACAGAGATGCCCAATGCTTGAGGACGACGTGTGGGAGACACATTTGGGCTTTCTTGAACTGAAGCCTCAGCGGCAGCAATATTCTCGACATTACGGACACTACTTCTTTGTCTCACTGGCACGGGAACATTTTGTACCATGCCTGTGGATTCAAATTTTTCCACTAGACGCTCAATTGTTGATCTGGTAGGACAATTATGACGACCATAAATTGGGCGTAGCGCTCTTAAAGTTGAGGCCACTGACTCCAAATTTCGGTAGTAAATTTTAATAATTCCGACTCGTTGTTGGCTCGTATATCTTTCCATGATGAAATGGCAAACCTTACTGAAGAGAAATGTCAAAAGAGCGGGAAAAAATTTGGCGTCGTTTGCTGTCCCTATCGATTTACTTTTGTAGCGTCTCTGTTGAAAACCCCTTTAATAGTGTACCACTCACACTTGACGTCCCTCGGTGCACTATCGGAACTGTTGCCATATGACCAGTTATTCTGAAGAAGCCGGCCACCATTTGATTTGAAGTGCTTCGTTCGCGAACAACTTTTACTGTATTTGGTGGCCTTGGAAGACCCATACAGTCGATTGCTGTTCAGTCTCAGGTTCATGCGATAGATACATCTTCCGTCGCCTGTCGTGATCACATACGAGTAGCCGTATTTTGAAGCACTGCCATTGAATTTGTTTAATATTTCCTTGCACCAATTTTTTTTATCGATTGACAAAATATGCATACAGTATTGAATGTATGCGAGTGGAAGCAATGCCCAAGGTTCCCTGTATCTCACGGTACTCGGTTGCAATATCAGTTCACGCACACACAGCATCGATGTTTTATGGTACAATAACCAGATTGCACCTGGCAGTACTAATAAATGGATAGGCCCGAAATACTGGTCCTAATTCCTAGACCCTCGAACTAATTTTTCTTCCATAACCACACGCTGAAAATTTGATATTTTTGTGGTTGTTTGGATGCAAATATAACGTGTTTGTAGATTGCCGCAAATATAAAATACTTGTGTACACACACATTGTGTTTACTATTCAATATAACATGTTTGGGACACAATGATTATTGGGTTATAATATATTTATTTGTGACCCAAATGTGGATTTGTTTGTTGAAAACTGCTGACAACCAAAACGTGGCTGTCAATAAATGAGCAAAAAGCAGAAGATCTTCAATTCACGAAGTTAATGCTTGCAAACATGTACATGGTTCCTGCAGTGTGTTGCTGGGCCGATATTTTTCAGCGTGTAAAGCTCGAAAATGCTAGTTTGTCTGCGGCAGAATATTGTCAATATTGGCATTGATTTCATTGACATCGAAACCACTGTACGTGTATAAAAGCGAATGAAATATCACCACCACCCAGTAAAACCATAACTTTCCCTCCCATCGGCCATAATATGTCAAAATGTTGTTTACACATTTAAATTTATGGACACTTGAATATTGTGGCCACTACCACCACCACTACTTTCTGGAGAGGCAACATCATATTGCAAGTCGCAAAACAAAAACTGAACTCTCTGTTATCCTGCGCATGAACACTGTCCGGCTGTATGTATGTACTCGTACTCGTACAACTGATTCATTATTTATCTGAATAATCGATTATATAGCGTGACGTCATTGTGACGAATCACAAGCGATGAGTTGCAAAGCTGTTTTTACTACTACGCTACACCCAGAGTATGCAGACTAATACTGGAATACATTCAATGTGATACACTGCGAACCGAAAAACTTAACCATTATCCTTTTTGGTTACGTCTTTTTTTCATCTCTCGATTGGAAGGAAATTAGTTACGTTCATTACGAATGATGTCGTTTCGTGGTGGTGATATGGTTGCTTGCTGGGGCTTAAGTGAAAGCTGTCGTCGCGTATGTATTTGCAAATGCGTTTTTATTAAGGATGCGTAACTAAATCGCAAAACACTGTCATGAATTTCAATCATGAGGGTTTGAAGGATATTCACACCGCAATTGGTCTCCCTGTCCTCTTTCGCTCCGCAGCATCTGTATTGTGGTTGAAGGAAAGGGAAACAAAATGGGAGGAAATGTTTATTATTTAATGGGACATAATGAGTGAAATTTGTATGCTTCTTAAGCTAATCAATTAGAGAATTAACATTGTGCGGAATGTCGTCTTAAAGGACTTCACGTTATTAACTGAGTATAGGTTTTCATATTTTGAGTGCTAGGAAGGACATTAATATTATTAATATCGTGCTCTTTCTGACAGGGATGCAAATAATTGAAAATCTATTAATTTGTTGGATGAAATCGCAATTGACAAAATTTAATTGTAAGGAATTTTTATAACAAACAACTGGATCTTGGGAAACTTATAGACATAGAAGGCATGTTATGTCGCACTTAGACCGCAGGTTATCGATAACCTTGTTCTCCAGGTGGTAACGCCGTGCTTAGACCAACTCCGGCCCGAGACTAAATTATTGAAGACGGCGGCACAACAATAAAAAATAAACTGGCGGCTATTGATGCTGCCAGTTTTGTACAAATTGGGAATGTTTTTGAAATAACTGAACCTTTAAAATTGGATCAGTTGGTCAAATCGAGACACTCGATAAAACCGGCTCAGATTTTAAACCAAGAAGAGTCATTTATGTCGGTGGCGGCGTGCGCTTCAAAAAATGTTTGGTGGCGCGCGAAGCGTCGGAAAATTTTCGTCGGCTACCGTCTCTCAAACAGTTGATTTTTTATGTATGTTGCTATTAAGGTTGCATTTTTTTAGTAATTCACAGTGTTGCATCAAAATGTACACAAATTTGAAATGAGATTAAAAATTTAACTTCAGTTTCTACAGATTAAAATTGTACGAGTAATCTTCTGGGTTAGAGCAGGTTAACGGAGTTAATACTGCATTTACACCAAACAAGATTAGCTCATTTCGAAAGTTAACTCCCTTAACCCGCTCTAACCCAGAAGACTACTCATACAATTTTAATCTGTAGAAACTGAAGTTTATTTTTTAACCTCATTTTAACAACACTGTTAGTTACTAAAAAAAATGCAACCATTATAAAAACATACACAAAAAATCAACTGTTTGAAGCTGATCGAAAATTTTCCGACGCGTCGCCGCCCAAAAAAATTTTGTGAAACTCACGCCGCCGCCGATATAATTGTCCTATATTGATTTAAAATGTGAACCGATTTTATCGCCTGGACCGATTTGACCCACTGATCCAATTTTAAAGGTTCAGTTATTTCATAAAACATCCCAAATTTTTAAAAAACTGGAAAACCCAATAGCCGCCCTAATTTTTCGGTTGTGCCGCCGTCTTCGATAATTATGTCTCGGCGTGGAGTTTGCATAAGTACGGAGTTGCCACCTTAAATGGCATTTTAATCGCAAATGGGGTGCGTTATAACCTTCAAAATGCGTTAATCTTGATCGGTGTAAATGCCGTATTAAGCTAATAAGTACAGGGTGGACGATTTAATTCCTCCGCATCTGGCAACACTACAACTTTTTCTTTGGTTTTCTGATCGGCATATGACAGTCCGCGTTCGAAGCGCCAGTCCAAGCGAATTTATGCCATGGAACAGTCCACGCTACCACAATGCGTTGTTATCGTGTAGCAAAACATGTTTTCAATTGTGAGAATGCAACGAGCGATTCGTGCAAAATATCGAGTGAGTAGAGTGGATGTGTAAAATAAATTTTTCAGTTCTACGCCCATGAAAACCCTCAATTAATTCACGAGCAACCTTTCTACAACCATCGCGCGACTGTTTGGGATGGAATTTGTGCGGAAATATCGTTGGACCATTCTTCTTCGAAAACAACGCTGGAACAGCCTTAACCATCTATGGAGACTAATATTAGACTACGATAATGGATTTTGTTTGCCAATTCTGACTTCTAGCGTTATGCAAATCTTTGGTTCCACTATCGCTTTATTGCGTCCTCTGTTCCTCGATTGCCAAATTTCAAAAATTATGATTATGACTGTACTTCGCCGTCGCCCGTCTTAACCGCTCCGGACTTCTTCCATTGAGGAACCTGGAAGCCTTGAAAGACAATAAAGAAATAAATCGTTTCCCATTGCATTCCATAAAGGAAATTGGGGAATAAAGGAATGTGCGCTTCTTAGTTTGGGACCTACAGTTTTTACTCCGCTTCCGAACGGTATTTTTGAGAAGTTTTTTCATGGCTAAATACTTGATAGTTTCGCCGTCACTATGCGAGGTGATCGCCGCTGAAAGAAGTGTAAGGTGGTCAGAGCAGGGACCGAACCCCGGACCTCATGTACATGACGTGCGCACACTAACCATTGCACCACCGACGGCCAAAGACAATAGTCAACTTGAAATGGCCGCTATTCGGCATATTTGTATTCTTGGATTTTGTACTCTTGGAGCGAGTTTGCGATGCTACGAGAGGTGTTTGAAAACTCCGTGGCTTTTTAAATAAAATATATTTTTTTTTGGCAAAAAATGATTTACTTATTGGCATTGTCATCGTTTTTCCCATTTTGTTTAATCCTTGCAAATAATAGACTTTCCCACAGTTGTCGAAATAGGCGTCTGATTCAATAATGAACTCTTCAGTGGACAAAAATCTTTTACCACCGAGCCATTTCTTCATGATTAGAAATGGAAGGTAGCCTCTGGGGGCTACATCGGGATAAGAAGGTGGATGAGGTAACAATATGTAGCCCATTTTATGGATTTTTCCCATGGCGACTACAAGTCTCGAAGCGACTTGACTTAAAGATCGATTTTTTCTTCGACAAATGCGGTCGGTTTTACTTCAAATCAATGTCAAGTCTGTCCAGCAGCCGTTAATAATATTCGCCGATAATCGATTCACCGATCGATGTGAGTGACACCGCATGCATCCCTCACACTTATCACCATGACTTTGTTGTCCAACAGACTCACCCATAGAGATACAAGCCGACCAATTTCGAGCCGGCGGCTTGGCGTCCCTATATGATTTTATCAGCTGATAGCCGCCGCCAATTTCATCGGCTTATACCGAATTAACACACAAGCCGGGCAAACAAGAAAGCCCCTGGCATCCTATTCTAAGTTTGGAAAAAAATTTCCCACCATTTCACCCAGCCATGTTGAAAGACACTTTGACAACAAAAATACGAAAGTAGGATTTCTAAAAGAGTCCTTAGACAAACAAGTTTTCTAAAAGAGAGTTTGCAGAACACAGATTTCTAGACTAAATCTTGGACAATACAGATTTCTAGGGTAAACCTTGTACAACACAGATTTCTAACAGAAAGCTTGGACAGTCAGGCTTTCTAAAAGAAACCTGCAACAATACTGATTTCTAAAACAAATCTTGGACGACACAGATTTCTAAAAGAAACCATGAACAAATACAAATTTCTAAAAGAATCCAAGATTTCTAATAGAACACAGATTTAAAAACAGAATTCTAAACGAAACCTTGGACAACACAGATTTCTAAAAGAATTCGTGGATATCCGGCTAACTAGAAGAAGCCTTGGACAACCAAGTTTTCTAACAGCAACTTTGGACAACAAATTTTTCTTATTGAAACGTTGACAACACCGATTTCTAAAAGAAACCTTAGCTAACAGTGATTTCTAAAATAAACCTTGTACAACACTGATTTCTAAAGGAAGCCTTGACCAACACAGATATCTAAACGAAATCGTGGATAACACAGATAACCAGAAGAAACATTGGACAGCCAAGTTTTCTAACAGCAACTTTGGACAACAAAGTTTTCTTCATGGAACTTGGACAACACAGATTTCTAAAAAAAACCTTAGACAACACAGATGGATAATATAGATGTGTAATAGAAACCTTGGCCATCACAAATTTCCAAAAGAAACCTTGTTAAAATACAGATTTCTAAACAAAACCTTGGCCAATACAGTTTCCCAAAAGAAACCTTAAAGAAACCTAAAGAAAGAAGAAGAACCTAAAAGAAACCTTGGACAACCAAATTTTGTAAAAGAAACTCTGGACAACGCAAATGTCTAAATGATAACTTGGACGACTTAGATTTCTAAAAGAAACCTTCGACAACACATGCCTAGATAAAACCTTGGACAACACAGATTTCTAAATGGAATTTTGAACAACCGTCTTTTCTAAAACTAACCTTGGGCAGTAAAAATTTCTAAAACAAACCTTGGATGACATATATGTCTAAAAAAATCTCTGCAGAACACAGATTTCTAAATGAAACCTTGAAGAACACAGATGTCTAAGATAAATCTTGGTCAACACAGGCCTCTAAAAGCAACCTTGGCCAATATTGATTGTTAAAAGAAACATTGGAAACACAGATATTTGAAATAAAACTTGGACTACACAGATTTCTTAAATAAACCTTGGACATCACAGATTTCTGAAAGAAACCTTGGATAACATTGATGTCTTGGAGGAACTCAGAACAACACAGATTTCTAAAAGAAACGTCGGACGACAAAGTATACTGAAAGAAACCTTAGAACACATAGAATCCAAAAAGAAACCTCGGACAACATATCTCGAAACTAAAGCCTTGACAACACAGATTTCTAAAAGTAGCCTTGGATAACAGAGATGTCTAGAGGAAACCTTGGACAACTGAAATTTCTAACGAAATTTTGGACATTCGAAATTTTCTACAAGAAACCTCGGATAACACAGATTTATAAAAGACACTTTGGACAATACAGAGTTCTAAACGACATAGATTTCTAAAAGAAAACCAGACTTATAAAAGAAACCTTGGACAACACAGATTTATAAAAGATACTTTGGACAATACAGAGTTCTAAACAACATAGATTTCTAAAAGAAACCTTGGACAACACAGACTTCTAAACGAAATGTTGGACAAGCCAGATGTCAAAAAAAAAACGTTGGACAAGATATGTTTCTAAACGCAACCTGAGACAACACAGATTTCTGAAAGAAACCATTGCCAACAAATGTAGCTATAAGAAAACTTGGACCACAAAGATTTCTAAATAAAAGCTTGGGCAAGACAGATTTTTAAAAGAAATATTTGACAACAAGGTTTTCTAACAGAATCCTTTGTCAGCAAACATTTTTAAACGACACCTTTGACAAACAAACTTTTCCAAAGACACTTCTAATAGCAACGTTTTTCTAAAATAATCCTTTGACAACAAAGTTCTTTAAAAGAAATCTTCGACACAATAGTTATCTAATGTAAACTTTAACACTAACGATTTCTAACAGAAGCCACATTTTTTTCCCTAACCCGTCCGATCACTTATATGTTGCGCTCCAAATTAGAGTAACACGCGGTAAAATTTCAGCCTTCGCCGGTCAAATTCTGAAATCCCAACCGCCGACAACTATAAAATGGTTCAGCCGCCGCCGTCGATAAAATGACGTCGGCTTTGAACCCTGGTAAAGGAGTGGGTTCGTTTTTCTACTCTTCGTTTTACGGCTCGTGGCGAATAAATCAAGCTTGGGTTTGCGATGTCAAACAGATAGTAGTTTTGGAACAGCAGTTGCTTTTTTATATATTTTTTTGAGACTGCAATATACATATCAATGTTAGGCAACGATTAAGCGACATTCAGGTATACCGAGATTTTTAAGCTTTCTAGACTTCAACCCACCAAACATGTCATCAAAAAAATAAAATCAGCTGTTTAACTCTCAAAAGGTTCAGCCACCGACGTCGATAAATTGCCGTCGACTTTGAACCCTGCTAACGAGTGGGTTCGTTTTTCAGCTCTTCCTTTTACGGCCAGCGGCGAATGGTCAAGCTTGCGTTTGCGATGCCAAACAGGTAGTAGTTTAGGAACAGCACTTCTATTCTTTTATATTCTATTTTTTTAGACTGCAATATACATGTTAATATTAACCAACAATTAAGCGACGTTCAGGTATACCGAGATTTTGAAGTTTTCTAGATTTCAACCCACCAAACATATCATCAATATTTCTATAATTTTCTGAATATACAAAGATGTCGTCTCAGCCGCCATAACTACTTCCTCATGCACCTACTTGTCTCGAAACTGCAGACAAGTACTTTTAATTTTCTCTCAATATATCCTGGCAAATGTTGTACACATCCCTAACACATTCTTGAACTAAAGAAATTCTGTGTGGGAAATTCATGATTTTGGTGAAGAAATGAACAACAATTTGCATTACTAGCTAATGCTGGAAAACTATCCTGCTGCAATCTTAGAGGGAATATACATGTACGACATAACATGCAACCGCATGGAACCACTTGTGATTCAAATTTAATGGGTTGTTGTAATTAAGAATTTTGCGAAACCTTTTGTTTCCCACACAATAAGAACAATTTCTGGGTCTCCTTTGAAGAATTCAGGATATATTACATCTCATTTAATTTAAGAACGCGTAAAAGAGGAATGTGATATTTTCATCATTACTACCTGCTCCAGAGGAATAATTTCAATCGTTTCATGAAGGGATCTTTTTGATAGACTGACTGACTGACAGACTAATTGGAATTCCTGTAATACTTGTGCTATATACAACCGTAGGGCTCAAAGTTGCGGCTTACTTAATTCTGCTGAACTGCAAAACCATTAATCTTTAAATTCATCCAAAAAGAAACCCAACAAACAAAGTGATTGGAAATATTCTTTCAAATAATCCTGCTAAAAATACACTCGCCCCTCACTGTCTGGTGTAATCAATATGAAATTCCGAGAGACACACACAGAGAAAGAGGAAGCAAGAGGACAACCGATTATCGTTTGTGTGAGTACAATGACAAATGTGCGAGATACTCCTTTTGTTTGTGATACTCTGACGATCATAGGTTGAATAAGGATAATGATTCATGCGCATTTTATGTGAGAATGTATAGGTGTGCATAGGAATTCCTAGAAAAATACCGGAAAACTCAGGTTATTTTTTTTAGAATCAAAACCACCACCATCATCAGCAAGAGCACAACCACCAACGCAATGCCAGGATTTGGTAGATTTCTTGTGACTAAAAGGGTCCTTATTTGTTAATACCTGAAATCCTGAAGACTGATACATTTTTCATGTTTTGCACCGCTTGTTGTTATTGCAAATCCTATCGTCCTAGTTGGAAAGGTGGCAAAGCAAAAACCATTGTCCTTTATCAATGCAGGGAAATTTTCTACCTGCGCTTTATGAAATGGTTGCAGGAAAATTTTTGGAAACAAGGAAAATTTCAAATCATTTTCATTGATAGACTCAAAATTCACCAAATTAGTACAGTTTGAAGATGTGACATGCTGTGATCTGAGATTTATTAAAAAAATTTTCAAAACAATCATTAAAAGCCAGAAAACCTTTTAAATCTCTAGGATATATTCATAAGGTCCTAAGGCCCAACACATATGAAACTTGTCGACTTGTCAATATTCTTCGAAAGCTCAAAATATATTGTCAGCAAAAAAGGCTGCAGAAACATGTGACTTTAGCTGCTGAAAAGGGAGAGCAAACATATTTTTGCTGTTTCCACAGACACTTTTGTTCGCTATTTCAACAAAAAAAATTAGACATTTCAACATCTTATTTGTTATTCTCCCAGGGTCCTCGGTCTGAGTCCCCAATCAATATGGATAACCCAATCTTAACACCTTTCTAAGGGTGATACCAATCATACGCCTCACTTAAAACAATTTTGATATTAACAGTCAACACTGTTTGCTATTAACAGCAATCTCTGTTTGCTACATATCAGCAGGCAGTATGTCTGTCATTACAGCAAATGTACTGCCATTGCGAAAAGTTGTTTACAGTTTTCCTTAATCATGACTGAAACTCTACTTCCAAGCAATGAACATATGGTTGCTATTTTATGTAAGTTGTGTTGGTTTTGGCTTTTGCAGAAGCCGTTTTTGCTGTTATTACTAATATATTCTTCTCAGTGTAGACAAAATTTTAAAAAATTGCCAATATTCAAAAATCTAAATAAATTTAAAATTAAAAGTCGGAAATGGAATTCCGGATGGAATTCCGGCACTAGTTTTGAGCAAATGTTCTTCGACGCTTGCCCCGTCCACTGCGCAACCTTTTCAGTCTGTCATACCGTTCAGGTATTTTCCCTAATCGCTGGAAGATTGCAAATGTCCAGCCGATCCCCATAAAAGGAGAGGCTACTAATCCCGATAACTACCGGCCAATTGCAATATGTTCTACGCTCTCAAAAGTAATGGAGACCATGCTAAATTACCATTTACCACCTGGAAGTTAACAGTCTACTCAGTGATCGTCAGTATGGGTTTCGCAGAAACCGTTCAACTGGCGACCTGATGGCGTTCCTCACGGAACAGTGGAATCGGTCCATGCATAGACTGGGTGAGAGCAAAATAGTGGCCTTAGATATTTCTAAAGCATTTGATAGAGTTTGGCACCAGGCACTCATATCAAATGTTAATGCTTTTGGTTTAGGTAGAAACTTCTCTCGATTTATTTCGAGTTTTCTCAGAGACCGTTCCATACGAGTTGTAATAGACGGTATCACTTCCGATGAGTATACAATTAATGCGGGAGTACCTCAAGGCTCTGTGCTTTCTCCCTCTCTTTTTCTTATTTTCATCAACGACCTTCTGGATCGGACTACCCAATCCCATCTATTCCTTCGCTGATGATAGTAATTTATGTCACTCATATTCGTTCGATCGTCGACCCAATCTTTCCGTAGAGCAAGGAAAGAGACGAACAATGAATGACACGTTTAATCATGACTTGCATGTGATTAGTGAATGGGGCAGGGAAAACCGAGTCGAATTTAATGCACGCAAAACACAATGTTGCAGAATATCGCACAAGCACATTGGTGACTCGACCCTGCCAATGATTTCAATGGGTGGTTTAGATGTTGGTGAATCGGAAGCTCTTGATGTTCTGGGCATGAATATACAATGTGACATTCGTTGGAATGAGCACATTTTCAACGTGGCGAAAGCAGCATTCAAGTGCCTGGGCTTTTGAAAGCGGTGTAAAAGATTTTTCACCCCACCCGATCTCCTCAATATCTACACCACGTATATTCGGCGAAAAATGGAGTTCAACTCTCTTGTTTGGGCTGGGGCTCCAGCGTCCACCTTGGAGCTTCTAGACCGCGTGCAAAAAAGAACGTTGAAGCTGATAGGCGACAGCAGTGTATTCAGCACTGTTGCCTCCTTGGAGCATCGACGAAATATTAGCTGTGTGTCGGTATTTTATAGGTATTTCCATGGAAAGTGTTCCGCCGAGTTACATGGCCTCATTCCAGAAGTTTGGGTATTTAACCGTACGACGCGGTTTTCCAGTGGAACTCATCCCTTTTAAGTTTCCTGGCCGTTGGATCGAACTGCGCATTACAGAAACAATTCGTCCTTCAGCCGAACAGTCCGTATGTGAAATAAGCTTCCGGCAAGTGTATTCCCCACCTCTTACAACATCAGCAAGTTTAAGTCAAATATTAACAAGTACTTCTCTCTCTCTTTCCCCCTACTCCTATCCCATTTTCCTAAGTCCACATACCCTGAGCATTGGTATTCGCAAAAAAAAAATTAAAGATGCGCGTCACTTGTGGGCTGTTACTAACGTCAGGAATGCAGTTTGCAAAGATTTTATAGCAGCCCTGCTGTCAGAGAAGACACTGATACTCCAGGCGGTGATGATGTTTCGTCCCCGCTAAAGGGCAACCTCTCCGATTGTCTTGACTTCTTGGCCGATTGCTTTGTCTCCTTGGCCATCTAATTTAAAGATGAACGTCACTTGTGGGCTGTTATTAATGTCAGGAATGCAGATTGCAGAGATTTTATAATAGCCCTGATGTCAGAGAAGACACTGATACCCCAGGTGGTGATGATGTTTCGTCCCACCTAAAGGACCAACCACTCCGATTGCCTTGACTCCTTGACATTCCAATTTAAAAATTCGTGTCACTTGTGGGCTATTATTGACGTCAGGAATGCAGAGTGCAGAGATATTATAACAGCTTGACTGCCAGACTAGATACTGATATCCCAGACGGTGACGATGTTTCGTCCCAGCTAAAGGGTAACCTATCCGATTGCCTTGATTTGTGCTTGAACGATATGACAATGGTCTGGTAGTCTAGCCTCAGCTCTTCAGAATGGATTCCACCAGAGTACAGCCTTCAGGGTAGAAGCGTACATACCTTCTATAACCTTGTATGCGGCGCATTCACTCCTGCCTGTCCGGGATATGAGTGGAGAAGTTTCTCTAAAAATTAGAAGTGGGTGTCATAGAGTCGGGTTTTATTGCATGATCCCTTAAAATCGACCCATAACCACATGAACTGACGATTTCCTAAGAATTAACTTATGGAGTTATGGCCGTTGGTGCTGCAACGTTTAGTATGCGCGCCTGTTGTGCGAGAGAACGTGGGTTCGATCCCTGTTCTCACCACCTTACACTTAGTGACGGCAACACTATCGTGTAATACGCCATGAATTAACATCTCATAAAACCATTCGGAAACGGTGTAAAACTGTAGATCCTAATCAGAGAGCGAAAACTGGAAAGCACACATCTCAATGATTGTGAGATTGTAATTGATATTATGGGAAAATATTTATATTTTTGTTAAACGACACTTTGAATTTTGCATAACAGCACCTACGTCCAGTCCCTTTCCTAACAGGTTACAGCACACATTACATCTAGAACAACAGCAGCTTAAAAATTTCCTGAGAATAGAACTCTGCACAGCAGCAGACGGGTCAATTTCCTAATAATTAGAAATAGCCACCGCCGCCAGATTAGCCGACCAAGCCTTCGCCAGTTTTCCCAGGTCCCTACTTCTCCGCCGAAGCAGAACAATCGGCGTAAACCTCTAATTGGTATTGCCTGTAAGAATTGTGTTGTCTTTAATACAACAACAAAAACTATTTCTAATGGGCACTGACGGTTCTCTAGAGATGGACAGAAGTGAATCCGGGTGAAACGAAGTTCCTTTCGCTGTATGTTATGTACTAGTTAGTTCCAACACAACTAAGCTGGCCGTTGAAAAATACGATAATTTAAATGGAACTTTAAGAAAATATGCTTTTTGTAAAAATATAACTTTTTTTAAATTTTTTTTTTCCAAAATGTATTTTTTTTTAAATTATATTTTAAGGTCCTTTTTTAAGAATATGTATTATATTTTCCCGAAAAGGTCATTTTTTAAAGAGAGGTACTTCTTTTATTAAAAACTAAAACTTTGTTTAAGAAAAGGTACTATATTTAAGAAGAGTATGAATTTATTTTTACAAAGAAGTGCTTTTTTTAAGAACAGGTACTTTTTAAAGAAGTGGTACTCTTTTTAGGAAAAGGTTATTTTCTAAGAAAATTTACTTATTTTAGAAAGTCTACCTATGTCAAGGAAAAAAAAAAAGGTATTATTTTGTTTTTAAGAAAATGTACTCTTAAGAAAAGGAATTTTTGCAAAAAAAAAAATTTAAGAGAAGGTATTTTTTTGAAGAAAAGTTTTTTTTTAAGAAATGGGAATTTTTTTTAGAATTGGTCCTTTTTTAAGAATAGGTACATTTTCAGAGTAGGTACTTATCTTAATAAAAATAATGTTTTTCTCCAAAAAAGGTACATACTATTTAAAGAAACGGTAGTTTTTTAAGAAAAGGCAATTTGTTTGTAAGAAAATGTGATTTTTAAGAAAAGGTACTTATTTAAAAAAAAATAATTTTTTTATGAAAAGGTACTTTTTGTAAGAAAATGTACTTTTTTTTAAGCATAGGTACTTCTTTAACATAAGGTATTTTTTTTTAAGAAAATGTGCTCTGTTTTTGAATATGAGTGGGTATTTTTTTTGAGAAAAATTCCTGTTTTAAGAAATGACACTTATTTAAGAAAATGTTTTTTTTAATCTTTTTTCACTTTGGCGTTTCTGAATTTATTTTTTTTTTGGGTTCAGAACTACCTAGAAAACTTCCCATTAAGAAATTTCCCAACATATGTTAGTCTAGACACAAACCAAAGTAAAACTACTCAATATATTTGATAATATTAGATTGTAGCATAATAGTGTTAAAAAAAGTTGTTTAGTTTTTTTTCATTTAGTCCCCATCCCGCAATGTGCGATAAGAAACTCTGTTTCAATAATAATGATAATAATAATAATAATATAGATGTGTTTCAATCCTGTAACGAAGAGTTTTTCTTGCAGTGTTCGTCTTCCCTCTTTATCCAACATTCAGCGTATTACA
This sequence comes from Phaonia tiefii, assembly GCA_963931995.1. Lineage (NCBI taxonomy): Eukaryota > Metazoa > Arthropoda > Insecta > Diptera > Muscidae > Phaonia > Phaonia tiefii. The sequence continues at coordinate 38,268,972 of OZ008368.1, read as the reverse complement.
CTTTGCAAAACCTCATTCATTTCAATAAATTTGAAATGCAACTAACAATTTGTCGGCCTTTGAGAACTTCATAGTCAAAAGGAACCTAAACAACTATGAAAATCACAAACACAAAGAGAGAGAGAGAGTCTGCTGTACACACTTTTTTGATTTGTTATTGTCTAAAATGGCGTCTACAATTCGATGTGACAATCCTCTGATGGTCCACAAACTATTGTTGTTGCATCACAGCGAAAGGTAAAAAGTGAATGAAGTTTTACACTCAAATCATTCAGTTTTGTATAACTGAGTGTTGAATTGTTGAAATTTGAAGAATATTTCCCGACTAGATTGTTATGAAGAAATAAAAAGGACTATTGAGTTAAGAGGATTTCGGAGTCTAACACTGACAATCAAAATAAACTGTAAATTGTAAAACTAAATTTGGTTTAAAAATTGTCAATTGTCATTTCAGAAAATTTACAGGACGGTATAACTGCAACCACAGATCGCTTAAAAATTAAAATTTTGAAGGATGCGCGTTAGGAATTTCCAGAGGCAGTCAAGATCGCCCGATTTTACCGGCCTAAACTTCTTTCTTTGAGGAGTTTCGAAGTCATGTCTCTATGTGAAAAATACACAGTCTTTCGAAGTTATCAAAATGAATATCAGACAAGAGTTCATGAACGTATCGCCCGATGTTCTCTCCAAAATGATTGAAAATGTGGTAAAATGAGTTCGCTGTATTATCAAGAATGATGGCGTCGACTTTTCACATATCATCTTCAAAAATTAATGGACAAAACTTAAAGGTTGCAATAAACATTAAAAATAAATTAGATCGACTAATTTTCAGGACAAAGCAAAACAATATGGGGCGACTATTCTTGGGCCACCCATTATATTAATATGTAGTTACGTATTAGAAAACATCCCAAAAGGGAAATTGTCTCATAATATGCCTCCTGACGAAGTTTGTTAACATTCAATTATGCCTTCCCTAAGCAGGCATACAAAGAGGCTCTCGATACTTCTTTTTCTCGACTGATGACAAATTCAATACACATTCGTAAAGAAGGCCGGGCAATAGGCCCTAGACAAATGTTCAAAAAGATCCGACAGTATTACTTGTTTCCCTGTCGAAAGCAGGCCTGTCAAGAGGAATTCTCTGCCCCGTCGAATATATCCCTTAGCCATGTAAACTTCCCTTCGTTAAGCAGGCCTGTTGACAGACCCATTACTGGAAGGGAGAATGGAAGCTCAAAAGGCATGTACACTAGGGTGGAAAGCTTATAGGGTAAAGTATTTTTGAGATTTTTTTCAGATTTTTCGGAAGAGGTTTAGAGATCGCACAAGTCGAATTTCCCCCAAAAATTGGGTATTCCGGACGTTTTTTGAATTTTATTTAAAACTCGGTCAATAACAACGATTTTCTTAATTTGCAAGTCAACATTTTTAAAGCAAACCGATCAAACTTTATTGTATATGGATAAACCCCCAGTCGTGCCATGATTTTGCACAATAAGGTACCACGTATTAATTTTTTTCGTAAATTTTGTATAAATTTTGTTAGTAACGCTTTATAACTTTTAAAATTCCTATGCAAATTTAAAAAACTAATGGAGCACTTTAAAAGACGTATAAATTCCAAGCAATTTTGTAGAAAAAAAATTTGAATTTGCAGTTACAGTTTCAGAGTTATGCCATTTTAAAACTCTTTACCCATTGTATGAAACTAATAATACTATAAACTCTTTGACAATTTTTCATCGGATTTGCTTTGAACATTCTATTATTGAAAAAATCCTCATGCGCTAAGTAACGACAAAGAGTTACACGCAGAAAAAATGGCCCTACCATCACATTGCAGGAAACATATACATATATGTTTGCAAGTAATCATATATATGGTTCCTGAAATATGTTGCCGGGGCAATTTTTTGCTACGTGTAATTCTTTGTCGTTACTTAGCGCATGTAGATTTTTTCAATAATAGAATGTTCAAAGCAAATCCAATGAAAATATACAAATAGTTTATAATATATTTAGGTTCATACAATGGGTAGAGAGTTTTAAAGTGGCATAACTCTGGAACGGTAACTGCAAATTCAAAAGTTTTTTTCACAAAATTGCTTGGAATTTAGCCATCTTTTAAAGTGCATCATTAGTATTTTAAATTTTCATAGAAATTTAAAGCTAATCCGATGAAAAAAGACAAACAGTTTATAATATTATTAGGTTCATACAATGGGTAAAGAGATTTAAAGTGGCATATCTCTGGAACAGTAACTGCAAATTCAAAATTTTTGTTTACAAAATTGCTGGGAATGTACACATCTTTTAAAGTGCGTCATTAGTTTTTTAAATTTTCGTAGGAATTTTAGAAGATATAAAGCTTTATTAACAAAATTTACCCAGAATTTACGAAAAAATTTAATACGTGGTACCTTATTGAGGAAAAGCATTGCCAAAACTGGTGGTTTGTGCATACACAATAAAAGTTTGGACGTTTAGCTTCAAAAATGTTGACTTACAAACTAAGAAAATCGAGGATTTTTATTGACCGAGTTTTAAGTAAAATAAAAAAACGCCCGGAATACCCGATTTTTTTTAGGAAATTCGACTTGAGCGACCTTTACACCACTTCCGAAAAATCTGAAAAAATTCTCAAAAATACTTTACCCAATAAGCTTTCACATAAAGCTTGAGCAAAAAAAAAATGTTATTGATGGGACACCCTAATGTGCACTTCCCTTCTCTGTGCGCAGGCCAGCTAAGGTAATTCAAGAGGAATGCTGTTGTTCACAAAAACCTGTCTTTCCATATGTGGGCAATTCATCACTGCAAAATCATAGCATACCCAGTAGATAACACGTTCTACTATAAGTGCTGAGGTCAATTGTTCGATTCCTGCGGCATGTCTGAGTAAGAATGCACTTTTTCCTTTCAAAATAAAAACACGTTTTTTTTGAGATAGTTGCGATTTTTTTATCGGATTATAAAGAAGACTTGTTCCGATTAAGTATGGCATAAAATATCCGTCAAATGGCCCCCACGGCTCTGATAACAGCCCATTACTCTTTTCATGAAATTGTCCATGACTTTTTCACACAGATGTGGCTGTATCACACCGATAACGCGTTGGATCTCTGATTTGACCTCAGGAATTGTTTCTGGTTTATTCGCATAAACACATGATTTCACAAAACTCCAAATAAAGAAATAACATGGCGTTAAATCACATGAACTAACATGACAATTTTTTGAGATAATTTGTTCTAGAAATCGTGGCTGCAATAAACCGATTGTTTCATGCTCCGTGTGGCAGGTCCCACCGTCTTGCTATAACCACATGTCACACAGATCCATGTCGTCCAGTTGAGACCACAATAACACCGTTATCATGTTCCTGTAACGAATTCCGTTCCGTCACTGAAATTTCGCCCTCAGCTTCAAAAAAGTTAGGCCCAATGATGCCCCCTGTCCAAAATCCGCACCAGACAGTTGCTCGTTGTGGGTGCATTTGTTTCTCATGGATTGCAAGAGGATTTTCTTAACCCCAAATTTGACAATTTTGTTTAGTCACGAAGCCATTCAGATGGAAATGCGTTTCGTCGGAGAAGATGACTTTTTTTTTGAATAATTGGCATTGACTTCACTTTGCTCCAGTACCCATTGAATGAATTGCCTGCACTAGGAGACCATGGTCTCCTAGTTAGAGCTCCTGCATAAGATAATTATAATCTTCACAATTCAAATATCACGAGCAATACGCAGCGAATTTTGACAACAGTTCTCCTACACCTTCATGCGTAGAAAATTCGCTGCGTAGTGTTTTGTGAAATTAGAACTTGTTGAGAACCATGCCGAATTGATGCTTTCGCGTTTTCGGCGACACACTCGTTACAGCGGCAATGCTTTCAAGAGACTGACTGGTACGTTGCCGCACAGGAGTCTTACTGCCAATAAACGACCCAGCTTCTTCACATTTTTTGACAACTCTTAGAATTGTTGACACATTAGGTGCACTTTCTCGACAGAAAATTCTTCGAAATTTAAGAGCGGTCTCAGCATAACTTTCCAAATTTTTGCAATAAGTTTTCACAATTATATAGGCTGTCGGTGGTGCAATGGCTAGCGTGCGCAGCTACTGTGCATGAGAATGTAGGTTTGATCCCTGCTCTGACCACATTACATTTCCTTCGACGACGATCACCTCGCCTAGTGATGGCGACACTATCGAGTACTTAGCCATGAAAAAGCTGCTCAAAATACAGTTCGGAACTGGTGTAAAATTGTAGGTCCCAGTCAGTGAGTCTCAAAAGTAGAAAGCGCACATCTCGCTGATTGTGAGAAGCTCTCTTCAATCCCTTCATGGGATGATATAGGACACCTTTTTTTTCTACGTGTAGGTTTTTAATGCATTTTTTATTTTTGAATTTTGTATGGGTTAATCTTTTGTTGATACCAAGGCTCAGCAAAGAAACATAAATCTCATATCATAATGAGAATTTTTGCCGAAGATAAACTTTAGATAAACTTTACCCCTCCCAAAAATGCAGTACAGATTACAGGTGCACACAACAAAATAAAAACCTAACATGGTAGAAATATCGCATTTTGCTGGACCGGTGATATTGTATTCGAAGTCTGGTTAATTTTAAATTTTAAAACGGTGGATCAAATATGGCGGCGAAAAATTGTATAAGTGATGCGATCCGTCCATAAATTTGCATGAAGATTACATATTTTTAGGTCGCTGTATTTCGACCTATCAAATTTCGGTGCTATCAAATCTAAAACTGAAAATGGCCGATCCAATATGGTGATTAAAAATATTCGTTCCTATCAAATCTAAAACTCAAAATGGCGGATCCAACATGGCGGCGAAAAAGTATAAAAGTCATGTGATGTATCCATAAATTTGTACGCAGATTATTTTCAGATCGCTGAATCCATATCGTTGCTTTCAAATCTAAAACTCAAAATGGCAGCTACAATATAAAGAAGAATATTTTATAATGTGGGTATCGGCGGTGCAATGGTTAGTGTACGCGGCTCTTGTACATGAGATCCTGGGTTCTAACCCTGCTCTGACCACCTTAAAATTTCTTTCGGCAGCGGTCACCTCACATAGTGACGGCGACACTATCGAGTATATAGCCATGAAAAAGCTTCTCTAAATACCGTTCGGAATCGGTGTAAAACTGTAGGTCCCAATCAATGAGTGAAAACTGGAAAGCGCACAGCTCAGTGATTGTGAGAAGTTCTCCCCTGTCCCTTCATGGGATGTAATGGGAAACCATTTATTTATTTTTATCATTGGAGAAAAATACGCGTATAGTGCAATATTTTAACTTGTGCATAAAAATCTTGCACTGTCATTGCATTACAGTGTTTTCCAAACATGTATGTATATGAGATTTTGTGAAAATACTATGTCTCTGTGCAAACATATTCAAAAAATTATTTTTGGAACGAAGTTCCTTATCGCACGTTGCGGGATGGGGCTAAATGAAAAAAATTAAACAACTTTTTTTAACACTATTATGCGACAACCAAGTATTATCAAATATATTGGGTACTTCTGCTTTGGTTTGTGTCTAGACTAACTAGATGTCTCACATATTCCGAATTTTTGAAACGAAGTTCCTTATCGCACGTTGCGGGATGGGGCTAAATGAAAAAAATTAAACAACTTTTTTTAACACTATTATGCTACAACCCAGTATTATCAACTATATTGGGTACTTTTGCTTTGGTTTGTGTCTAGACTTACATATGCTAAACAATTTCTTGTTTAATGGGAAGTGTTCTAGGTGTAGCCTGTAACCAATATTTAGTATATATTGTCGTTTTGAACCCAATAAAGAGCAAATTTAGAAAAGCCAAAGTGAAAGAAATTTAAGAAAAGAAAAGTTTCTTAAATAAGTGCTTTTCTTAAAAAAAAAGTAAAAATTCTCAAAAAATACACCTATTTATATTCCTAAACAAACTACATTTTCTTAAAAAAATACCTATTCTTAAAGAAGTACCTCTCTTTAAAAAAAAAAAAAGTAAATTTTCTTACAGAAAGTACCTTTTCTTAGAAAAATAATTTATTTTAAAATAAGTACCTTTTCTTAAAAAAGTACTTTTTCTTACAACAAATTGCCTTTTCTTACAAAACTACCTTTTCTTTAAAGAGTACCTTTTTTGTGAAACAAACTAACTTTTCTTGAGATAAGTACCTACTCTAAAAAATGTAGCTATTCTTTAAAAAAGGACCAATTCTAAAACATATTCCCATTTCTTAAAAAAATAACTTTTCTTCAAAAAAAATACCTTCTCTTAAAAAATAACTTTTTTTTCAAAACAAATTCCTTTTCTTAGAAGTTCCTTTTCTTAAAAATAAAATATTACCTTTTCTTGTTGAGATAAGTAGCCTGTCTGAACATAAGTACATTTTCTTAAAAAATATCCTTTTCGTAAAACGAGTACAACTTCTTTAAAAAGTACCTATTCTTAAAAAAAGTACTTCTTTGTAAAATCATTCATACTCGTTTGGGATTTTCTTACAGAAAGTACTTCTCCTTAAAAATAGTACCTTTTCTTAAAACAAGCATTACCGTAAAAGATGTACCTCTATTTAAAAAAGGAAATTTTCGGGAAAATATAATACATATTCTTACAAAAAGGACCAGTGTTATCAACTACATTGGGTACTTGGGCTTTGGTTTGTGTCTAGACTAGCATATGTTGGAACATTTCTTGTTTAATGGCTAGTTTTCTAGGTGGAGCCTGTAACCAATATTTAGTATATGTATATTGTAGTTTTGAATCCAACAAAATGTAAATTTAGTAAACCCAAAGTGAATGAAGTTTAAAAACGGAAAATTTTCTTAAATAAGTGCGTTTTCTTAAAAAAAAAGTAGAAATTCTGAAAAAATATGCCTATTCATATTCCTAAATAAAGTAACTTTTCTTAAAAAAATAGGTATTTTTAAGGTAGTACATTTTCTTAATAAAAGTAAATTTTCTTACAAAAAGTAAATTTTTTTAAAACAAAGTATAAATTAAATAATAACTTTTCTTTTAATTTCTTGAGATAAGGCTACTAAATTACGTACATTTTCTTAAAAAATAACCTTTTTCTAAAAAGTGTACAACTTCTTTAAAAAGTACCTGTTCTTAAGAAAGATACTTCTTTGTAATAAAAATTCATTCTCTTATGGCTTTTTCTTACAGAAAGTACTTCTTCATATTTTTCAACGAGCGCCTTAGGCGTGTTGGAACAAACTAGTACATAATATACAGTGAAAGGAACTTCGTTCCAACCGGGTGTCCCCTGAAGCTCATGTGAATTTTTCTATTTGTACATTTTTCAATGATTTTCTATCATTTCCTAGTTTCCCTTACTTTTGTTGGCCTGTATGTGTAACTAAAGATAGCAGTTCTCATGATGCCATAACAGTGGTTGCTGGAAATCGTTTTTCTAACAATTTGGAAGAGAAAATTCTTTAAAGTTAAATTTAAGAACTTTTACTGTCATTTAAAAATGATGCGTTTTATATCTGATCGTAAACATTACAGAGTTTTCCAGGAATCATTAGCATGATAACAGTAATGTAATAACAAACATTTTGTAAACATGCCTATGCTAGTTTGTGAAAATTTTATAATTGTGTGTAAACATATTCAAAGGAGCTGTGTTTCATGCCTTTTTTCATGTTTCCTTAAATTGCATTGTCTTTGTCTTTGTCGACTTGTGTAACTAAACATCTGAATTTTTAAAACGACATAACAGAGGAAACTTTTTGCCCCGATTTACCAGTTACATCTACCGCTCCCACTCCAAGGAAATTTTAGCAGACATCCATCAACTTGGAAAGAAAAACGACGAAAGTTCAAATTTTGAATTTTTACATTCATTTAAGGTTGCCATGTTTTATATCTGGACTCAAATATTACACATTTTTCCAGGAAACGAGTTACATTTATGGTTCAAATTTATAATTTTTTGCCTTCATTTAAGACTGATCCGTTTTATGGCTGGACGCAAACACTACATTACAATGTTTTACAAATTTTAACTTTGGAAAAACACCAAGAACGCAACATGCCTAGATAAGTTACTTGGGACCTCCTGAACACGAAAAACGCTGTAATTTTTTTTCTAAGAACCGTTTTTAGATAACGGTACTTTTGTATTTTTCGGTGTATGGTCCCACTCAAACCCTTGTGGAGCCCAACCGAAAAGTCCGAACGAGATAAATTGCATATCGTTGGAAAGGTAATTGAATGCCCTTTCCGTCGATATGCTGGAAATTTCTACCTGATAAGAAATGGCTAAGTTGTGGCACCTCAAAATTCAAAATGTGCCTTTTTTTACGTTCAAGTCGCTCATCATTTTAATTGAAATTTTTTGAATTAACGCCGAATATAGTGTGTGAGCAATGAAAATGAAAAAATAGTCGTTCCACAAAATACTTAATAAAAACTTTATTTTTCATCCGATTTTGTTCAAATTGCGCTTAAAATGTTGGTAATTAAATAAACTATATGTTTATGCGTAGAAAAAAAACGAAATAAAAAGGAAAAATTTTGAAAAAAAACTAAAAAAAAAAGTAAATTTTGAACTTTGAGGTGCCACAACTCAGCCATTTCTTATAGGCTTGTGTCGAACTCGTTCACTAGTTCTCGAACTCGTTCATTTAAGGTGCGCGGACAAAACAATCACGAACACAGTCGCGATATTGAAAATGTGCGTTATATACGTGGGGGTGGTGTCTGGTCACCCTAAATGAACTAGGTAGTTCATGAACTACCCAACACTAATTTCTTATCAAAGGGCATTCGATTACCTTACCAACCATATTCCATTTATCTCGTTTGGACTTTTCGGTTTGGGCTCGAACATGTGGTTGGGCTAGGCATGTGGCGTTCTTGGTATTTTTTGGCTGTAAACCAGTGTTATATTCCAAACATGTATAAGATAGTTTGTGAAAATATTATAATTGTGTATATAAATATTCAAATCAGTCTTTCTTCGTGCATTTTTTATGATGTCTAGGTTTTCACTGTCGTTGTCAACCTGTGTAACTAAACATTATAATTCTTAAGTTGCCATAATAGCGATGATGAAGAATCTTTTTGTCTCCTTCTACCAGTTACCATAAAATTTTTGCAGACATCCAGCAACTTGGAACAGCAGAACCATTAATCTTCAAGTTTTGAATTTGTACTTTCATTTAAGGCTGACGCGTTGTGTGTCTGGACGGAAACATTACAAATTTTTCCAGGAAACATGAAACGATTCAAGTTACAATTTATAATTTTTTGCCTTCATCATAGTGTGTGAAAATATTATGATTGCGTGTAAACATGTAAAATGTATTTTTTCTCTTTGTAAGTTGTTTATGCGTTTTGTCAATTATTCCACTAATTATTTATTTCCATTATTTTTGTCGACCTGTATGTTTAACTAAACATTATTACAATTCCCAAGGTGCCATAACAGCGGATTCTGACAAAATTGTTCCATCTCATTTCTCACTCCTAGGAATTTTAGCAGACATTATAACAATTTAGAATAGAAAAAGTTTGAAGTTCAATTTTGAAATTATTACATTTAAGAGTAATGCGTTTTATATCTGGAAGAAAACCTTACAGCATTTTCAGGAAACATATGTATAGCAGTAATAATGTACCAAAAAATATATATTTCCAACATGTATATGATAGTTTGTGAAAATATTATAATTGTGTGTAAACATATTCAAATCAGTATTTCTTACTGCCTTTTTTATGTTTCCTTAATTTTCATTGTCTTTGTCGACCTGTGTATGTAAACATTACAATTCTTAAGGTGTCACAACAGCGCATGATGGAAAAACTCTTTGCCTCCATTTACCAATCCCACCTCCCCCTGCCACACCAAGGAAATTGTAGCAGTCATCCAGCAATTTAGAAACGAAAAACGTTTAAAGTTCAAATTTAGAATTTTTACTTTCATTTAAGACTGATGCGTTTTATATCTGGACGATTTTTTCCGCAATTTTTGCTGCATGAGTAAGTAAAGTACCATTCCATAAAATAATCACAACAATAGACTAAAAGGCAGACAGACATAGAGACAGATAAAGATGGAGATAAATATTTCGACAATATTGTCCTTTCTCGTAGCATTACAGTGCGTATGATATCCTTCTACTAAACTGACATGATGGCTGTCTCTTTGTGCGTCTATGTGTCATGTCTACCATGGTTAACAGGACGATGATGATGATGGCGATGTTGATGTTGATGTTGATGTTGATACTGCTGGAACTGGAACTGATGGTGATGTTGAAGCGTTTTTTATTTCTACTTTAGCTATTGCTTCAGCTTCTGCAATTTCATTTGTTATATCCAAGTTCTGGCTACGATATGCAGGAGGAGTACGAGCAAACGATGGTGTCGGCGATATACTTAAGCTGAGCTGCATATTTGCTGTGTGTTATAAATACAAGTATTATCCTTTGTTTGCGCTTGCTTGGCTGCTGTACTGCCATAGCCATTGCTGCCTGCCACTGATTCTGCTGTTGTTGATAGTGATTCGCATAAAGCGTGGGACAATTTGAATAAAGAGTTTTATACTTTTTACGATTTCCCTGCAGTTTTTTGTACTCCATTCTAACTATTTACTCAAGTTTGAAATTGTATTTTCGTATAGAAATTTTAAATTTTAGCCTTAATCGCAACATAAAACATGTATCTAATGTTATACTAGTTTTCCCCCAATATATCATGTGGGTTGGATAATTATTTATTCAACACTTGACCTAAGCAAACGTATCAATCAAACCAACATCATAACCTTAACAAATTTCTGTTAAAGCAATGCCCGGAAACAGTGTCAAGTGTTTGGTTTTAGGTTAACTATTGATATTGAAAGACAAATAAGAGTTTGCACCAAACTCCTTCAAACCTGACACCTGAATCTAAGAGTCATTGTGGCCTTAAACTGTATAACCGTAAATACACAGGGATACTTGAAAACGACACAAACTTCTTTGACACGTGTTGTCTTTAGGTTTGAATAAATATTTGTTTTCACAAAAAGTGCCTGTACAATAAAAACCAGACAGTTTAGCATATCCTGGATATCCTGGCATTTTGTAAGTGAAAGACCTCCACGTCGCAATATAATATGAATTATTATAAAATAAAATCTTAAATAACAATCGTATCCTGAAATTTTGGGATTGTTATTTCAGGTTTCAAAATACTACCTACGACTTCCGGGACACACAGTCCATAGCCCAGTATTTTGATTTCTTCAGAAAAGTATGTTACACGTTTGTTTGGGTCACAATTCGTAGGTGTCGCTTATTTTTATATACAGCGTGGTCCTAAATATTTGTGAAACAATCACACACAGAAAACACGTTGACTGGCCACAAAACGTTACTCGTCAGGAGCGCGGAATACTCGCGACAATTCTGGAACGAAGTTCCTTATAGCACGTTGCGGGATGGGGGCTAAATGAAAAACAATTAAAAATCTTGTTTTAACACTATTATGCTAAAACGCCAGTATTATCAACTATATTGGGTACATTTGCTTTGATTTGAGTCTACACTAAAATACGTTGGCAAATTTCTTGTTTTACGGGAAGTTTTCTAGGTGGAGCCTGCAGCCAATATTTAGCATATATCGTATATCGCAGTTTTGAACCCAATAAAAAGTAAATTTTAGAAAAGCCAAAGTGAAAGAAGTTTAACAAAGAGCATTTTCTTTTCATATTCTTAAACAAAGCACCTTTGCTTAAAAAAATACCTTATTTTAAAAAAAGTACATTTGCTTAAAAAAAGTAAATTTTCTTACAAAAAGTAAATTTTCTTAAAAAAGGTTTTTTTTTAAATGAGTGCATTTTCTTAGAAAAGTAAATTTTCTTACAACAAATTGCCTTTTCTGACAAAACTACCTCTTCTTTAAACTGTACCCTCTTTGTAAAACAAAATAACTTTTCTTGAGATAAGTACCTACTCTAAAAAATTTACCTATTCCTGAAAAAAGGACCAATTCTAAAAGAAGGGCCAATTCTACAAAATTCAACAAAAACGACCAATTCTAAAAAAAATTACCAATTTCTTAAAAGCAAAACCTTTTCTGGAAAAAATTCCATCTTTAAAAAAAACATTTCTTACAAAAAGTTCATCGTTTTTTAAAAAGTATCTTTTCTTAAAGATCCATTTAAAAATTTATCGTATTTTTCAACGGGCGCCTTAGGCGTGTTGGAACTAACTAGTACATAATATACATATAGCGAAAGGAACTTCTTTCCAACCGGGTGTCCCATGACACTTCATGTATTTTTTTTTTGATTTAATAAGATTCTTCGGCGACTTTGTCGTATCGTGAACTTATCGCCAGAACTATTGAAAATATGGAAAAAAGATCACAAGTGCTCCAAATGGTAAATTTTTACTTACTTACGAACAACCCCGCCTTTCAAAACGAAGATAGTATCATATTTCGCCGACCAGTTCGATAATTCGCCTTATCTCCTCAGTACGTAATACCAAGTATATTCGTCAACCTGGGCCTTCCAGCGGAGTCGTGGTCTTCCTATTTCTCTTCTTTCTCCGAGTGCGGCTTCGAAAACCGTTCATGCTGGTTCGACTTTATCCATTATATTGACATGTTAATGTCGGGATATAGCTCATGCAGCTCATGGTTCATACGTCGCCGATACTCGCCGTTGTACTCTATAGGGCCATCAATTTGTCGGAGTATTTTTCTCTCAAAGACTCCTACAGATGTTTCGTCTGCTGCGATAAGACCCATGATTCTGCGACATGTTGCTAGACAGGTTATCGGATAGTCTGGCATAGCTGGAGTTTTGTTACTTGAGAGAGGGCCTTTTCTCTAAAGTGGTTTCTTTGCCTAAAATAACATTTACTCGCAAGCACAATTCTCCGCTTGATCTCAAGGCTGACGTTGCTGTTTTTGTTACCGGCAGATCCGAGATATATAAATTCGTCCACCACCTCGAAATTATAACGGTTATCAACGTTCACGTTTAGGTCTAATCGCGTGGAGGCCCTGCTCGTCGAATCTATTAATTTTGTCATGTCCTTTGTTAGCTATTGCTCATTTAGCTATCCTTTTCAGACCAACTTTTGCTGACACCGTAACGAGATGGCACGATATTATGTTGCCTTGCTTGAGGCCTCACTTAGTTTCGAGAGGTTTGGTAAGGGCCTGACCAACTTTCACTGCGGATTTGGTGTTCGTCAAGGTCATCCTGCTAAATCGTATGAGGTTTGCTGAAATACCTAGCTCAGACATTGATTCGTAGAATTTCTCCCGTATCGGGCTATCGGCGGCCGCCTTATAATCGAAAAATAGATGATGGTCGTCGATTTGTGTTTCGAGGGTCTTGTCTAGGATATGGCGTAGCGTGAAAATCTGGTCAGTTGTAAATTTCCAGGCCTAACGCCTCACTGGTATGGTCCAATCAGCCCAGCGATAATTGTATTTGGTCTGTCGAACATTATACTTGAAAGAACTTTATGTGCTATGGATAAAAGGCTTATTCCACCGTAGTTGACACAGAAACTCGGGTCACCTCTCCTAAATATGTGGAATGGTACACTGAGACTTCAAGCGTTGGGTATGCATTCATCCGATACTCAATCCGATATACTCATGGCAACTGTAGTATATTGCGCAGTTTCTTTTCCTTCAAGGACATGTGCCAATTGCATACTTTCACCGGATCTACACAAAGTTCTTACACTTCAAGTGCATATCTGTAAATCGTGGGCCTTGTAACGTTTGCCGGGGTCTTAAACAAAAAGCTGTTGTTTATGTTTTCTCCTTCGTTTTCGTATATAGATTGCCACTATGAACGGAGGTGGGAGGCCAGAATATTTGATTGCAGCCTCCCATTATGGATCTGATGCTGATCAGGTCCAAACTGGATTTTCCCCATATCTTGAAGAGCTTCCGGCTGCTCATGGTAGAATTTTACCCATATCATATTCAAATAGTAATGGAGCAAAAATCAAAGGAATTTTTGAAATCCATAGCAAAACAACATCGGGTGAGTGTTTTTGGTCCAGCCACTACTCATATAATCCCTGGCACATCTACAGTTCTGATAAACGTTTGCGAATTGTTCATTATTGCAATTATAGCGTTATAGCCGACAGTATAAGCGTTATAACTTTGTCGAATAGATTCCCTCACGACCAATCATTTATATTCAACGTACATATTAATTGTAGCAATGAACAGTTTTGCACATCCGGCAATTTTGAAAAATAACTAACAGCCTGTTTTTGTAACTATCTTCAAACAGCAGGCGTGCAATTGCTAGACAAGCAATCAGGTTTTCAATTGAGTTCATTGTTGCTTTTCGCTTGGGCATAAAAGCTCTTTTTCTTGGTTGTGTTCCTGTCAAATAACAATATTACCTTCATGTTTTTATTGGCATTTCTTAAAGCTTTTTCATACAAATATATGATAAACGGGGGCAACCCTGGCCATCAGCTGTAAAATCAACAACAGCTGATTGTAGGTATTAAAAAATAAATAAACAAACGAAAATAAACACAATTGTTTGCTTTTTTTTACCAATTTAAAATGATTTCCTCCGTTGCTCTCGATTTTCCTATTACAACTACGGAAAATGATGATAGAGAAAGTCGCCCAAGCCGTAGGATTTTGCGTGATTGAAATGAAAACACATCAATATAACCCACACGAACAATTATTTACGATTGTCTATTTTGACATTTAACATTGTACGTTGTTGACTTATGTGAACCTACATTTTGGCGATAACTAAAAGCTTTTGTGTTTACACTCAAAAAAAAGTTTACAAAAACCAAAAATGAAGAAACAAGTTACAAAAACAGGCCGTAAGTACTTTCCCATTTCATTCCCTGCAGAGATAAGGGAGTGCTTCTCGTAATCAGTGCGCTGTGCGCTTTCTACTTTTATGCTCACTGATTAGGACTTACAGTTGTACCCCGATTCCGAACGGTATTTTGTGGAGCTTGTCAAGGCTAAATACTCAAAACTGTCGCAGTCACTAATGGTCAGTTTCACAGTAGAAAATAATCCATTTAAATGTACTTTAAATGTAAATGCCCCATGCTTGTCATTTAAATGTCATTGAGCTTTTGAATGACGAGTGTGAAACTCGCCCTAAGCTTGGTGACTGCCGTTGAAAGAAATGTAAAGTGTGTCAAAGCAGGGAATGAACCCACCTCTCATGCTCAATAGCCGTTTATACCAACCATTGCAGCGGCTGAAGCAATCTCTAATTTTTGCTGACACCTACTAATGTGTGGTGACAACCTCTAATGCGGTTGTGACAAACTTTAATGAGATTATGACCACCTCTAATGCGGTTGCGGCAATATCTACTATGGTTGCGGCAATATCTACTATAGTTGCGGCAATATCTACTATAGTTGCGGCAATATCTACTATAGTTGCGGCAATATCTACTATAGTTGCGACAATATCTACTATTGTTGCGACGATATCCAAATGCAGTTACGGCTAATTCAACTCTTTGTAGCTTTGCAAACTGTCTTGCTTTATGGCGCAGAATCTTGGGTCGTACGGCAAGTAGAAGAAATAGCATTTCGAGAATTCGACAGAATGTAGCGGAAAATATATGGATCTGTAACACACAACGGCGAATACCGAAGCCTCAGCGTGTGAACCCTGAAGTGTATGAAATATATGCCGACATAGATATAGTTAAGCGAATCAAAATATCGCGCTTATGCCAGCTAAGCTGTGTCAGTAGAGCGCAGAAGGATTAATCAGTGCGAAAGCTTTAGGAACACGAAAAGTTGGACGACCAAGTCTACCATGGAACGTTCAAACAAATAAATTCCGTCGAAAACTTGGTGATGCCACAGTGACAGAAAAGGCAAAAAGAATATAACGGGTGGGAGGAATATGTGATCTTGTGGTTGGTTATGAAAATCCGCCTCAAGACAAATCATGGTACGATGAAGAGTGTTGGAAGACAGCTGATGAAAATATCGCTGCACGTATGGCAATGCTTAAGTCAGTTGCAACGCGAGCTACTATAGAGCGGTATAAGACCTGTAAGTTACATGAGTTGTATGAGACCAGTGTAAGTAAGTAAGGAAATTATGACATCTACGAAGCGTGGCCTGTAAAGTGCTGTTGATTCTTCGTAAATATCTGCGAATCATTCTGCCTTTTTGGTATTATAAACTTTTTAATTCGTGGGTTTCCAGCGGAATGAACGAGAATATTTAGATTAAAATTTATGACTTAGATTTGACTATGATTTAGATTTGTAAAATTCCCAACACATGTATTTTAGACATGTGATAGAACACGTGTTTCCACGTCACCGCCAACTAGTCTGTTGCAACAAATCCTTTTACTTCCCGTTAAAAACCTAATTCCGTTCAAAACAATGGTATTGCCAAGAAGCCATAAAAAGGCACAGACCAGCAGCAGCGGGATAAGAGTCCAAATAATAAATCAATTTTACAATTTCTGATGGCCCAGACACATCGACGCCAAGAAATCGCAGGAATGCGAGTAGCCAGCTAAGAGAGCCTAAGGCTAATTGTGAAATTTAACGCCTAGACTTTAGTTACGCTGTTTAAGGGCAGAGTTTAAACACAGTGTGTTGAGGAAGATAAAAAGGACGAAAATCCGGGGAAAGACAAAGGGGAGTGAAGGAAATTTAATAGATAATGCAGATAGAGAGAAAGACAATGAGAGGAAGAGAGCATGATGGATATTCATAAGTTCATATGTCAAGCAAGAGCGTTATTGCTAAATGCATGCAGGTGTATACTGCTGGTGATTAGCAAACTGCGTCAGTTGGTCTGGCAAAGATGGCAGAACAAAATTATGAGCAGAAGAAGTTAAATTTCGTTGTGGCTGTGGTAGATCAATAGCTTGGCGTAACGAATTTTATTATTTGCTCAGCTGGAACTCAAAGTGCCAAAGGCGTCTTCTTGTCTGGCGTGTAAATAATTTGGAAAATTGTATGTGTTCAATTTGAAAAATTTTTAAATAGCTTGAAGGAAATTCTTTGGTTGCACCTTTAAAAAGTTGTTATAGTTTCCAAAATATATATCGTCAGAATTTTAACGATATTTTGTTTGATAGTTTTGTTGCTGAGGGTTCCCACTTTTTGATTTCAAATCAAATTTTATTGGATTTTGACATTTAATGTCTCTTCTTTTAAGCCACATGGGTGCTGGTCTTTAGGTGTTGCATTTTCAAATAAAATATCACACCATACTTTATATGAGTCGTTATTTATGATAGGCCATCAGGAGTTTATGATGAAATTGAAGGATGAAGGAAAAACTCTTTGGTCTTCGGCAAAGACCACGTCTCTTTCACTCTTAGCCATGTTTTGCAGCCACACATATATTTACAATGGTGTATATGGGCCGGTGTTACTGACTTGGTCATAAAACGTTAATGCAACAACTCATTTTTAAGAGAGAGGAAAAAACGAAACCGAACCGTATAAATAATAAAAATCCCTAACGTAGGCTGACATGTCATGCTGAGCCAGCAGATACCCGGCAACCCAACAACTACCAAACAACCAAATCACATCACATCGCCTCGTTTCAGAGACCGTTCCTCCCTGGTGTGCGAGTGTCTATAGTTTATGGCCCAAAAGTGAATCTAACAGACATTATGACGTCTACGTTGTTGTAATCACCTGTAGAAAACGTAACGCAAATAAAACAAAACTCGTAGGGACAACGTTAGGGAACGATCGTTTTAAACCATTTTTCATATTCCAATTTTCGAAATGAAAAGATTCTCAGATACCGACAGTAATTTCAAATATTTGTTTGTTTCTTAACGCTTGCGAGCCTTGGCAGGTAGTTTTGCTATCACTCTGGTTGCCAGAGGAGACTAACTGGCAACATCATTAGCTCTGGCACCGAGTGCCGGCAGTGGTAACAAGTTAAATACCAGCATGAATGAGTTGCCTCACAAACCCTGGCAGCAAAAGCAAACAAACAAACTAACAAACCAACTTCTAAATATGAACATATGTACGTATGTCTGTCTAGCGTATGTACCGATGATAATGAATACAAAGATGTTTTGGTAATGGAGTAGCCTAACAGGCTAATAAGCTTTGGGCCAGTTCAACCAACAAACACATGCAATATGTAAACCGAAGCAAAACAGACCAAATCGTTGCTCACCATCCAAAGCAACGTTCCAATCTTCTTTTAAGTATTATACTGCTATATTCAATTGTATCCCCCCACCCTCTACCTCCTTCCGATGCAGGTGAGAGAATGAGGTGAAATGTTGTATCTATAAATGCCTCAAAAATTGTACTAACTAGTATATGACTTCATTGGCTGGAGGAGGCTAAGACGACGCCGACGACGACGACAGAGTAACAAAAATGAATGAGCCGATGAATGAAAGGTTGCTGCATGGCTGGATGGCTGGATAGATGGCTGGCTGGATGTATGGAAGGCTGGCTGTTTGGTTGGTTGGTTGGTAGCAAAATAATAACTAAATATAACGCGTGTGTACTGCTGGATTCCTTGAATGGCCTTAGTAACATGCGCACGTAAATCCAGCTAATTGGGTATTATGATATATGTGAGGATGATGGGTAGTATGTTGCTACCTAAACACCCACCACCCTTAAAACACCATGGAAATCACAACATACACAGTGGAAGAAAGGTCATTCCCAGTTTGGTGATTCTTTAGGAACTTTCAGATTGATAGGCTTCCTTAAACTGTCCTCCAAACTAGGTAATATTGTAATACCAGAGATGTGTTGGAGTTTTCCTCTTTCTTCTAATCCGGTCTGGAACAACCTTGGGGGTTTAGGATCTTACAAAACGAAAATAACATATTTCGCCAACCAGTTCGATCTTGGAGTCTTTGTCCTGCAAAACCGAGAAAACGAGAGACCAAGTATTCCATCGTTTACATGTCCCCTCACACGTCATACATTCATTTATATCAGACCGCGAAATTTTATACAAAAATGACCGCAGAGTGAAATGCCCATTTAGGATACCCATGAGTCGGTTCAGTTCAAGGTTGTACAGAATTTTCAGCCGTCTGCTCTTTTCTCATAAGGGTCGCCCCACAGGAGCTTTGCTATCCTGCTCCCATCTGATGCGTTCAAAAATCGTATATGGATTTTTCTTAGCCATACTTGAAGTTCGTCCTCTATGGTCTGGAAGAGCTACGCGCATTTCATATTCACAGTTCGTCGGTTGGAGCCTATCCGGCTTTTGCAGGATTGCAAATAAATATATATACTATGAGTATTTACTGTAGTAAAAACAACCTTGCCAGATGTCCAATAACAAATATTTGGAAAATCAGTATTAAACCATTATTATAATGAAATCGATTTCCGTGGTCAGGTAAAGAGCCACAGAAATCCAACCATGAAAAAAAAAGTAGTTGCCCATTACAACCCATGAAGGGATAGAGGAGAGCTTCTCACAATCAGTGATCTATGCGCTTTATAATTTTGCACTCACTGATTGAGACCTACAGTTTTACCCCGGTTCCGAACGGTATTTTGAGAATCTTTTCACGGTGAAGTACTCGATAGTGTCTCCATCACTAAGCGAGGTGACCGTCGTCGATAGCAATTTATGGTGGTTATACTCGTACTACAATACTACCGTCATACTACCATTGCACCACCGAGTGTGGCCTCCCGGCAGAACTACAGAAATCCAGCCAGGATTTATTTGTAGCTCTCGTCAACCATTGTTCGATCTACTATAAAACAAATAGTTTCCCATTACATCCCATGAAGGGATTTCGCAGAACTTCTCAGAAGCACTGAGCTTTACGCTTTCTTGTTTTATACTCACTGATTGAGACCAACAGTTTTTAACCGGTTCCGAACGGTATTTTGAGAAGCTTTTCATGGTGAGTACTCGATAGTGTCGCCATCGCTAAGCGAGGTGACCGCCGTCGAAAGAACTCTATGATGGTTATAGCACGATTCGAATCCACGATCTTATGTATAACAGTCGCACACACTACCACTGCACCACTGACGGCCACTGCTTTAGTTTTCCTTTATATGTATCGCATTCCTGTTGTGTCCTTGTGGACTTTGCACTATTAAAGAGCTTTCTACAGCACTTTTTCAGTCTAATCAGGTACGGCGACTACCAGAGAGGCCGCTATATCTCCCATGGTATGGCCTTGGGACATGCTGCCTGTAACGAGCAATTCAGGGCTGATGTGCCTCGTTCGTTTCTATGTCCCCGATGGTTCGGTTATGAAGTTCATGCATTTATTTGGAATAGACTTTTTGAAAGTTTCTTGAAAACGTCCACCGTCAGCCTTCCTAATGTGGCGTGGAATGACAGGACTTTAAAGCTTGCCAATTCCGCAAAATCTAATATATCAGTGGTCAGGAAAGCTTGAACGTTTCCAATGAGATATTTTGTCTCTGGTGCTGTCAGAGTCAAGGGTGACATCGAGCAGCTCTTGGCTATTCCTAATATTAAAGGTAGGTTCATACAATCTATTACAAATCACAAACTCACTACTTCTAATATTTTCCATAAGCAACTCACCCCTGGCTAGTATACAGACCCTTTGTCATCCGTTACCTGAACTTCAAAGCAGCTTAAACCCAGGAGTCCGAGCCATATCCACACTTACCAATGGTTCCTGGGTTAGGACCAGGTCTTTTCCCCCTTGCATCACGAGGATTTTTAAGTTGGCCAACCATTAGTTGGAGTTACTTAACCCCAAGCTGGAAGCTACTAAATTTTAGCTATTGAAGAAGGGAAAACGATATATATTACACTAAAAGAAAAATCTTTATCAAATTTATGAATTTGTTTCTCAATTTTATGAAACAATTCCTCATTTTCCAATCTACGAATCATTTCATTGAATTGAAGAAGAACATTTCATCAATAGTTTACGTTGATGCATCGAAAATGCTACATCAAGTTGATGTAAATTGTTCATCAGTTTGAGGTAAGTTTGTCATCAAGTCGAAGTAAATTTTTCACCAGTTTAATGTGAATTGTTCACCAATTTGTTGTACATTTCCATCAACTATATGTAAGGTTGTCATTAATTTGATGTAAATTTGTCATCAATTTGGTGTATATTGGTCATCACTTTTATGAAAATTGTTTGTTAATGAGTAGCCACTTCTTTTGACTATTTGTGTCCTAAAAAATCGACAATTATTGGGTTCAAGACCACATACATGTGATCATAGCGGAGATAATGTTTTCTGTCCATGGCACTATTTTATAATGTGCATTTATTTTTAATTTTCTACTACTATTGTTCGCTTTCTCTTTATTTTTTCAATACTACGTCCATATTTGGAATCGCTCCCACTAATTATTTCCAACTTCTAAATGATGAAGATTGATGTAAAAAAGTTTATCACTCCAATGGCGCTGGACAAGTTGAAGAAACGCACATTCTTCAAAATTAATAATTTTATCATTGAATTAATGAAATTTTGCAGCAATTCAATGAAGAACAATTGATGAGTATTTATCGCCGATTTGATGTAAAAGTTGCTTTCAGTGTTAGATGGCCCCTGCCAAATTTCATTAATTCAATTTAGAACAATCAATGAACATTTATCATCGATTTGACGTAAAGATTTCTTTCAGTGTAAGATACTTTCTGGCAAGTATACAGGCCCTATGCTTTCCATTACCTGTATTTGGAAGCAGCCTAAACCAGGCATCCTAAGATTAACAACCACTTCTCCCCCACCCTTGCTTCCTGGAGTAGGACCAGATGTGTTCCTCCTTGTGTCAGAAAGACCTTTAGGATGGTGGCCAAACACTACCTAACCCCAAGCAGCTTGCTACTACATCTAAGCTGACGAAGAGGAAAGAAGATCAATATTATGCCCCAGGCTAGTATACAGGCTATTTTTCTTCCATCACCTCTACTTTG
Source organism: Phaonia tiefii (assembly GCA_963931995.1). Taxonomy (NCBI): domain Eukaryota; kingdom Metazoa; phylum Arthropoda; class Insecta; order Diptera; family Muscidae; genus Phaonia; species Phaonia tiefii. The sequence continues at coordinate 38,247,036 of OZ008368.1, read as the reverse complement.
ATGCAGATTAAACCCAGGCGACCTAAGGCCAAGAACCATATCCACATTGAGCCGTAGTTCCTGGAGTAGAACCAGATCTGTTGCATCAGGGGGACTTTTAAGATGGCCAACCATTAGTGGGGTTCACCTATTTTCCTCAGAGCTAAGCCATAACAGAGTGTTCATCAATAAAGCGCATTAGTCTGATACCAGCTTGCGTCGTCACAGTCGGTAGATGTACCCGGCAACTCCTTGATAAAATAGAAGTATACCGAGGACAGTGCGGCCTCCCCGGCACTCCATTTGTCCTTAGGGATGTTGCCGTCTTTATTGCCAGCATCAGGACCTTGGACCAGCGTTTGCATTGATCAGTTTAATCCTTTTTCAAGCCAGGGTGAGGAGTCCTGGTGTCAGCAAAGGCTGCCACTAAAACACAGTCTGCGGTCAGACCTCAGTGCGAAGCAACAACGCTTATTAAGTATTCGCGACTGCCGGGTAGGGAGTCGAGTAAACGGGAGCAGATAAACCCAATAAATTACGATTATTTCGACGCTCCTAATTACAAGACTACCTATAAGCCAATCGACTATCCACCACCTGTCTTCCCCTATACGCTCTCAGTGCGAACCAACAACGCTTATTAAGTATATATTATAACCTATTAATCATTGTGTCGCAAGCATGCTATATTGAATAGTAAACACACTGTATTTGGACACAAGTATACTATAGTTGCGCCAAGCTACTAACACGTTATATTTGCATCCAACCAACAGAAAAATATAAATTTACGTGTAGTAAATTAGTAGCCTGAGCACACCCTAGGGAGAATAAGAAAAGACAACAGCTTCGCCATTAGTCTATCAGCACCTACGGCTTGTAGGATTTAAGACCGAAAGTTGGTGCTCTGACCTTGAATTGCTTAGGAGGGGGCCAGCGATACCATCGTGTTATATATTTGCATTTCCCTAATCTATATTCGATCCTCCTGAGACAAGCAATGGAGATATGCCATGATATTTTTTGTTATGGCATCGTCTTGATTAGGGGCCATCGACACTATTACCTTCATTTTCTCAAGTTCCTCATCTACATTGGGTTTTCCTGGGACAAATAATGAAGAAAATGGGTATACCCATATCTCAAATATATTCTGCACATCTGCAAATTGATTTTCGTTCAAATCTTTACATAAGAAAGAGCCTGGGTCAAGGCCGTTAAATAGACATTTTACTTTTTGGTCGAATTTGTAAGCTTCGTTCTCTTTCTGCAAGTTAAAATTTGTACATTCTCTCGCGATCTCTACTGCCGATATTTCACTTTCTTTCGCTAAACCAATGTGTCATTGTGTCTCAAACATGTTATATTGAATAGCAAACACAATGTGTTTGGACACAAGTATAATATATTTGCGACAAGCTACAAATTTGCACCCTAACAACAGAAAAAGACAGCGTGAATACGTTCACCCTCAAGGTTGAACCTAGAGACTACATTTCCAAGCGATCTTCCAACTATAAATCAGCAACCAAATTCGTCCTTGTTTTCATTGCAGGTGTAGTCGACACTTTGTTCATCTTGTACAGTCATTTCTTGTCCATCGTACTTACTGGAAAGCGGTAATATCAGCCTTATAACTCTCTCGAAAAAAAAATTACATGAGGTGTCAGGTGACTCCCGGTTGGAACGAAGTCCCGGTTGGAACGAAGTATATATTATGTACTAGTTAGTTCCAACACGCTTAAGGCGCTCGTTGAAAATACGATAATTTAAATTGATCTTTAATTAAACAAAAAAATTAATTTTTTTATAGAAGCAAAATATCGAAGAATAAAATTAATTAAAAATTCAACCCCCAAAGATTTGGGGCCTCGGGTCATTTTCGCCAAAAAATTATCATTTTGTCAGGCTCATATCTTGCAAACCGTTCGGAATTTTGACTTACTCTCTGAGCGAAAGTTTGACCTCTTGTCATAAAGAACAAAAATTGTTAACATATAAAATCAAAAAACTTCATCTTTAAGGTCAAAATTTTTTAGCCTTTTCTCCCCTGTTAAGAAAAATTATTTTTATGTAGAACGTATTTGTTTTAAGAAAAAAGAATATTTTTAATTTAATGTTTAAGAAATAGTAATTTTTTGAAAAGAGCTACTTCTTTTATTAAAAGCGAATATTTTTTTTTAAGAAAAGGTACTAATTTTAAAAAGAAGTACTCTCTGAAAGAAAAAGCTAGAAGTGTTTTTCGACCGTTTGGTCGTAACTTCGGGTACCCTTTAGGTAGCATCGTCAGGAAGATAAACACAATCATTAATTAGAAACAAAAAGAATTGATAAACAATTGCTACTGAAAGGGTAGCGAAATATCGAAGAATAAAATTAATTAAAAATACCACCAAACGCTCGAACAATTTAATTTTTGAATATACATACTTCGAACAGCCGGATAAATCATCACTTATTCAGTATGAATTTTTTTACAAAGAAGTACTTTTTTTAACAACAGACACTTTTTAAAGAAGTGGTACTCTTTTTAGGAGATTGATATTGTTTTAAGAAAATGTACTTATTTTCAGAAAGGGTGCCTATCCTAAGAAAAGGTAAGGTATTATTTTATTTTTAAGAAAAATAATTTTTGGTGCAAAAGCTATTTTTTTAAGAGAAGGTATTTTTTTGAAGAAAAGGAATTTTGTTTTTTTTGAATTGATCCTTTTTCGAAAATGGGTAAATTTTTAAGAGTAGGTACATATCTCAAGAAAATTCATTTTGTTTCACCAAAAAGTTACTCTTTAAAGGAAAGGTAGTTTTTTAAGAAAAGGCAATTTGTTGTAAGAAAATGTACTTTTTTAAGAAAAGGTACTTATCAAGAAAATTTATTTTTTTCACAAAAAATGTGCTCTTTAAAGAAAATGTAGTTTTGTAAGACAATTCAATTTGTTGTAAGAAAATGTACTTTTTTAAGAAAAGGTACTTATTTTAAAAACATTACTTTTTTTGAGAAAATTTACTTTTTTTTAAGAAAATGCACTTATTTAAGAAAATTTTCTTTTTTTAAACTTCTTTCACTTTGTTAGGGTTCAAAACTACAATATATACTAAATATTGGTTACAGGCTCCGCCTAGAAAACTTCCCATTAAACAAGAAATTTCCCAACATATGCTAGTCTAGACACAAACCGCAGCAAAAGTACCCAATATAGTTGATAATACTGGGTGGTACCATAATAGGGTTAAAAAAAGTTGTTTAATTTTTTTTTATTTAGCCCCCTTCCCGCAAAGTGCGATAAGGAACTTCGTTCGAAAAATTCTTTCTTGGTAACGTTGATTCTTTTGATTGCAAACACAAATATTTTTTATATTTTGCTACAGATAAATTAACAAATATATTTGAAATTTGTCAAACTTTGTAACAATTTCTCCCACTGTTCATTTCATGAGTTTGTTGCAAATGTTTTTGCCTCGAAACATGCAACAATTTCGGGCGAATTTCAGTATTAATAACACAAGCTCACCCATCTAACATTGCTAGGCTGGCATCCAGGCAAAGCCTATGCACATCTCCACATCACTTGCTAGGCAACGGACAAGCTTAATATGACCATTCTAACCATCATCACTGACACCAACGACCAACGATTCTAGGCCGATTTTCTTAAGTGTGGTGCACCGCAATGGAAAAAGGCGGGCGTTTACTAATTCATTCCAAAACACAACACATGAGAAGTAGCCAACCATTTCATTAAAAATAAAGTGAAAACCAAAGGCAACAGCAGAAGCTTAAACGTCAGCAGGAGCTGTAGCAACTTGACACCCACAGCTACTTATCCACTGACTCACCTCCGCACGCGCATTCCATATCATCCACTGTTTGGCAGAGGAATTGCTAAGGAGCACATCCCCCTTTTTTATACGTGCAGACAGAGTCAGCTGTGTAAGCCTCTAAAATTACAACTAATTGCCAAATGTCTACTCCATTAGAGGATAATATCACGTGTGCGTGGAATATTCTTCATTAGCATCATTTATGATGTCCTTATTATGCTGGTCGTCCTTGGCGAGAGGTGGTGTTGGTGTTAGTGGTAGTGGTGGTGGAATGTAAGAAACCTCAATTAATTTTGATCTAGGAATTATAAGCCCTATTTATTTACACAATAAGTGGTTTCACGTTAATCTGGCAATCAAAACAAACAGTAACTATACGTAAATAGAAACAAACAGATTTTTAAACGGAAGGAATGGGAATCAATTTGTTAGTAACTTCCTTGACTGATAATTGATTACACTGTGTGTAATTTTTTAAGTCATGGGAATATAACCATTTACGGACACCACTACGTGATAAAATAAGGAAAGAAAACCCGTGTCTCCCAGTTTTGCCCAAAGTCATGCACTTTTTTTATGGGCCCCCAAAGATTTGTGGCCTCGGTGTCATTTTTGCAAAAAATTATCCTTTTGTCAAGGTCATATCTTGCAAACCGTTCGAAATTTTGACTTACTCTCTGAAGGATAGTTGTAGCCCTTGTCATAAAGAACAAAAATTGTGAATATATAAAATCAAAAAGGCTTCATCTTCGATCAACATATATAAAATCTTCAAGGTCAAAAGTCGCAAAAACTTTTAAAAAAAATTACCTTTTTTCCTCTGTTCAGGTCCATAGGTAGCAAACCGTTCAAAATTCAAGGAAACAATCAACTACAGAAATGTACCTAAGATCTCAATAAACAACTTTTTAGAACATATGAACTTCCTAGGAATGATTCTTAACACCGCTTAGGTAGCGTTTAGGTAGCCGCAAAAGTGAAAAGTTTCCCGAAAATGTTTTAATCTCACTGTGTGTAATTTTTTAAGTCATGGAAATATAACCACATACGAACACCACTACGTGATAAAATAAGGAAAAAAAAATCCCGTGTCTCCCAGTTTTGCCCAAATCCATGCACTTTTTTTTATGGGCCCCCAAAGATTTGTGGCCTCGGTGCCATTTTTGCAAAAAATTATCATTTTGTCAAGGTCATATCTTGCAAACTGTTCGAAATTTTGACTTACTCTCTGAAGGATAGTTGTAGCCCTTGCCATAAAGAACAAAAATTGTGAACATATAAAATCAAAAAAACTTCATCTTCAAGGTCAACATTTTTTTAACTTTTCTCCCCTGTTGAGATCCATAGGTAGCAGCCGTTCAAAATTCATGGAAACAATCAACAACAACAATGTACCTAAGGTCTAAAAAAACAACTTTCTACAACATATGAACTTCCTAGGATGATTTTTAAGAAGAGTACATTCTGTAAGGAAAAGCCATAAGACTATGAATTTGTTTCACAAAGAAGTACTTATTTTTTAAAACAGGTACTTTTGAAAGAAGTGGTACACTTTTTAGGAAAAGGTTATTTTTTTAAGAAAATGTACTTATTTTCAGAAAGGCTACTAATCTCAAGAAAAGAAAAAGACTTATATTATTTTTAAGAAAGGTACTTTTAAGAAAAGGAACTTTTGTACGGAAATCTATTTTTGTTTAAGAGAAGGTATATTTTTTGAAGAAAATGTGTTTTTTTAAGAAATGGGTAGTTTTAGAATTTATTACTCCTACTACATTTTTAGGAGTAGGTATTTATCTCACGAAAAGTTATTTTGTTTCACAAAAAATGCACTTTTTAAAGAAACGATATTTTTCTAAGAAAAGAAAAATGTATTTTTTTAAGAAATAGCACTTATTTTAAAAATAAATTATTTTTCTAAGAAAGATAACATTTTGTAAGAAAATTTAAATGAAAGGTACTTCTTTAAGGTAAGGTTTTTTGTTAAGAAAATGTACTTTGTTTAAGATAAGAATAGGCATTTTTCTGATAAAATTTACTTTTTTTAAGAAAATGCACTTATTTAAGAAAATGTTCATTTCTTAAACTTCTTCACTTTGGCTTTTCAAAATTTACTTTTTATTTTATACAATTTACACTAAATAGTGATAACAGGCTCCACCTAGAAAACTTCCCATTAAAAAACAAATTTCCCAACATATGTGAGACATCTAGTTAGTCTAAACACAAACCAAATCAAAAGTACACAAAATTGTATATAATAGTGGGTATAAGCATAATAGTGTTAAAACAAAAGCTGTTTAATTTTTTTTTTTCATTTAGCCCCCATCCCTTCGGCGATTCTCAGGTCGTTACAGAATCTAGGAGTCGACAGCTTAGTGACACTCCTAATTGCGAAGCTTGTTGTGGTTAGATCCATCAAAGCTGAATGGGGTGGTGTTACAATTGCTACGAACGTTAACAGGGGGACACCGCAGGGGGGAGTTTTGTCTCCACTATTATGGTTAACTTCTGTCAATGAACAGCTTCTTGAATTGGACCGAGCCGAATGCCAGGTCTTTGCCTATGCCGATGATATCGCTATAATCTGTATGGGTGGAAACCTCAATTTATTTAGCATTCGTACGACCAGCCTACTTAGTCTGATTTCGACCTGGACCGCTAACAACGGACCCACTTAAAACCGAGCTCATCTTGTTCTCTCGAATTACAGTTGACGGAAAAGGTCAAGTATCTGGGAATTATTCTCGACAGCAAAATGTCTTGGAAACCGAATGTGTAGGAGAGGGTGAAAAAGGCGTCTGTTGCTCTTTACTGATGTAAAGGGGTGATAGGAAAGCGCTGGGGACTGTCTCCTAAGATCACCTAAGAGGATTTATAGGTCAATAGTCAGACCAATACTTCTCTATGGCATCGTAGTTTGGTGGAGGTCCCTCCAAAAGAAATATATTCTGAATTCCTTGATGAAAATTCAATGATCTGCACTGATTAGCGGTAGTGGGGCAATGGGCACGACATCAGGCACTGCACTTAGTGCTATCCTGAACATCTGTACTCCTGATATCATGGCCGAATCGGCAGGCGCTACATCCCTGGTGCGAATCAGATATTGTGGCGAATTGATATCGGGGCATTCCGGAAACACTGAATTACTACACCGGATTAACTCTATTCCCGTAAAAACGGACTATTATATCCCCTACCTTCTACCAGCGGCAAATCTAAGGACTTCTATTACGAACAGGAATACCTGGGAAAAGTCGTTGGAAGGGGACACCAGTAGTATCAGATTTTTCACGGATGGATCAAAGTTGGACGAGCAAGTAGGCTCTGGGGTCCATTCACCGGACCTAAATGTAAATAACTCCTTCAAGCTGCCTAATAACCGTAGTGTATTTTAGGCGGAAATTACCGCCATACTGGAGGTTGCTGAACTACTGACATGTAGTGTCACAACCCTCCGGAGAATATGTATCTATACAGACAGCCAGGCTGCCATAAAATCCCTGGAAGCCATGTTAGCTACGTTCCTGACGGTGAAAGAATGTCACTCATTACTTAGAGTGATGACAGAGTATTTTGACATCAGGCTCATCTGGGTACCGGGACATAGCGACATTCCAGGCAATCGCGTAGCGGATGCGTTAGCTAGACAGGGTACTACGGCACAGGTTCTTCCGGCAAAAGAGGTGTTAGTAAGCCAATCTCTACCTGCCGTTTGCAGATCAGGCAGTGGGCCGATAATATGTTCAAGGACAAGTGGAGACTTACTTCAACTTGCAAACAAGCCAGGGTCCTCTGGCCACAGGTGGACAGGAAGAGGACTAGGCAACTGCTTAACTTGCCGAGAGGCAGGTTATCCACAATGATAGGAACACTTACGGGACATTGTCTTGTAGAAAACACGCCCTAAGATTGGGACATAGAAACTCCACTCTCTGTAGATGCTGCATGGGAGAGGACGAGGAAACGACGAAACACCTTCTCTTGGATTGCCCTGCTCTGCCCTGCTCAAAGACGATTTCTTGCGCTTAGGCGACCCTTCAATATATTCAAAGTCATCAAAAAGTGACTCCATTTTATTCAAATTTCCCATTACAGTTGCGAAATCAGTTTTCATGCATGTAATTATTAACTTTGCATCCTTAAACATTCTATAGAAATCAATGTCCTGGGTCCTACACTTCACACATGACCAGCGAAGTCCTTTTTCCCGATCGGAACACATTTAGTTAGCACCGTAGCCCTGTAGGTCTTATAGACAAATTCATCGAAAGAGCAAATTGGCTAGACGACTAGTTAATAGTTGCTATAGAGGAAACTGCAGGTATCACTTCTTATCCTAAGTGTGCTAGATAACGTGGTGTCTTGCAACTTTTCCCACCAACCAACCATGCCCGCAACGTGCTATTAGGAACTTTGTTCCAAAAAATATTCCCGGCCTTGTACGCTTGTAGTATGAACTTATCATGCATTAACTGCAAATGTAAGATGGTCAGAGCAAATATTTTTTCAATTGACGTCCGTTAAATTTCACTTGAAATTATTTCAATTTTAATTGCTGTTTTTTGAATTTCAAATAGAATAAAATTGATATTTTTGGAAGCACTTAAATTTTAGCTATAATTTTACAATCATCAAACAAGTGGATGGTGTATAAATCTTTAAAGTTAAAAAATATGGATATTTTGCTTCTTTGGAACTAATGAAAATGTGATTCTTTTGGAACTATTACTTTTAGTCAGTTTTGCTGGTATGAACTAGATTTATGGCTCCCTAATAGCACAGTTGATAACGAATCAACTATGGATTCGTTTACAAAATCACCATAAAAATTGAACAGAGAATCCTTTTTATACAAAGATACAATGTTTGCAAACGGTGGATTGTATTTTAACAAATTTCGTTGTGCAGATGTAGGATCAGTGTATGATTCATCTACGATCAAATTCGTACAATCCCCCGAAACATAAACATAATAAAGATCACTTAAATCAATTTAAGCAGTTAAACGATGAAATTATTTCGTCCCATCATTTCAATCCAGAATTCGTATTTAAAACTATCGCGTTAAGCCAAATTCAATCTCAGTTCTCCGATATAAATTAACAAAATCAAATATTAATTGCCATCTCATCATCGTTCTGTGGCTTTAGGTTTGAAATAAAATAAAACTTAAAACAATCCATCATATCCCAAGAGATGCACTCCATTTCAAACGAAAAGTCATCATTCGAGTCATTAAAAATATTTGAAATGTCACGTCATGATTCATTAAAATTCTGTCGGCATTCCGTTAAAGTCATTGATGATTTCTAGGATTCGCACCTGTGATCACATTTGACTGTCATGGAGAACTGTTGAAAATTGCATTCAATTAATCAAGTGAAAGTGTAAATAGAGACGGATAAGATGCAATTCAAAGGAAGCAGACAAAAGGTGAGATTGGTATACAAGATTCATTTCACTCGTGGATTGGAAGTTAAAGATTTGGGAATGATTATTTTACAATCACTTGTTGAGAAACAAAATTATCCCTTAAACTAAATGATTTTGAAAATATCGCAATATTTGCAAAGAAATGTAACAACCCCCAAAACAATAGTTTCAAGTAAAGGTGAAATGATTTCACGAAAACATGTTCTCAGTTCCACTTTACCGGAAGTCTGATTGTAACGCTTTCACTTTACAATGCGCAACAACTGCATTGTTAGTGCACAAAAAGGCAAAATGTGAATTTGTTGTCATTTCCATTTAGTTGTGCTTTAACACAAGTGAATTGGGGAACATCAATTCCTGTACACACGCTGAAAAATACCGCAACCAGCAGTATATTGCAGGAAACATGTATATGTTTGCAAGAATGGGTTTCATAAATTGATGATCTGGTGCTTTTTTGTTGTCTGCCACGTTTTTATTTTCAGCAGTTTTCAACAAACAAAGCCACATTTGAATCACAAAAACACATATAATAACCTATTAATCGTTGTGTCTCAAACATGTAACATTTAATAGCAAACACAGTGTGTTTGGACACAAGTATACTATATTTATGACAATCTGCAAACACGTTATATTTGCATCCAAACAACAAAACAAGACAGATTTCCACTATCACTTGCAATCAAAGCTCTGAAAATAGATGGCTGGCAACATATATATGTCCAAGTATTCAAATTAAATTTTTAATAACTTCTCCACAGTAATGAAAATATGATTGTTTGCTGAGATTGTAAAGGTCATATCGTCAGCTGAGTACTGTAAAGCTCCATCAGCCATCAAATTAGTTTCGAGAAAAACAGCATTAAAGTCTAGAGGTGAAAAAAAACTACGTGATAGAATATTCTAAAATTGTAAACCACTACGTGATAAAAGACCAAAAAAAATGACCCGTGTCTCCCAGTTTTGCCCAAAGTCATGCACTCTTTTCTATGGGCCCACAAAGATCTGGGACCTCGGTCCCATTTTGTCAGGCTCATATCTTGCAAACCGTTCGGAATTTTGATTTACTCTCTGAGGGAGGTAATGCCTGGATGTGAACGTCGTGTCGCTTTTATATTGTCTGCTGCGTCCCTTGTTGCGTGTGCTGAGCTTACTGCTTTGCCTGTGCTGCTGCCGTCGGTGAGATAGCATTGTATCTCAATGTTGAAGTAAACGGTGTTAAGAATCATTCCTAGAAAGTTCATATGTTCCAGAAAGTTGTTTACTGAGGTCTTAGGTAAATTTTTGTGGTTGACTGTTTCGTTGAATTTTGAACGGATTGCTACCTACGGACCTGAACAGGGGAAAAAATATAAAAAAATCGAATTTTTTAAATTTTTTTTTTGCGATTTTGACCTGCAGATGAAGTTTTTTTGATTTTATTTGTTTGTTCCTTGTGACAAGAGCTACAACTTTTGCTCAGAGAGTAAATCAAAATTCCGAACGGTTTGCAAGATATGAGGCTGACAAAATTATCACTTTTTTGACACCGAGGCCCCAAATCTTTGGGGGCCCATAAAAAAAAATGTGCATGACTTTGGCCAAAACTGAGAGACACGGGTCTTTTTTTTTGGTCTTTTATCACGTAGTCGTATCCGTATATGCTTATATTTCTATGACTTGAAAAATTATACACAGTGTAATATATAAATATAAATATATATTAAATTAAATTAATAAAACACTGAGTATCTTAGCAACGGAGTGAGATACCGAAATTCTGAAGACAGCGTCCGAAAGAGCAACATTTCAAACCTCTGTTTCTAATTTTAGTTTAAAAAAAAGTGAAAATGGCGTTAGTGATCCTTATAGTACTCAGATGACGATATGTCTTCAATACGTTAAAGCCTATTGGAAGAGGATACTGCAGGTAGTAATATGGTGATACAGGGCTTCAACATACAATTTGTGTGTAAGAAGCTCAAACCATCAGCTCAATAATTGCTGCATCAGTAAACGTTTTATCCACACAAAATCGCTAAATCGTTCAACGTAAGGTTGAATATTTGTATTTTTTTAATATAATTCGATCGCAATGGAGAACTTAGAGTGTGGGTATGTTTAAGTCGGTTCACACGACTGAAATTTCTGTACTGGTTTGTTAATAACTCGACCATTTGAGGGGAAAATATTTCAGAAAACACCACTACATGGAATGCACTTCAATAAACACATCAATTTCCGTTTGGAAATTCCGACTTCTCAAAATTAGAGTTTGTTATCAACCTGAATAAAACACAATATTTTCCCGAAAAGATACCATGATTCATTCAGTATTTTCTCTAGGTTTTTCCACGAAATCTAGCAAAATTTGTACCTTTATCTGAAAGACAAGGCTGTGGCACATATATGTAATGTAAAATTATGATCATTTGGAAATGCACCCTACAGTTAGCATTCACTGAAAATGTGCAATTGTTGATGAAATTTTTCAATTTCGATGTTTGGTAAAGATTTTGCTCGGGTTTTTGATGTGTTAACATCTATCGGCACGAGTAGGGCAATCTATCAATGTGAACACATGCAACCAACACATAGCGTTAGCATCACATACGTGCTTGTTGTACAACAATAATCTGTGCCGTAAAATAAGTATGATCGTATTGATGTAGCGGCAGCGAACAAACAAGCAGGTCGTCGTCGCCAAAGAGTATTGAATAGTATAGAGAACTCATGGAACAAATTGTATGACCACCCAAAAGCACTGGCGACATCTGGCGAATGAAAACGTATTACTCTCTTTTTGTCATAACTTGGTCCTTTCAAAATTTTGATGTGAAACATTGATGCCTTTTGAAACATTTGTGCTTTTTGTATTGTTTTATGTAATAACATTGCCGAAGTGGTGGATTTATATTGAAATATTATATAAAGAGAATAAGATTTGTTTATGCTCTTTTACTCAGACTCTTTACATGAGAGCGGAAAAAGAGTGCAATAAGTTCTCTATACTATTCAGTACTTTTTGTCGTCGCTCTGTTTATGACAAAACAAAAACAATTATTTCAATTCAATTCAATTCAGTTTATTGTTTTCATAGTATTCCATAATTTGTAAAACAATTTTAATATTTCTGTGGTCACAAACAATAACAGCCTAACTCGAGTTAGGCCAAATTTGAAAACAAAACTTTGAGAGGACACCGTGCTCAAATAAGCAACTCTTTTTTGTTAAGAAGTTAGTAAAAGAATTCGTTTCCTTGTTGTCTGTAACAAAGTTATCACAAGAACTCCGACTCCTAATTTCCAGTAAAGATATTAAACTTTAAACTGCTCTCCCGAAAAATTTTAAAATCGACTTAGGCTGTTATTGTTTGTGACCACAGATTTATAATTAAAGAGTTTAAGGATATTACCTTATTCAGCTTAAATAAAAACTAAATATTTATTTTAACAATATTACATCCAATGTTAATTCAGATGTTAGAAAAAAGAAAGCGCAATAGCAAAAGAGCCTGTAGTACAAAAACTATTCCTTTTTTTATTTTAAAATGTAACATTTACTAAATCTTAAAAATCTTGAAATATCAAGAAAAATCCTTGCATGGCCAAAGAGTTCTTGAACTCACGTTGTAATACATTGTTAGACAGTCGTATATTGAAATGTGACCGAAAGACAAGCAATATGTATTAAGGCAGGTTTGGCTCTAGTATTTTGTGTAAAAACTCTTAATATTCTATACCACAGGTGGTGTCGGATGTAAATAGGAAATGACACTCTGATCATAACTCCACACTTCGTTTGGGGTGTCGGCCTCTGTGTGACTTTTCGTTTGATAATTTTCCCATTAACCTGTTGGTTCCACCTAATAGCAGTGTACTCGGTATCTATTTATTTATCTAATAAATAAATATGTATCTACGTGTGTAAACTAAATAGCACACAAGTGTAAATGTACACAATGTAAATATGTATGTATTTGTATCCAGCGGTAGTAGTAGTGGAATTAGTGTGTTTGCCTTTCGGGTGAGGGTGTTTATATATATTATATTTGATTTGATTTATGGCTTATTATATGGTTGTTAAAAACAAATAAACGCAAAATTATTTCATGTGCGTGTCTTCACATTTTCACGTACTGTTGCCCGTTTAGCCGGAGACGGCGCACTCGCTTGTTGTAGTAGTCTCATGGAATCACTCCCACATAGCGTATAGTTTTGGATGTTGGATTTCAATTTAGATTCGTGATTATTTTATATTTTATTTTTGGTCATTTGTCATTCTTTATTGGTTTAATGGGAAGTGGGTGAATTCATGAATATTTTGATCGAATCAATATGTTCTTTGAGCCTCCTTCCTCCCTTTTTTTAATGAACAAATTACCAAATTATATCGAATTGAATGTGCTGTGCGCTTTTCCATTTAGTACTGATCTGTTCGAGTTTTATCAAAAATACCCACCCATATCTCGGCATACATGCATACATACATAGAGGGGATAGACACTTTGTGTTCTAATGCATTAAAGTTTTCCCGAGTAGTGCGTGCTGGTTGTTGCTGTCATCTGTTGCATGTTAATAACAAATTATTTCCGTTTCGGTTTGAATTCAAAACAAACTAAATATATTTAACATGTCAAAATTTCACTTTTGAAAATGCACGTGTCTTTATGTAGCCTTTCCTTTAACGATATAAATATTATACAAGCATATATGGGACTATTTAATTATTTCATAATTCCAAGAGCTGATCAAAAAGTCAGTGCATTTTTGAAGAAAATATTTTTTTTTGCCAAAGACAATTTGTATTTATGATCACCATTTCTACCTTCCCACCTATCAATTTCTTCCGGCCCAACAACAGGATTGAGGGTTGCCATTTTTATTAAGGTTGCTGCCAATACTAGTATTGCCAGATGCAAACTGTAACTTTCATTGTAAAGTCTGCCAAAGAAAATTTTTCTTTATGGTCACCATTTCCACTTTCCCACCAAGCCCTTTCTTAAAGCCTAAAAACTAGACAGAGGGTTGCCATTTATATTCAGGGTGCTGGCAACACTAGTGTTGCCAGATGCAAACTAGAACTTCCATTGTAAAGTTTGCCAAAGAGAATTTTTATTTATGGTCCTTCCCACATAGCCATTTCTTGCGGCAGAAAAACAGGATAGAGGATTACCATGTATATTTAGGGTGCTGGCAATACTAGTGTTGCCGGATGCCAACTAGAACTTCCGTTGAAAAATATGACATTCTCAGCATGAAGATACATAGAACGTTTTCTCTTAAACCCATAGGTGTTTTATTCACAGTGTGTTGAAAAATTCATCTCCGTCAAAAAATGGAATTAACCCGTGAACATTTGGGTGCCGTGATTTTGTACGATTTTCGGCGTTGATTATCGAGACAATTTATTTCAACTTTTGGTGATGAAGCTTGATGGTGTTTGATGGTGCCACTGTAAATCGCTAATACCAAGAGTTCAGCCTCGAACGCCGTTCGCTCCAGGTTGAATTTCGTAAAGAACGTCGAACTTCGGTCGCTTTGCCGGAAACCATCGATGTTGTGCGTGAGCTGATAAAGCAAGACCGACATCTCACTCCCTCAATAAGACATTGCATTTTCATTTGGCCGTGAAAAAGATTTGCTATCGTTGGATCCAATTTAATTCGACGAATGCTCTAAAAAAAGACTCCTGTCGATTGGAGAAAATAAATGTTGGAAAATCCGCCGCACAGCCCTAACTTGGCACCCAATAACTTCATTTTATTCTCCTTCATAAAGAAAAAGCTGTGTGGTCAAGGTTTTTCGACGCCCGAAGCAGCTGTTGAAGCGTTTAAAGCGCATGTTTTGGATGTGTCTCAATCGGAGTGGAAAAGTGCTTCGAAAATTGGTTTGCATTTTGAACACCAATTAAACCATTTCCGTCGGTGATGCAATTGTTAGCGTTCCTGCCTCTTGTAGATGAGATCCAGGGTTCGATCCTGCTCTGACCACCTCAAATTTCTTTCGGCGGCGGTCACCTCGTATAGTGACGGCGACAGTATCTAGTATTAAGCCATGAAAAAACTTCCCAAAATACCTTTCCGAACCGGTGTAAAACTGCAAGTCCCAATCAGTGAGTATAAAACATACGAGCGCTGCCCAGAAAATGACATTAAATTGTTCTAGTTGATTCTAATGCACAAGTCGGCAGGGAAAATGTTCCTCAACCAACTATCGGTACATTCAGTCCACATACCAACACTTCCGATAAAGGAATGAGACTGTTAGATTTTGTCGTGGCAAAAAATATGGTCGCCAGCAGTTCGAGATCCCAAAATAAAGACATCCTGGTCCTAAGGTCATGACCCTGACCAGCGAACGAAAACCCAGACTGATCATCTGGTAATTGATGGAAGCCACTCTACTAGTGTATCGGATGTACGTGTGATTTGAGGAATTAATACCGACTGGGTTGCAGCAAAAATTCACACAAGGTTAATCAGAACAAAAATCATACGAAACCAGACAAATGGGAAAGCTGCAGTTACCAGAGATAGCCACGGCCTATGCAGAGAAGCTCACTGAGATACTGGCATCCCCGCCTCATGTTTCTGAAGCGCTGAGTAAGTATATGTCCCGCTCTATGAAAGCTGCTGCAGAGACCGTATTTGGTTATGAAAAACTGAATAAAAACAAACCATAATACGATGAAGAGTATTGCATGGCAATGCTTCATTCAGTTGCAACGCGAGCCGCGACAGATTGGTATATGGAAAAGAGAAGCACCCCGTATGTTTAACAACAAAAACGGTTGTGGATAAAGCGTGAGAGAAAGCAAATTGAATATAACCAACGGAAGAATGAGGCCCGCAAATTCTCCCAAAAGTCAAAAGCCAAAACAACCGTCATGGATCAGGGCCCCTCTTGTAGAGCTAAGGGCGGTTTCAGGACAAGAGGAGAGAGGAAACCTGTTTGTTTAGGAAGAAACACTGGTTGCGGAGGCAGCGCGAGAGTGAGCAAATGGAATCTTACAGATGGAGGAAGGAAGCCCGATAAGTCTACTATAAAGTACAAAGAGAAACCAACGACCATCGAGCAGGGCCTTTGTTCACGGCCCTCCGTTTTTGTTCATGGCAAATACGAGGCATAAAATACGTCCACCACCTCGAAATTATAACCGTTATCAAGGTAAATGCTTAGGTCTAATCCCGTGTTCATTTAATCCATTAAATGTATCTTGTCCTCGTCTACTGTCAGACCCACTTTTGCTGACTCTTTCTCAATTCTCAAAGTCACTGCAGCAACTTCTCTCACTGTGCGCACAATGATATCAATTTCACCAGCATACGCGAAAAGCATGCGACTTTTACTGCTGATGGTTTTAATCATGTTGGCTGCAGCTTTTTCATAACGATATCCATTAAGAGGTTAAAGAAATCGCACGATAGGGTGTCGCCTTGCCTGAGGTCGCGCTTAGTTTCGAAAAGTTCGGTAAGATCCTTACCAACCTTCACTGCGGGGACTTGGTGTTTGTCAAAGTCATCCTGAAAAGGCGTCCGAGTTTAGCAGGAATACCAAGCTCAGACATTGCTTCATAGAGTTTCTCCCGTATCGGACTATCGAAGACCTTGTTTTTCGTGTGTCTTCTCCAGGATTTGGCGTAGCGTGAAAATCTGGTCAGTTGGCGATTTTCCAGGCCTAAAGCCACACCGGTATGGTCCAATCAGGTCAGCGATAATTGGTTTTAGTCTCGCACATTATCCCTGATAGAACCTTATATGCTATGGATAAAAGGCTTATTCCGCGGTAGTTGGCACAGAGACTCGGGTCACCTTTTTTAAATATGGGCATGCATTAATCCAACCAACTCTTTCTAATAAGCTGATGCATGCACCTTATCAGGTTATCGCCGCCAGCTTTAAATAGCACCGCCGGTAGTCCATGGGCTCCTGCGGCTTTGTTGTTCTTAATAGCTGTTCTGACCTCGTCTTGGTTTAGAGGGCGCAGTCGACGTCGTCGTACAAATTGTGGTCGATTGTCTACTCGTCATTGAATATCACAGGTACCAGTAGCGTGGAGAAATGATCTCTCCATTTTCCCAATATGCTCTGCACATCTGCGATAAGATTTCCTTCCTTGTCTGTACAGAAGGGGGACCTGAACCATGTCCATTAGTTCCGTGTTTGACTTTTTGTTAGTATTTTCGGGCTTCGTTCTTCCCTCTGTGTGTCTCAAATTTCTCATTCTCCCACTTTATCCACTGCCGTTTCTTCTGCCTACAGAGACGGTTTACCTCCTTTCTTTTCTCCCTATACCGCTCAGTTGCAGCTCGCGTTGCAATTGACTGAATACGTGCAGCGTTCTTTTCGTCATTTGCAATGCGACACTCTTCATCGTACCACGGTTTATTGCGAAGAGGTTTTTCGAAACCAAGTACGGTTGCTGCGGCAGTTTTCATAGAGTCGGAAATGGGTTTCCACTGCGTATCAGGATGCCAAAAGTTGCGAGAGCTTTCTTGAGTAGAGTGTTGCTACCTTTAATAATTTCAGCTTTCCGATGTCCAGCTTCCTCTGCGTTTGGTTTCGTACGATTTTCGTTCTACTTAATCTTGTGCGAACATTTGTTGCTACCAGGTAGTGATCAGAATCGATGTTAGCTCCTCTGATCACTCGTACGTCCATTACAATGTATGAGTGCCTTCCATCAATTACCACGTGATCAATTTGGTTCTTCGTTTTTTGATCAGGGGAGGCCCAAGTAGCCTTGTGGATGTCTTTATGCTGGAATCTTGTACCACTAATGACCATATTTATTGCCGCGGCAAAGTCAATCAGTCTTATACCGTTGTCGGAAGTGTCAGCATGTAGACTGAAATTGCCAATAGTTGGATTAAACATATTCTACCTTCCTACTTTGGCATTAAAATCTCCTAGTACAATCTTAATGTCATGGCCAGGGCAGCGATCATACGTTTCCTCTAGGCGCTCATAGAACATATCTTTGGCGTCATCATATTCCTCTTCTGCCGAGGCAAGCACCCAAATTAGGGAAATATAAAAATATTTCGCTTTTATTCGGCTTGTGGCTATACGATCACTCAGAGAATTGAACCTAGAGACTAGATGTAGTCTGTTGCCAACTACAAATCCGCAACCAACTTCATGTTTTTTCTAATGGCAACTGTAGTATATGTCGCAGTTTTTTGTGCAGCCATGCCCTGTCCCTCGAATTGCCAGTATAGCGGTAATGTCACATTTATAACATTCAAGGACTTCTGCCAATTGGACACTTGCACCGGATCTATGTAGAGTTTTTACATTCCAAGTGCATATCCGTAAATCGTGCTCCTTATAACGTTAACAGGGGTCGTCCACAAACTGGGGTTGCTTATGTTTCCTTTTTTGTTTTTTTACATTCACTGCCGTTATGAACAGTGGCGGGATGCAAACCCAGTCCACCGGATTTTTCCATTTTACCTACGCTCAGGATACTTGATTGCAGCTGCCTATTATGGATCAGACGTCGGTGGTGCAATGGTTAGTGTGCGCGGCTCTTGCACATGAGATCCTGGGTTCGAACCCGGCTCTGACCACTTTCAAATTTTCTTGCGGCGGCGGTCACCTCGCATAGTGACGGCGACACTATCGAGTATCAAGCTATGAAAAAGCTTCTCAAATTACCGTTCGGAATCGGTGTAAAACTGTAGGTCCCAATCAGTGAGTGAAAACTGGAAAGCGCACAGCTAAGTGATTGTGAGAAATTCTCCCCAGTCCCTTCATGGGATGTAATGGGAAACCATTTATTTATTTTTTTATTATGGATCAGACGCTGAGCTGGATGTAATATGTCGAACTTGGATTTTCTTCTTATGGTTTATATCTGCCGCTGTCCCGCATATTTGGCTCATCCGCCTTCTAAGGACAAATTAATATGCCCGATAGTTTGATGAGCTTCAGTGACATCAGTCACTTACTAAACCTGAGACTTATCAGTGATCGCATAACCAATCAGGCTGCTCAGTTGTTTCGCCTTCTCACTCTAGCTAGCTGACGGAGGTATCCGAAGAAGCCATTGCCCAGGCCATACTGCGTGGAAGTAGTTAGCTGCTTGGTATGCCCAATGACGGGATCATTTCTGGCCATTCCCAAGTGAATGTCTATCAGAAATGTTCCACCTCCACGGACAGCTCCATGTCCTGTGCTTATAATTTATAGATTATAGTGATAAAGTCATAAAGTTATTGTGCACGTGGACACTCTGAATTTTGGCAGCTGTCACATATGTTTTTCCCGATTGTTAAAAATGGAGCGTTTTACGAAATAACAACGCGTTATAATTGTGACAACTTATTACAAAAATTTGGAAAGTTATGCTGAGACCCGCTCACAAACTTCGAAGAATTTTCAGTCGAGAATGTGCACCTAATGCGGCAGCCATTCGAAGAGTTATCAAAAACTTTGAAGAAATTGTGTCGGTTATGAACAGTAAGACTCCAGCGCGTCAACGTACCGATTGATCTCTTGAAAACATTGCTGCTGAAAACGACAGTGTCGGCGAAAACCCGAAAATATCATTTCGGCATCGTTCTCAACAACGTCAAATTTCTCGAAGCACTACAGAGCGACTTTTGGCAAAAGACCTTTTCCACCTTTATGCGTACAAAATTCCGTTTACGCCGGCGCTCAAACCAGCAGACCATGGAAAGCGCCGGCAATTCACTAAATGGGTAATAGAGCAAAGTGAAGTCAGTGACAATTTTCAAAAAAAGTCATCTTCTCCGATGAAGCTTATTTCCATCTAACTGACTTCAAGAATTTACAAAATTGTCGAATTTGGGTCTCAGAAAATCCTCATGCAATACATGAGAAACAAATGCACCCACAACGAGCAACTGTCTGGTGCGGATTTTGGTCAGGCGGCATGATTTGGCATTACATTCATTACATTTGGAAGATGAGGCCGAAATTGCAGTGACTGTGAACGGAATTCGTTACAGAAATCGGTGACAACGGAGTTCTTATGGCCTCAACTGGACACGGCATGACTTGTGGTTTTAGCAAGACGGCGCCACCTTTCAGACCGCGCACGAAACAATCGATTTATTGTAGTAACGATTTTCAGGATAAAATATCTCAAGGATTCAATAATTAAATTGTCCGAGCGTTTGGTCGTGTTTATAAATTAATTATATTTTTTCGATATTTCGCTATCCTTTGGATAGCATCGTCTGATAGCGAAATATCGAAAAAATATAACTAATTTATAAACACGACCAAACGCTCGGACAATTTAATTATTGAATACAATGCGAAAGGTCGAAAAGGTCACTTATTTATATCTCAAGGAATTATGATGTCAACTGACCACCAAGATCATGCGATTTAACGCCGTGCAATTTCCTTCTTAGGGGTTTTGTAGAATCTCGAATTTATGCGAATAAACCAGAAACAATTCCTGAGCTCAAATCCGAGATCCAAAGGGTCATCGGTGAGATACAGCCACATCTCTGTGACAAAGTCATGGAAAATTTCATGAAAAAAGTAATGGCCTGTCATCAGAGCCGTGGGGGCCGTTTGACGGATATTTTATTCCATACTTAATCGGAACATGTCTTCTTTACAATCCAATGAAAAAAGCACAACTGTCTCACAAAATACGTTTTTATTTTAAAATGGAAAGTTGCATTCTTACTGAGATAGCCTTTATAAGTGACAACACAGCTACAAAAGATAGGTTTGATTCAGCAAGTGTTCATTTGTCGCAATTGTTTCCCATTTATCTGAAATTTCGCTTAGGAGTAGGGATTTTTTGTAAGTTTTTAAAGAAAAGTGGCACCCGCCTGCTGGATAGCGTTTTCCTACCCAACGAAACCACGGAAACATTTGATATATGTACATCCGTCTGGCCCCCATAACTTCGCACACCTTAAACCTACTAGCTGGTCACGAATATAAAGTGGCCGTGGATAATATGAATTTTTCGGGTGTTGTGGCGTCAATTGGGCATCCAAAACACGGGCCCTCACCAGTGCTTGCAAGGCTACAATGGAATATAGTGAATCTTTGCAATACAACATTTTTGAATCGGAATTACAAGCAGGGTTACAATTTATTTTCAGAAGATTGGACAAAGTTCTTTAACAAATTCCTTGTATAAACACACGTAACTGCGGAAAGTGTAGCACGAAGTTTGCCTAAAGCTCCTCCGAACCTTACACCAACCTTGCTGATGATACGCCCAATATTCTGGATGACCACTCCTAAATCCACTTGTTGTTAGTAACTACTACACAATGTTTCATAATTTCTAACTCACCTCTCATCCATCGGGCCCCCCCCCCCCCCCTCTAACCGTTTACTCGTAGCCATAGCTAATCTTATGCTAAGTAACCCCATATTTTTAGCCGTTATTTGATGTTAACAGCTCTTCTGCTCGCTGACACACTATCTCTAGTTTAACAGTAGTTTAATGTCGTTCTCTTCTTTGACGTTTCTTTGTTGGATCTGTTATTCAAATTATAAATTTTGAAATATTTTTATGTATTTTTTTGTTTAATTTATGACCAAAACGGTTTTATGACAAGTGATTAGCAAAAAAGAAATAACAAAAATTCGATAAGATACTCGCACCATTTAGTGTATGTGGAGATCTTTTGTATTGGAGACAACGGATATTGTCAAAATTTTTCAATCTGCTTTAGCAAACCGATGAACCGTGATTATGCCTCCATTGTGAAGTTTTGTTAAAATCATAAACAAAGTTTTGACAGTTGTCATATTTAAAATGTTAAAGAGTTTGGCCGTCGGTGGTGCATTGGCTAGTGTGTACGACTTTTGTACAGGAGCACGAGGGGACGTTCCCTGCCCCCATAACCTTACATTTATTTCGACGATCGCCACCTCGCTTAGTGACGGCAACACTATCGAGTAAGTAGCCCTCAAAACGATTGTCAAAAACCCGTTCGGAACCGATGTAAAACTGTAGCCTCCAACCAGTGAGTAGAATAACTACTAACATAAACTGCGATAAGCTCTTCGCTGTCCCCTCGTTACAGTATGGGAAAATATTTATTTAATTATTTCGGAGAAATTAGAGCGGCCTGTATTTGGGTTTGAAATCATGGCATTACTCATAGTGCGACAACAGTTCGGTGAACATTTCATTTCACGCTTCGGACCGACGAATTTTCGCCTAGGTCATGTGATGTTACACATTTACAGCCTGTTTCTCTATGTCGAATGAAAACTTTCGTTCGTGTTCTAGACGAAAGAATGTTGATTTGGCTTCCACAATCTTATCGTTTCAAGTCGACTGAAAACGTAAATTTGTTCAAAACTTTTCAGTACAAATTTTGGTTTCTCTATTTCGAATGTGCTGTCATTTGGGAACAAACATAAAGTCAGGCGAACGAAAATGTCGACTTAGAGGAACCCAATTTCAGTCGAATGTAAGTGACTGATTTTCGTTCACTTCTCTTTTTTCATTCGAGATAGAGAAAAATGCTGTTTGAGTTTTGTTTCTTTCGGTCGTCCTTTCGGTGTGCCCAAGGTCTACATAGGGAATTTGGATATGACTGAGGAATAGGAAGTCAATATTTCTCGCGTCATTCGCCTACTCGAAATATTCGAATGTGTTCTCTAAAATTGGAACCAACGAATGGACCATGTTAGCCCCAGGCATGGCCAACATTTGAAAGGAATAATCTTCAAAAAATAAATGTATATTCTGGTTAATTTGTGTGATAATAAATATTACCCTTGGCCGTCGGTGGTGCAATGGTTAGTGTGCGCGGCTCTTGTACATGAGATCCTGGGTTCGAACCCGGCTCTGACCACCTTCAAATTTTCTTTCGGCGGCGGTCACCTCGCATAGTGACGGCGACACTATCGAGTATCTAGCCATGAAAAAGCTTCTCAAATTACCCTTCGGAATCGGTGTAAAACTGTAGGTCCCAATCAGTGAGTGAAAACTGGAAAGCGCACAGCTCAGTGATTGTGAGAAGTTCTCCCCAGTCCCTTCATGGGATGTAATGGGAAAGGAAACCAAACCAACCAAATATTACCCGATAAAATTGAATTTTGAATTTTTTATAAAAGTACCCACAAATTAATACTCAAAGTAATTCCACACTCAAAGAACACTTTTACGAGAAACGAAAAGAGTATTTGCGACAAACAGATTTTGGAACGAAGTTCCTTATCGCACGCTGCGTGATGGGGGAAAAATGAAAATGAAAAAAAAAATTAAACAACTTTTTTTAAAACTATTATGCTACAACCCAGTGTTATCAACTATAAGTATGTATATTGGGTACATTTGCTTTGGTTTGTGTCTAAACTAACGTAAGTTGGGAAATTTTTGTTTAATGGGACGTTTTCTAGATGGAGCCTGTAACCAATATTTAGTATATATTGTAGTTTTGAACCCAATAAAAAGTAATTTTAGAAAAGCCAAAGTGAAAGAAGTTTAAAAATAGAAAATTGTCTTAAATAAGTGGCTTTTCTTCAAAAAATTAAATTTCCTCAAAAAATACCTATGCATAGTTATAAACAAAGTACCTTTTATATTTTCAATAACGTTTTCTATGAAAAAATACATTTTAATAGAAATATTCAAAAGAAATGTGTGGAATTGATCATTATGGTGGATGGTTGGGAATATAGCTATTTTAATGCCCACCAAGGCATATCATCAGCTCTCTTCTCCACAAGTATTTACCTTATCTTACAAAAAATACCTTATCTTAAAGAAGTGCCTTTGCTTAAAAAAAGTAAATTTTCTTACAAAAAGTACCTTTTCTTAAAAATAGTATTATTTTTTTAAATAAGTACCCTTTTCGTACGAAAGTATGTCTTCTTACAACAAATTGAATTTCTTAAAAAACTACCTTTTCTTTAAAGAGTACCTACTTTGTGTAACAAAATAACTTTTCATGAGAAAAGTACCTACTCTTAAAAATTTACCTATTCTTCACAAAAAATGACCAATTCTAAAAAAAATTTCCACTTCTTAAAAAAATACCTTTACTTCAAAAAAAAATAGCTTCTGTTAAAAAAATACCTTTTCTTACAAAAATTCCTTCTCTTAAAAGTAAATTAAATTTAAAAAATACCTTTTCTTACAAAAATTCCTTCTCTTAAAAGTAAATTTTCGTAAAAAGAAAATAATACCTTTTATTTTCTTGAGATAAGTAGCCTTTCTGAAAGTAAGTACATTTTCTTAAAAAAAAACCTTTCGTAAAAAAGAGTACCACATCTTTAAAAAGTACCTGTTCTTGAAAAAATGTACTTCCTTATAAAAAAAAATCATACTCTTATGGCTTTTTCTTACATTAAGCCATTATCGAGGAGACCGCATGTTGCGGCGCATTTATAGCCTTAGCCATATTGGTGTCGCATAAGGGATAACCATATCTCGGATCTGTTCATGGGTTCAACAAATCTTACTTACTATATTCCCGCTCACGGTGCACTGAAAGAATAATGCTTCGTCGTATGGATGAAACATTTTAAAAAAACATTAGGTTTTAATGAAAGAAGTACCTGCTTTGAAAAAGGTCCGTTTTGGGAAAATACACTACATATATATTCTTACAAATAGGAACTAAAAATACACTTTTTTAAAAAAATATATTCTATAACAATACATTCTTTCCTACAACCACAGAGCTGGTATTTTTGGTACAGTTTATGCACTTTTTTGGGTTCACACTCCACTCTATCCCTTATTGGTATTTTATGTAAAATTTTTGGGGCTAAAATGCACTTGACCCGGGCCTTCCCAAAAAAATTGATGAGTCGAACAGACAAGTGTGGGTATTAAAAAGTATTCTTCTCAGGGGATTAATGGTGCCATTACTTGTGTGGTGCGACATATGTGCGTCAAGATGAACAAAATTTTTACCAACTACTGGGGGTCATAGAATACTTAGTAAAACATTTAATACTTGAATATATTTATATATAAATATATTATATATTAATTTAAAAATAATGTTATATACATACAGGGTGGCTGATGAATATTGCTACATTAAGAAACTCAAATAACTTTTTTTTCAGTGTATGGAATTCATTTTTCTATTATTCATGTTACAGCCTCATTCAATTTTATTATATATCGCTTAATCAGTTTTAAAAATAATGGATTTCAAATGCCCCCCCCTGCTCGTTGATGCATGTGCGACATCTTACCAAAAAGTTGTTCATTACTGCTGGGAGAGTTGAGACAGGAATAGCCGCAATTGTTTCTCGAATGGATTGCATTAGTTCATTCAAATTTGTTGGTTTTGCTTTGTAGACTTCCTGTTTGCAATAACCCGTCAAGAAAGAGTCAGGTGCAGTAAGGTCAGGCGACCTGGGAGGCCAACGGAATGTGGAGTTTCTGGATATAAGCTTATTGGGAAATTTTGGTCGCAATTCTGTCATAACAGTCCGGGCTATGTGAGGAGTTGCACCATCTTGCTGAAACCACACAGAGTTGAAAGAAATTCGCATTCGGCGTAACTCTAGATAGAAAAACTCTCTCTACAAGCTCAAGTGACGGTCTCCAGTAACCGTAACGGTGTGACCATTTTCTTCGAAGAAGTAGGGCCCGACAATGCAACGTGATGAAACTGCACACCACACTGTGACCTGAAGTGGATGCAATTCCGTTTCATGGAGTATCTGTGGGTTGGAAGTGCTCCATATTCGACAATTTTGTTTATTTATGTTGCCCTTTAAATCGAAATGGGCCTTGTCAGACATGAAAAGACAGTTCAACATGTTTCCGTCCTCTTCCACCATTTGAAGCATCTTCTGGCAAAATTCCAAGCGAATCGGGAAGTCTGTTGCATTCAGTTTGTTGGTCATTCGAATTTTATATGAGAATAAGTCCAAATCTTTGTGCATAATTGACTGCAATGACTGTCTGCTTATACCCATTTGAGCAGATATGATTCTTATAGAAACTCTTGGAATGTTTTGTATGGCAGCAGCTACAGCAGCGATTGTTTCCTCCGTCCGAACTGAAGGGTTTCGATGGTAAGGTATTCTGCTAACTGCCCCATGCTAGACAAAATTGTTAACAAGTCTCATTATGGTCCATCTGCTCGGAGGATTGCCGCCAAACGTGCGCCTATACTCGCTTTGAACCGAAACTACGGACTCCAGTGCGTGCAAGCGGCGGACAATCCAAATTCTTGTTTCAGTGTCCCAGTCATCAATTTTTGTTAACTCTGAAAAAAAAATAACCAGATTCATTAAATAGAAAAATTTTTATTAAATTTTGTTTGGTATCGGCTTTCATCAGCCACCCTGTATTTGTTGTCTGCTAAAAAAAATCGCAACAATCTCAGACTTCATTGTCACGTTATAAAAATGCTTCCACAGTTTAATCGGAAAACAAAATTGCTCGAAAGGTTGCACTCAGGGGACTCAATGCAACAGCTGATCAACCTTCGAGTTGGGACAATATGCAGAATAGAGTAAGAAAGATAAATAGTGATAGATGACTAGCGATAGATGACTAGAAGTTTTTAGGGTTGCTCAATACTCTTTTCACACATTTGCCTTTGTGCATTGAACCAAAGGTACAAAACTCATCAACTGAGAGTGTTTTTGTTATAATTAATTCGAAGCAAAAAGGGATAAAAAATAAAAGGAAATAAAGCAACATTTAATGAAGTTTTAGAGTAAAATTATTTACAGAGATTGTAATTACAACACAAATTTATTAAAATAAAGATCGCGTCAAATTGTCCATCGGCTTCAATTCTTGAGTCAGCTTGATCAATGGGTTTAAACCAAGATCGTCGTATGGGTGTAAACCAAGAAATTCGCCATAAAGTGGTCTTGCGGATGCCCAGTTCTTGAGAACGCCGCGGAATCGACTGATTTGGATCGTTTGCTACGGACGCCTGAACGGCAGCGATATTTTCGTCACTTCGACCAACCCGTCATCTCACTGGCACGGCAGCATCACACAATGAATACGTAGACTCAAATTTATACACTAAACTTGTTATTTCTTGTTTACTAGGTCGAGAATAACGACCGAAAATTGGAGTTAACGCTCTTAAAGTTGCGGTCACCGACTCCGAATTTCGGTAGTACCACGTTGTGTCACGGGTAATGTGTTAACACCTTTTCGTTACACGGTACCTATTAGATTTTTATGAACACACTAGTAAATGTTACATTGGAAAATA
Source organism: Phaonia tiefii (assembly GCA_963931995.1). Classification (NCBI taxonomy): domain Eukaryota; kingdom Metazoa; phylum Arthropoda; class Insecta; order Diptera; family Muscidae; genus Phaonia; species Phaonia tiefii. Next base: position 38,219,649 of record OZ008368.1, on the reverse strand, counting down.
AAAAAAAAGTAATAGTGTTTGTGCTTAAGGCTCTTTTTCTATTGCACTTTCTTTTTCTTTACATCTGCTTTAACATTAGATGCAATATTGTTCAAATAAATAAAGCAATAATAATTATTTTTGTTTTGTCATAAACAGAGCGACAACAAAAAGTATTGAATAGTATAGAGCATAGTAAAACCACCAAGTAGCCGCAGTAGATACACCAAATATTCTGGGCAACAATAACATACATTTTGTTTTTGTTTAGGCTTTCCCCATGTCATAGTTAACACATACGTCTACCAACAAATATATGTAAACAGAAAAGTACAATATCAAAATCTTTGAATCTGAGAGAAGCGGCCAGCTAAACAACAAGAAACAATTTAAATCAACTGTCTACTGAGTTTCCCTTCTCATTCTAACGGGTTTTTCAATAAGAGCGCTACAAAAGTTTTTTTTTAAATAAAACAAAACCGGTTTTAGATACCAATGAAATTCTTTATTCCTGTGAAAGTACGTTCGATGCCATTATGTATGGAACTCGATTTCTTTTGCATGGCCACCACGGGCACGCTTGCAGAAGTCCAGACGCTGAACCCAATTTTCGACGGTTTTCAAGCATAAATCGGCCGATACTACTGCATTTTCACGTTCGATATTCGTACGAAGTTCATCAATCGTCGCTGGTTTGTTGGCATAGACCATAGACTTGACGTAGCCCCACAGGAAATAATCTAACGGCGTTAAATCGCACGACCGAGGCGGCCAAATGACTAGGCCATTTCGTGAGATAACACGTTCACCGAACTTGCTTTCCAATAAATTGATTGTGGCATTCGCTGTGTGGCTTGTGGCGCTGTCCTGTTGGAACCACATGTCCTCCAAGTCCATATTATCCAATTGGGGCCAAAAATATTCGGTTATCATAGAACGGTAGCGATTCGCATTCACAGTAATGTGCCGGTGTTGATCATCACGGAAGAAGTATGCCGCCGGCCCATAAACCGCACCAAACCGTAATTTTTTCGGGATGCAATGATGACTCATAGATTACGTGTGGATTGCTGTCTGACCAATACCGCATATTTTGCTTATTGACGAAGCCATTCAGCCAGAAATGAGCCTCATCTCATCCCTGATTGTTGAGGCCTCTTAAAGTTGGCCTCTTAAAGTTGAGGCCACTGACTCCAAATTTCGATAGTAAATTTTAATAATTTCGACTCGTTGTTGGCTCGTATATCTTTCCATGATGAAATGGCAAACCTTACTGAAGAGAAATATCAAAGAGCGGGAAAAAATATGGCGTCGTTTGCTGTCCCTATCGATTTACTTTTGTAGCGTCTCTATTGAAAAACCCTTTACCATGGTATAGAGAACTTATTGCACACTTTTTCCACGCTTTCCAGTAGAGAGTCTGAGTAAAAGAGCATAAACGAGTCTTATTCTCTTTATAGAATGTTTCAATATAAATGCGTCATTTCGACAATGTTATTACATAAAACATTACAAAAAGCATAAATGTTTCAAAAGGCATCAATGTTTCACATCAAAATTATGAATAGACCAAGTTATGACAAAAAGAGAGTAATACGTTTTGAATCATTCGGCAGATGTCGCCAGTGCTTGTGAGTCATACATTTCGTTCTATACTATTCAATACTCTTTGGCGGCGACGACCTGCTTGTTTCTTCGCCGTCGCTACATCAATCCCATCATACTTTTTTGCAGGCAGATAATATTGCTGTACAACAAGCACGTATGTGATGCTAACGCTGTGTGTCGTTTGCATGTGTTCACTATAATAGATTACCCTACGCGTGCCTAAAGATGTTAACATATCAAAAGAAAGAAGTTGTTTGCAAATGTTTTTCTTGTGTGTTTTTACTTCTCAATTCCCAATTCAGAAGAGTTTTCGTTTGCATTTAGTTTGCTGAATTTTTCAAAAGCAGCATTCCAAAAAACAGCTGATGAAGATCTGTGGCGAGATCTGAAATAGCTATACGGTTTTCCAGGAATCATGAGGATGCATTTGCAAAACATCTTCATTTTAAGCAACTATATCTCTATTTATAGACATATAGAAAATGGTCTTGAACTAATCATGTTGCGATTGGAGGCGCCATTCAAAGCTTCGTTCAGGCCGGCCTTATTTTTGAATAAATATGGACCGATAATTCCACCCATAAACCTTTCCACGCCATTACTTTGTGTTGTTCTGGCAGCGGAATTTGGAATTATTTCGAATTTACAGTACAGCCTCACCAAGGTAAGATTTTATTTACAGTAAGAGTCTAAATGCAAAAATTAAATTATGCGAGCGTTTGGTCGTTTTCTTAATTAATTTTATTCTTCGATATTTCGCTACCCTTTGGGTAGCATCGTCGGAAAGTCTAAACTTTGTTTACCAAAATAACATTCTTTACCCTTTACAACAAAATTGTTGTTACGTTGTTTTGCATTTGAGCTAACCGATTTATAGAAACTTGTGTAAATGCGTTTTATTTGTAAGGCATTGTACGATTACCTATAGATGTTTTGCACCGTTTGGGTTTTGAAACAATTCTCATTGAATTTACTTCTGTTCCCCCATATAAGGTATGACAATATACACAAATACTTGAGCGGATGAGTAGCCATCAACCAGATTAATCAATTTCAAAACTTTTTCAATTCTTTTGTTTTCAATAAAAAACAAAACAATAAATAATTTTGAATAGAAACTGCGAGTATAATCTCAAGCCAGATTAACAAGTAAAAACACAACAAATGTATTATTGAATAAAATATTACAAGACTCTAACTAATAATTAATATATGTGGTTTAATCTTTTATAGACTAACTTTGTCGTTCCCTAATCTTTTTAAGAGATGATTTCAGAATTTTACTGTTTTTTTTTGGCTCCTAACCTCTACTTCCGCTTTCAGTGAGCGATTACCTTTTCATAACGTATAAGACGATAATTGAATTAGCCATTATCTATAATACGGGTTGAGACCAAACATCACTACTAAGTTTGTTTCACTTTGTGAACCATTTTATAGTTGGTGGTATTGTTGTTGTTGTTGTTGTCTTTCTTCAAATTTTATGACGATTTTTATGATTTAACCATAAAATAAGATCATAATTTACATAAATTATAGACAATAAAAACTAAATCAGAAAACGCTGATATACCGGACCGGACCCATCATGCGTCTCACATTAAGGATGGAAATCGATTTTAGGCCAAGCTAAAAGTGTTTAAGTGTTAACCATTATAAATTTTATGATATTTGTCCAAAATTGAATGTGTTCAATGACGAAGAAGCTTAAGCATTTGGTGATTTTGAAAGGTGTATTTTTGGAAAGATTAAAAATGATTGCTCGATCGCTCGATGGATGGACAGGTTTCAGTCGAGTTTTCAACACCAGCACTCGCATTAGCGTTTTTAGATAATTTTTATGACTTTCCTCTCCGGCAGCCGCGCATGACTTAAACACAAAATTTATTACTTGTGTCTGAAGTTTTGAAAAGTTTTACGACATTTTTTCCGGATAGAAACAAAAACAAAACCATAATCATCTCATAAAACTTGAGCATTTCACTACGAAATCGTAGTATTATGAATATACAGTGGTTCACAGCTTATTTCAACCAGCATCCATTTTAATATTAAACTGCTTATATCTTCTAAAATAAATAAAATATCTCAACAATTTAAATGGCGAATTGTTGATAGAACAGTGCTTACACAATGTGTAAAAGAAAAATGTTTAAAATTATTTTAGCCTGATCTCTGAGAATGGTAAAGCAATCACATCATATAAATTTACCTCACAGCTTATTTCAACCAGCGCAGTTACTTTTGTTTTTGTGAAACTACCGCTCGAATAGCGGTACTTTCTTCATGTCTATTCATTGTCGTCAATGTACTCTCAATCCTTTAGATCAGAGTTTAGTGTGATTTCGTCATTCAACAAGATCATTACCGATATTTGTTACAATGGGTCGCCGTACAACAATCGAGCAGCGGGAGTTGGTCCTCAGCCATTTCAAAAATAATTATTCGCGGCGGAAAATAGCAGAAATGGTCGGTTTAAGCGACTCCACGGTACAGAGCATAATATCACGTTTTGTACATGAAAATCGAGTTCACAATAAAGGCAGGAAAGCCCCTAATAAAATATTTAATTCAGCGGAAGAGCGTTGTATTATTAGAAATATAACAGAAAACCCAAAGCTTTCAGCTCCAAAACTGGCCATTGAAGTCAAGAATGAGTTGGGTAAGTCTTGTAGTGCAGAAACCATTCGCCGAGTTCTTCGGGACCATGATTTTAATGGTAGAGTAGCACGCAAGAAACCCTTCATTAATAAGAAAAACCAAAACAGCCGACTTATATTTGCGAAGGAGCATATAAGTAAAGACCAAAGCTTCTGGGACAATGTCATATTCGCCGATGAGTCCAAATTCAATATTTTTGGCTCCGACGGGCAGTCGTATGTCTGGCGCAAGCCAAATACCGAGCTGCAAAACAAGAATTTGAAAGCGACAGTCAAACATGGCGGTGGAAATGTCATGGTTTGGGCCTGTATGTCAGCCAATGGTGTCGGAAATTTGGAATTTATAGAGACTACAATGGATAAAACTATCTACCTGAACTTACTGAAAAGTAATTTGCTGCAAAGTGCTGAGAAACTCCGAATACGACGCGATTTTCGGTTCTATCAAGATAACGACCCAAAACATAAGTCGGGCATTGTTCAATCTTGGCTCATTTGGAATTGCCCTCACTTAATGGCACCACCGGCACAATCGCCGGATCTCAATGTTATTGAAAATTTATGGGCGATTTTAGATCAAAACGTTCGCAATCACCAGATTTCGAACAAAAATGACCTCAAAAATGCTTTAAAGGAGGAATGGGCTAAAATCACACCTCAAACAACTCGAAAACTGGTTGAATCCATGCCGAGCAGACTGAAAGCGGTTATCGATCAAAAAGGAGGACATACAAAGTATTAAAGTATACAAAATATTCCACTATTTAAAAAAATATGTTATTTGTTTAGCTGGTTGAAATAAGCTGTGACCTTTTTTGTACCACTTATTTTAGTTATTAGGTTATAAGATCTCAAAACCAGGTACTTTGAACTGAATAAATTTAATTTGTTAATTTTAAGAGTTAATCTAAAGAAACTGCATTTAAATTTTGTTGATATGTTGTTTCATTCAGAAGTTACACTCACTTAAACTTCAGAGCAGATGCTGGTTGAAATAAGCTGTGAACCACTGTAAATGATCGTTTATTTTGACACTAAAGCAGTGTTATTAGCCAGATACTGGCGAAGGCACGCCTTCCGATGCATTTGGATGGATTGATGACTGACCGCCCGACCTATCAGTTACTAAATTTTTGGGTGGTCCACTTTTCCAACACCCATCACACTATCAATGAAAATGTTGCCAAGACCGGCATATGACATTTGAGACCATGTTTCACTCTCCCTCTCTCTCTCTCTCTCTCTCTCTGTTCACATCCTCAGATCGCATTAAAACCTGTCCAAAATATTCTGACATCCGCAAATAGTTTTTGTTGTTACATTGTGCGCTCGGGAAGTTTATATTTTGTCAATAAGTTTTGTTGTTTATACTTCAACAATTTTGATTCAATTAGTGGCCATCCCTGACAATGGCAACCGAACAACCATCCAACCAACAACAAACACTTGCATCATACAGAAATAACAAACAACACTAAAGTGTGTCATCTTGTTTACACGCAGGACAAGCACTAAAACAACAACAGCAACAACACCCTCTTATTATGACAACAACGAAAACAAATACTTGAAGGAATGACACTCCTGGTTTTGATGACGCCACAGCATATGTCAAACTGAGGGCAACATGATAATTTTGGTAGAAAAATTGTCTACAACCTAAGAAAATACCATACCTTGAGGTCGTTTAGGGGCAAAATGATTTTTTAAGACCAAAAACTGTAACAAATAAAATACGTGTCGTCCCATTACATAGCATCAAGGAACAGGTGACAGTGTTTCAGTGTGCCGTGGCATCTCAAGTTTTTTGGAACGAAGTTTCTTATCGTACGTTGCGGGATGGGAGCCAAGTTAAAAAAAAATAAACAACTTTTGTTTTAACACTATTATGCTACAACCCAGTATTATAAACTATATTAGGTACTTTTGCTTTGGTTTGTGTCTAGACTAACGGTCTGGATCATAGTGAAAGAAATAAGCTAGATGTCTCACATATGTTGGAAAATATCTTGTTGATGTGTTAACTTCTATAGGCACGGGTAGGGCAATCTATCAAAGTGGGCACATGCCAACACCACACATCGTTAGAACTTTTCTTTACTTTCTGTGTTGTGGAGTTACACAGATCAATTTGACTCTCAGTAGCTGAAATGACAGCATCTAAAGGTTCTGAAACACTCTCAACAATTTGAGTTAATCTGAAACCCTATCTTTAAGGTTTAGGTTAGTTTTTGATGTGTTTACATCTATAGGCACGGATAGGGCAATCTATTAATGTGAACACATGCAAACAACACACAGCGTTAGCATCACATACGTGGTTGTTGTACAACAATAGTCTCTGTCTAAAAATTCTAAAAAAAATCTAAATAAAATTCCTATTTCTTAGAAAAAAAAGTTTTCTTCAAAAAAATAATGTTGAGACCGCTAGCAAACTTCGCAGAATTTTCAGTTGAAAATGTGCGCCTTTTATGTCAACCATTCGAAGAGTGTTCAAAAAATTTTAAAAAACTGGACAGCAAGACTTCCGCGAATCAACGTACTGGTCGGTCTCTTGAAAACATTGCTGCTGTAAACGAGAGTGTCGCCGAAAACCCAAAAACATCGATTCGACATCGTCCTCAACAACTTCAAATTTCACGAAGCATAATGCAGCGAATTTTGACAAAAGACCTCCACCTCCATGCCTACACAATGCAGCTTACTCACCAACAGACCATGGAAAGCGCAGGAAACTCGTTCAGTGGGTAATGAAGGAAAGTGAAGTCAATGTCAATTGTTAAAAAAAAAATCATCTTCTCCGATGTAGTGCATTTCCATTTCAATGGCTTCGTGAATACACAAAATTGTCAAAAATGTGGCTCAAAAAATCCTCATGCAATCCATGGAAAACACATCAACCCCCATACGAGCGAGTGTCTGGTGCGGATTTTGGTCCGTCGGCGTGATTGGGCCTTTCGTTTTTGAAGATGAGGCCGAAATTGCAGCTACTGTGAACGGCATTCGTTACAGGAACATGATAACGGAGTTATTGTTGCCTCAACTGGACGGCATGAATCAGGACGACATGTGGCTTCAGCAAGACGGCGCCAACTGGCCCACCGCGCATGAAACAATCTATTTATTGCAGGAACGATTTCCAGAACAAATTGTCTTAAGGAATTATGATGTCAACTGACCACCAAGATCATGCGATTGGGCGCCGTTCGATTTATTTCTTTGGGGTTTTGTGAAATCAAAATCCGTGATCCAACATGTCGTCGGTGAGATACAGCCACATCTCTGTAAAAAAGTCATCGAAAATTTCACGAAAAGAGTAATTGCCTCTCATCAGAGCCGCATGCGCCATTTGACGTATATTTCATTCTATACTTAATCGGAACATGCCTTCTTTACAATCCAATACAAAAATCACAACTACCTCAAAAAATACGTGTTTTTATTTTAAAATAAAAAGTGCATTAATACTAAGACACTCTCCTCCACTCCAGACTCCTTCTTTTGAACGAATTTATATTATTTCTTTCGGCTGAGCCAGATCATGCAGACTGCCATCTTTGGAAGTGACTGCCTCTCCGAGAAACGTAATGCATTGTGCACGCTGAAAAATAACGGCCATAGCAACAGGTTGCAGGAAACATGTACATGCTTGCAAGCACTGTTTTCATGAAATGACGATCTGCTGCATTTTTGTTTCTTTGTTGTCAGTAACGTTTTTGTTTTCAGTTGTTTTCAACAAACAAAGCCACATTTTAGTCACAAACACATATATTATAACCCACTAATGATTGTGTCCCAAACATGTAATATTGAATAGCAAACACAATGTGTTTACACACAACAGTACTATATTTGCGACAAGCTACAAACACGCAAATTCTGCATACAAACAATAAAAAATTACAGATTTTCCAGCGTGTGTAAATTAATAGCGACTCCTTCCGAATCCTTTTAATTTAAAGGTCCATAATGTATTTTAGAAGATTTTACAGAGTTCGTATAATATTGAGGAAGAGTTTTTATACTGGCTTCTTAGGAAGTCGTTCTATATTGTCTTCTTTGGAAAGACTTCAGTTATTGAGTGATCAGTTGTCACTTTTTGCAAATGTTTTTGACAGACATGTCAACAGTCTTCAAGAAGAATGGAATGAGAACTCTTGACACCTTTTCCATACTGCTTTATTTGAAATGACTTCTCATTTTTGCCTTATTTAAAATGACGTGTTTGCGTCGACTAAACGACATATTCTTCGAGTCCTTCTTTTTGGAAAAAGTTAGGTTATTGAACTTAGAATGAGGGAATAAGAACATATAGTACTTTCCTTTTATGTGTACTACCTTCTTCATAAGGCCTTCCATCATGCCTTCCAGAAGAAGGAAACCAGCGGCGGAAGTCATGACCTGGAAGGCCTGACATGATGATAATACAGGCCTTCTTTAAAATACGCAAGGCCTTTATTTACCGCCTCCATTCTTTGTAGCATTGCATGAGATTGGGACGCAAGGCCTTCCTAAAGAAGGCCTTAGAAGGCAAACAAACCGGAAGGCCTTGGAAGGCCTATCTTAGAAACTTTTACCATGCTTAACTTCAAATTGAAAGTCGGTTTCTTCTAAAATTTTAAAAATATCCTCAAAAATATTAAAAAAAAATATTATTTTAAAATTTGTATGAAATTCTCCAATTAAATTACCATTAAAAAGAATCGGAAAAGAAATTTCTCAAAATTTTAAAAATCTTCATCTTGAATAAATCTAATAAAAAAATTTCATGCTTTCCGCAGGCCTTATTTTAGGAAGGCATTACAGAAGAAGCATTCCGCATGCCTTATTTGTGGAGGGCCTTGCAGATTTCACTGCTGGGAAATGACTGTTTGTTAATCAATGGAAACCTATTCGGAATCCTAGCAATTTAAAGTATTTTCCCCATGAAGAATCGGAGGAGAACATAGGATGTTCAGAAGGTATCCATTCTGACTTCTTTGGAAGCAATTCTATATTGATTTCATTGGTAAGACTTCAATAATGAACTTATGAACGATCAGTTGTAGTGGTGATATTTTGGACGACCTTTCTTAATTTTCGCAAATTTCCTTGCCGACTCTTAAGTATGGAATGAGGCTGGCGAGGTGCGAGTCACAGTTTCACCAGTCGGCTCCTTGCTCGCGAGCAGGTTGCCGAAGCCGACAAGTTGAAATGTATGAGCCGGTTCCCTCGAGCTCGCTCGGGAGCTAATACGAACTCTTCTTTAGAGCGAGAAACACTTATTTTTCCTGAAATATTGACAACTTCTTGTCAGGATAAGGGAATACAACTGTTTGCGTCGACTAAGCGACATATTCTTTGAGTTCTTTTTTTTGGCAGAAGTTAAGCTATTTCTCTTAGAATGAGGGAATAAGATCATATGGTACCTTCCTATATGCACACTACTGTATGGTAAGCAATGGAAACCTATTCGGAATCTTATCAATGTATAGTATTTTCCCGGAGGAGAACATACAACTCTTCTTTAGAGCGAGAAACACTTATTTTTCCTGAAATATTGACAACTTCTTGTCAGGATAAGGGAATACAACTGTTTGCATCGACTAAGCGACACATTCTTTGAGTTCTTTTTTTTTGGCAGAAGTTAAGTTATTTCTCTTAGAATGAGGGAATAAGATCATATGGTACCTTCCTATATGCACACTACTGTATGGTAAGCAATGGAAACCTATTCGGAATCTTATCAATGTATAGTATTTTCCCGGAGGAGAACATACAATGTTCGGAAGAGTTCCATTCTGACTTCTGTGGAAGTAATTCTATACTGTATTCTTTGGTAAGACTTCAACAATGAACTTATGAACGATCAATTGTACAGGAGTTACTTTGGACGATCTTTCATCATTTCTGCAAATTTACTTGCTGGCCCTCAAATATGGGAGGTGCGAGACACAGGTTCCCGAAGGCGAAAATTTGAAATGTATGAGCCGGCTCGCGAGTCGAGAACAGCAAAATTCAACGAAATTGGCTGGTGAGCGACTCGCTCGTGAGCCAATATTTTGATTTCTAACTCTTCTTTAGACCTATAAACACTTTTCCCGAAATATTTTGCATCTTCCAGTCAGGGTAAAGTAAAACACAGGTTTTCCCATAATTTTATGTATTAGACCTCCTAAGGAGCCAATCATCGTTGGGTTAAAATGCCCAGCCTAGAAATATTGTGACACAGTCAGTGGTGCCCCTTATGGGAATTCTAGCACTTCCCACTACCATCTATTATATCTTAATCATTATGATTTGTAATCCCCAAACCATTTATACCCGCCTCATATCAGACTTTGTACATCCATTTGTTTATTTGTTGTCATCTCAGTCTGAGAATATGAAAAGTGAAACTTTACCATATGATGGAAAACACCCACTTACATGCGCTTAGTGGACACTTTTGAAAAGATGTCATGTAACTAAATACATGGAACAATTAGTTTACATAGAGACCAGAAACATTGGAAACATGTCCCTATCTTCATACATACGTCCTTCCACGTAAACATATATGTATTTATTTATTTACTTGTGTGTAAACAAAAACATAATTATTTACCCTGGGAGACCAGGAGCCATTAGTGGTTACCACTTACTGGTTGCAAAGGTAATCTTTACATTATGGATCGCATCATCCTATTCATGCGTGGGTGTTATGCGTACAATTTAATGGTCTTAGTCACTTGGGTATCGCTGATTTTGGTTATGGGGCGACGAAAAGAAACTTGGATACGAAAGTGAAGCAACAAACAAAATATTGGAAAAAGTTTAAAAGTGACAATTGAAAAAAAGGGGCAATATTGTAGCTCACATTTCCCCCCATATGAGTGAAATTGTTAAGCCTTGCTTGCCTTGGCATTTATCTGCCAGGGTGGTAATGTGGAAAACGTTTGTATTGATGGGTAGAGGGTAGAGAAGATGATGATGACCGTGCTGGAGGGAGAGTGGTGGTGGTGTGGAGAAGGTGGCTAAAAGTCATGTAGAGAGCATTTGAAATAACTTCGACAGACGGAAACAGGAAACCGGAAGTCCATCTTGCTCATAGTCGTAGTAGCGACAACGAAGATATTTTTACGCTTCATGCTAGTTGCAGTTGAGTTTTAACACAGGGCGGGGTATGTAATGTGTTGGTACATGGAGGGCACAGTGGGAGAAATTTAATCTCATTAGAAAGATAAATTAGCAAAAAAATCTTTAAACTGTTACATTTCTGAAGAATCGTAAAGTTTATAGTAAACTCACGCCAGTTATCATGTTGACCAGCCCGACACACAAACAGAAAGATGTCATAAAAATGTTAAAAAGTCCAAAAGCGAATTTAGTCCAAAGAAACATTAGGCTTAATATGACTCCTTTTACTCGCTGAAAATGGGTATTTATTTTATTTTTTGGATACGAATATAACGTGCTTATAGCTTGTCGCAAATATAAAATACTTGTGCCCAAACACATTGTGTTTGCCATTCAATATAACATGTTTGGGACACAATGACTAATATGTCATAATATATGTTTTTATGAACCAAATGTTGTTCTGATTGTTGAAATCTGCTGAAAACAAAAACGCGATAGACAACATAGAAGCAAAAAACAGCAGATATTCAATTCATGAAACAATGATCCAAACATATACAGCGTTCCTGCATAATGGTAGAGGGACGGATTTTTCGGCGTGTCTGTGCTACACTTTTCCCCCCAATCAAATGAAATCTATCTCCATCCCACAGGGGATGACGGTTTAAAAATTGTAATAGAGATTTGTCTCAAAAAGGGCGAAAACTTTTTCTTCACAATATTTCTGAAACATTTTTCATTAAAATTGCTTCATTAATCCTATGAAGCTTTCATTGATATTAAGATAATTTTTTACAAATTCATGAAAAGATTTCTCACAAAAAAATCATAAAATATTATTTAAAGTTTGAATGGAAAATTTTAAATTTTTGTATCATGTGTTTGGGCCCTAATGATATTTTTTGAAAATTAGATTTTTAAATAATTCTCATTGCCCTCAGATATTTTATTAGCTACCTATTACCTATCTGTGACTACATCTAACATAGGGTTTGCCAGGTTCTATAAAGATGAACGCGTACTCTACGGAAGGTTTCATAAATCCAAAGAATCCATTTCATATATATTTAACACATATCTCCTATATCGTAGAATCATAGGCTTATGAACCAATTTGATAGATTCTTTCTACAGAAATTTTGATCAAAAACTCCCCAATTTTAGAAACTTTCTAAAATAAAAATATGTACGTAACTCGGAATCGGTGCATTGAATGGCAACAAAATCCTCAGTTTTTGAATTGAATTGAATTGAATTGAATTGAATTGAATTGAATTGAATTGAATTGAATTGAATTGAATTGAATTGAATTGAATTGAATTGAACTGAATTGAATTGAATTGAATTGAATTGAATTGAATTGAATTGAATTGAATTGAATTGAATTGAATTGAATTGAATTGAATTGAATTGAATTGAATTGAATTGAATTGAATTGAATTGAATTGAATTGAATTGAATTGAATTGAATTGAATTGAATTGAATTGAATTGAATTGAATTGAATTGAATTGAATTGAATTGAATTGAATTGAATTGAATTGAATTGAATTGAATTGAATTGAATTGAATTGAATTGAATTGAATTGAATTGAATTGAATTGAATTGAATTGAATTGAATTGAATTGAATTGAATTGAATTGAATTGAATTGAATTGAATTGAATTGAATTGAATTGAATTGAATTGAATTGAATTGAATTGAATTGAATTGAATTGAATTGAATTGAATTGAATTGAATTGAATTGAATTGAATTGAATTGAATTGAATTGAATTGAATTGAATTGAATTGAATTGAATTGAATTGAATTGAATTGAATTGAATTGAATTGAATTGAATTGAATTGAATTGAATTGAATTGAATTGAATTAAATTGAATTAAATTGAATTAAATTGAATTAAATTGAATTAAATTGAATTGAATTGAATTGAATTGAATTGAATTAAATTAAATTAAATTAAATTAAATTGAATTGAATTGAATTGAATTGAATTGAATTGAATTGGATTGAATTGAATTGAATTGAATTGAATTGAATTGAATTGAATTGAATTGATTTGAATTGAATTGAATTGAATTGAAATGAATTGAATTGAATTGAATTGAATTGAATTGAATTGAATTGAATTGAATTGAATTGAATTGAATTGAATTGAATTGAATTGAATTGAATTGAATTGATTTGAATTGAATTGAATTGAATTGAATTGAATTGAATGGAATGGAATGGAATTGAATTGAATTGAATTGAATTGAATTGAATTGAATTGAATTGAATTGAATTGAATTGAATTGAATTGAATTGAATTGAATTGAATTGAATTGAATTGAATTGAATTGAATTGAATTGAATTGAATTGAATTGAATTGAATTGAATTGAATTGAATTGAATTGAATTGAATTGAATTGAATTGAATTGAATTGAATTGAATTGAATTGAATTGAATTGAATTGAATTGAATTGAATTGAATTGAATTGAATTGAATTGAATTGAATTGAATTGAATTGAATTGAATTGAATTGAATTGAATTGAATTGAATTGAATTGAATTGAATTGAATTGAATTGAATTGAATTGAATTGAATTGAATTGAATTGAATTGAATTGAATTGAATTGAATTGAATTGAATTGAATTGAATTGAATTGAATTGAATTGAATTGAATTGAATTGAATTGAATTGAATTGAAATGAATTGAATCGAATTGAATTGAATTGAATTGAATGGAATTGAATTTAGTTTATTTATCATATGAGATTTTTAAAGCAGCATTTATCCATATCTGTTTGGATTATTCGGTTAGACGCTTCGTTTCGAGATAAAGAACTGTTTTTTAAATTTTCACATATTTTAAAACTTTAAGCGACAGGAACGAAATTAGTATTAGCTGATTTCGAGTAAAAAACAAAGTAAGTAGAAGTAACAACTGAGTGCTTGCAGTAGCAACAATTCTGTGAAAATCTATTGCTTCGCTTGACTGCATAAAGGGAATCCATCGACGCAGTTAAATAAACTAGTATTCCTTCATATTTCCTGCATATGATGATTGCTCTTGTTTATTTATCATTCTTATTCACTGCTAAGCAAATTGGGCAATTTCAAACACTAATGAAAACTATGAATTATTTCGTTACATTTACGAAGAAAATGGTTTCAATCTGATCGCGACCACAGTCGTCAGCCATAACAGATCACATGGTGATGTAGAGTATACAAATTGTAATAAATTTTTTGAATGAGATTCTGTGCAGTGAGACTGACTGACACCAAATCATCTGTGGTAATAGGCCAGGCCTCAGACAAAGCAAAACTTTCCCAATCGATTTCTTCAACATCTGAACGTAGATTATAATGAAAAAAGCAGCAGTTGACATGAAAGCCCTGTCAGCAGCAAAGGCTACATGCTGCGCGCGTATGCTGATGACGTAGACAGTATTTGTGGAGCGAAAACAAACAAATATATCGTTACGGACAAACAAAATGTCAGAAAAATTAACTCCGTTTCAGGATAATAATTGTTATTCAAACTTTTGGTTCTTCGTGTTAGATGATAAAATCGTTTCCGTGACCCGAAAATCTCTGTTGAGCGGTTTTGCCCTTAGTCCATGTTTACCCGCCCATCTGTTCAAAGACCGAAATATGCCCTTGGGAATGTCCCTTATTGCTCCAGAATTCTTGCCCATATAGCTATTGCCACATGGTTTCATAGAAGTGACAATAACTATTTACAGCAGTTTTCAACAAACAAAACCACAGATGTGTCTCGAAAATATATATTATAACCTATTAATCATTGTATCTAAAACAGGTAACATTGGTTAGCAAATATAAAGTGTTTCGAAAACAGTACACTACATTTGCGACAACATACAAAAAATTATATTCGCATTTAAACAAGAAAAAAAGGCAAAGAACAAAGATCTGACGGTGCCATGAAAAGCTTTTCAAAATGTCTATTCGAACCAGGTGCCAAACTATATAGGTCCCACTCAGTGATTGTAAAGGTACACGCTGAAAAATATCAGCACCAGCAATATACTGAATGAACCATGTACATGTTTGCAAGCATTGTTTTCGTGAATTGAAGATCTGCTGCTTTTATCTTCTTTAATGTCTGTCACGTTTTTGTTTGCAGCAGTTTTCAACAAACAAAACCAAATTTTCGTCACAAATACATATATTATAACCTATTAATCATAGTTTCCCAAAACATGTTATATTGAATAGCAAACAAAATGTGTTTGAACACAAGTATACTATATTTGCGATAAGCTACAAAAGTGTTATATTTGGCGTCTACCAGTTCATGCAGTTGTTTCACGGTGCCATGAAAAGCTTTTCAATATGCCTATTCCAATCCGGTGTAAAACTATAGGTCCCATTCAGTGATTATAAACCTATAGAGTCCACAGCTCATTGATTGTGAGAAGCTGTCCTCTGTCTCTTCATAGGATGTAATGGGAAAATATTTTATTTATTTATTTTTAAGATTAATTTCAAAATTTAAGCCAGTCAATACTTTAGTGAAAACCTTCCACTGTGCGTAGCAACGACACACTCACAATTATAAACATATTCACATCATAAAATCATAACAAACATACATCATAAATATAGCCCGACCAACTCCCCTTCCCCGGTCATATTTCCTTAGACATTCGAGCGTTACAATCTGTATCCTCTCACCACATTACACATCCCCACACCCTGACGCTTGATTTCCTATAACACCTACACTCTGACTAAAGCAACATTATCAACGCTTTGTCGAATCAAATGTCATCTCAGCAGTTAGAACGTCAACCTAAGCAGCGGCATCCAAAGCAACAAACACAGTGAGGCAGCCGGCTATGCCAGGCAACAACAGAAGCAGCAGCATCATCATCAACATCATGTTGCGGAAACAGATAACGCATGGACGGACGTTCCCTGGACTTGTGAGCGGACGAACTAAAGCAACATTAGCACTGGTTGTCGGTTGCTTTGCCTCAGGCCTTTAAATGGATGGCCAACGACCAAACACACTCCTGAACCCAAAACACCAACACCCTTCTAACTCGCAATGATTTTCTCGTGAGGTTCTTTCCTTCATGTCCTTCAGCTATATGACAGCATTGCGATTCAATGAAGCGCAAGCGAATTACACTTTTTTCGCATCATTTGGTAGGATATTTTTTTTCCTTGTCGCAAGTCAGCAACGTTGCCTTAAGGAAATGCCACCCCATCAGCGTGTCGGGAAGGGAGAAAGTAAATGTAGATGGTGGCCGGTTTTTAAACGCATACACGTACGTAACGTAACGTAAAGTGCACAACAACTAATGTCCCATTAACAATTTGTTTTTGTCACTAGTTTCCTTCTTTCGTTTATGTTTTCTTTTTTTTTCGGATAAAAGAAGACGAGGAAAAACGTTAAGATTTTTTTTATGGCCAAAAATATATCAATAAATTCTGAGATGTTACTTTTTATGGGGGTAAGATTGTGCTGGGAAAGACTGCGAGTTGGAGGGGGAGTGTGCATGGATGATAGTTTTTGGTTGCATTTTTAAAATTTAACTCATTTGTTGCAAGTTATCTCGGGAAAAGTAGAAATAGGCGAGCACTAATGTCTAGCGATTAAATCACATTCTTTTTCAAAATTGATTTAGAAATTGTTTGATTTCAAGTCCATACAAGTTATCATGCAATTAACAAGTACTACACACTTAAAAAGCTGACTTTTGTTGTTGTTTGGATGCAAATGTAATATGTTTGTAGCTTGTCGCAAATATAGTATACTTGTGTCCAAACACGTTGTGTTTGCTATTCAATATTTTATGTTGGAGACACAATGATTACACTATGACGCAAATGAAAGGAATTTGCTTCGGGCCTCAACCAAACCAAAAAATTGTGAAAGTACTTGGACGTGGTATCACAAAACCCCGCTCGGTTTTGCCCCTATACGTAACAATTTTTTTTGTACAGGCCGAAGAAAATGTTGGAGGTGGGTCAGGGCCCTATTTCAGATTTTCTTCAATAAATCGTAAACAGCTTAAAATATTGCATTACAACCTTCGACAATATTGTAGCTATTTTCCCATTTCACAATTCCCTCTAATATATTTCTAAAGAAAAGTACACTGTTAACGGTAAATAAGTTGTGGTAGCTGTCTTCAAAAGAATTGTAGCTTATAAATATCTTGATAACTTTTCTAAATGCACTAATCAACAAAAATGATATTATAGGCGAAAATTTAAAAAAAGTTTAATTTCTGAATTGGTACAATACATAGAGCTGAATATTTAAACAATATGGTTAAACGCAGCATTTCCACACCAATTATGGAGCTCTAAATATCATTTTTGTTGATCACCGTATGGCATGTACGTAAGTCGTGCTACTCATCAGTGGGCCAGTTAGCCAAGACGTCTCCACATGTGGTGACCTTCTGACATTTCCAATATAATTATTATATTTGAGACTTTGAGACCTCTAATTTAAAAAAAAAAAAACTAAAATAAATATTAATAATAAGAAACAGCCACATGCTTGGATAAACATTCAAACATATTTATGGCTACATATGAAATATTGGAACGAAGTTCCTCCTCGCACATTGCGGGATGGGGACTAAATGAGAAAATTACACAACTTTTTTTTAACAACTTTATTACAACCCAGTATTATCAACTATATTGGATACATTTCCTTTGGTTTGTGTCTAGGCTAACATATGGTGGGAAATTTCTTGTTTAATGGGAAGTTTTCTAGGTGGAGGCTGTAACCAATATTTAGTACATATTGGGGGTTTGAACCAATTAAAAAGTAAATTTAGAAATGCCAAAGTTAAAGAAGTTTAAAAAAGAATATTTTCTTAAATAAGTGCCTTTTCTTAAAAAAAGTAAATGTTCTCAAAAACCAGTACATAAGTTTCAGTCGGCTGAACCGACTTAATCATACCCTCACCCTAAGTCATCCATTGCGTGGGTGTTCTGTTAAAAAACGCCCATACTCAAAAGTGACCCTATTCAATAGCAGTTTGACATTGCGCTAAATATTATTGTATACCCAAATAAGTTTTCCTCCGAGTATTTATATGCGAGGTACAAAAATGGCCATGGCAAGTTGTGGCCAAAATTTTTATCAGTACCAAATTGTATTAAGATCGGTTATGATATATTGGAGATCTCGAGGCAGCAAACTGCAAATGCGTCCAACTTTTGTATGGGAGGTACGAAACTGGGCGTGACACAATAGTCAGGTATTACTTACACAGTTGGTTTTAGCAAAATATTACCTAGTACCGAATTTTATTAAGATCGGTTGTAGTTTACGGGAGTTATCTTGTCGATCAACCGGTCATCCGCCCAACTTTTATATGGAAGGTACCAGAATGGGTGTGGCAAAACAGCTCATTTTCTATGGGAGAGTTTTATTTTACTAAATATTGACTAGTACAAAGTTTCATAAAGACTGGTTCGGTTTTGCGTGCCTAACAACCAGACGGCCAAACAGCTTTTGTATGGGAGGTTCCTAAATGGGCGTGGCAAAATGACCCTTGTTTTAATCGGTGATTGGCGTTTGATAACGTGAAGCCTTATAAGTAATTTCATTAAGGTCGCAATTGTTTCACGCATTTTATCGGATTGACAAACCGGACGAACACCCTGTTTTGTATGGGAGGTACCTGAATGGGCGTGACAATCTCGCCCATTTCCTCGAGTAAGTAGGCATTTACAGATTATTAACCGGTGTATGAGTTGAAGCTAATCAACTTTGCCTTTCTGAAGAAAGGTTTGAAAGAAATATGATCCTGTGCTAAATGTGTCAATTTGTATCGGAGGTACAAGAAGGGGCGTGGTCACAACGCCCCTTTTCAATCCCAAACTCAATATTGACAAATAATAGTCACTGACAAAAATTTCGCGGTGATCGATAAAGATTTACGGCAGATATCGTGTTGACCAGCCAGACAGACAGACAGACGGACATGGCTCAAACGTCTTAAAAAGTCCTAAAACGAATTTCGTCCAAAAATACTCTAATATGGCTCCTTCTATGTGTTGCATTTTTTTACGAATTAAATGATATATACCCCCATCCCTATGAGTGAGGGTATTAAAACGTATTCATATTATTAAACAAAGTACCTTTTCTAAAAAGGAGATTCGTACTTTATGTTAAAGAAGTACCTTTGGTTAAAAAAGTAAATTTTCGTACAAAAAGTACCTTTTCTTAAAAAAATGTTTTTTTTTTAAATAAGTACGTTTTCTTAAAAAAGTAAATTTTTTACAACTAATTGCCTTTTCCTAAAAGACTAACTTTTCTTTAAAGAGTACCTTTCTTGTGAAATAACTTTCCTTGAGATACTACTCTTAAAAATTTACCTTTTCTTGAAAAAATTAAAAATTTTAAAAAAATACCCATTTCTTAAAAAAAACCTTTTCTTCAAAAATAATACCTTCTTTTAAAACAAATAAATTTTCTTACAAAAATTACTTTTCCTAAGAGTACCTTTTCTTAAAATAAAACAATACGTTTCCTTTCCGTTTCTTGAGATAATTGGCCTTTTTGAAAATAAGTACATTTTCTTAAAAAAATATGATTTTCCTAAACAGGTACTTACTTCTTTAAAAAGTACCTGTTTTAAAAAATTAGTACTTCTTTGCAAAAAATTGTACTCTTCTTAAAAATAGTACTTTTTCTTAAAAAAAACATTAGCCTTTCACAAATGAAGTACCTCTTTTTATAAAAGGACCTTTTCGGGAAAATATAATACATATCCTTACAAAAAGGAACTACAAATATCCTTTTTTAAAAAGATACATCCTATAAACAAATTTCTTAAAAAACGTTTATCATTTTACAAAAAGTATCTCTTCTTAAAGATCCATTTAAATTATCTTATTTTTAAACGGCTGTCTTAGGCGTTCTGGAACTAACTAGTACATAATATATAGCGAACGGAACTTCGTTCCAACCGGGTGTCCCCTGACACTTCATGTAATTTTTTATTTTATTTTTGGTATATTTTGCTCAAATTTCGGGATTTTGCCTACGTAAATTTTGGCAAAGCTTGAATTTTGGCTCCGCAAATTTTTGTAACTCGTTACGTACATAATTTTTGGAATGAAATAATTTTAGAATTTTTAACGTAGAATACGTTATACGGTAAGGTAGGGGTGTTGATCTGGAGCACAAAATGTTGAGAAAATGTTTGTCAACTTTCACCCACTTTTACTTAAATATTAAAACATATTTTAGCAATTTTTATATGTTACTCAGTTTTGGTAATATGTTTTGTTTCGAATTACATTAAAAAAATTATATGGCTATATATAAAAGTTTTATGTAGTTAAGGAAATAAATATTTAAGAGCATGATATTTTAGACTTTTTTGTACATGCCGCTGTTGTTGTTGGTTTGTAAATGCCGCTGTTGTTTTTGTTGTAGTTGTGAAATCAAATGATTTTGGCTTTGCTGTACCTTGTTTATTTATAGAGCAGCGTGTAAATGTGTGTGTGTGTACATTTCGTTTTGTTGGATCGGTCGGGTATTAGTTCGTTTGGAGGGGAACATAAAATGAAGGGAGGGGAGCGTGGCCACTTGTGTGTGCTTGAAAGTTTACAGATCTTTGCTGTCGTTTGTTTACTTCTGCGAGCAGCGTGTAAATGTGTGTGTATGTACATTAATACAAAGGATTGGCGATGTATACGCTCACTATATCAATGGCGTTTTTCCTAAACACATTTCTGTGAATACATTGGGAAGTAGTTGGAAAGCAGCTAATCTATTGTGCTGCCATATCATAAAATGTATTGCTGTAGCTGTACTTCAAATGAAGATGTCGCTATAGTGTAGATATAGTTTCATCCTTAAACATGTGGCATACAGTCTTCGAGCACACAAACTAAAAAATAAATTAATAAATCTTGTTCAAAACTATTCCAATCGTTTAGATCAGTGGTTTCCAAACTTATTTGGGTTATCGCCATCAGTTTGGTAGTTTTGTTGTTGTCTTATTTTACTAAAAATTATACTGTACATACATAAAATAACTTATCACAAACAACTTATCCTATCTAAAATTAATTAACTTTAATACATGCAAACGCCTACTTATGTTACAAAAACTTAATAACTAGCTATCAGCTGTATGCGTATATATTAGATAGATTTAAATCATTTATCAAAAATTATATTTAATTCATATATTTTAATTGCAAAATGACTAACGTATTCTACGTCTGACCTATGCGCCCGTGTTATCTAACACAGGCTTGTTATTTTTTCAATATTTTTTTAGACCAATATTTATTCAAATCTGAAAATAGAGGAAATATGTTTTCGTATATTTTCATTTGACAGTATTTGATGCATTGTATGCATTCGGATAAAAAGGATCAACTCTTTCTTGGACGGGTTTACACCTAGTCCATTTTCAACCGACCATGTGCGTAAGCTACTCTGGAGACTACCCCTTAGTATACTGAGATACTTCCCCTTATAGCTATTTCCGCGCCGTCCGGATAGTCAAATATGTCATTACCCAGATTATCAAGAGGGACCAGTATTCGATACAGCGCAAGGTTCAATTGAAGTAGTGACAAGGTGTGTCTCTGTTCAGTTCCAGCTGTCCAATCCAGCCATGGCACGTCTGCTGGAGAGCATTTGGTATACAAGCCTCATAAAATCCTTGTTCACCTTAAAGGCCGATAGGGTCAATTCTATCACATTAGGAGTGATGTTATTGAACGCACCCTCAATGTCAAAAAAACGATGCCAACCTTTGCTCCTTAGGAGCAAACGATTTCTCTATGTATTCCCCAAATTCGTGCCCACCAGATAACAATCTTACATCAATACCCGCCCGCAAGTGAATATCAAAAGGGTGGGACATTTAAAATTTTGAATTTGAAACCCCGCCATTTCGAAGCAGACGGTCAAATTGACATTTATGAACTGACAGAATTTTAGTTAAAGGTTAGAAATTAAGGAAGATCGATGACAGGTTTATAGAGCTAAAATCTTTAGGATCAGTATGAGAGGCTTTTCCCGGCTTGGGGCTACACAGAACTTTTGTATCCCTCCACCATTGAGATGTATCTGAAGTTTAGACAGTTGCAGGAATCGTGTATATGTTTGCAAGCATAATTGAAGATCTGTTGCTTTTTTTGGATCTTTGTTGTCTGCCACGTTTTTGTTTTCAGAAATTTTCAAAAACCGAAACCATACTTGAGATATAAAAAAATACATATATGTGACCCTGCTTACGAAACCCAAAGATGATAGAAATACCACAGATGGCAAAATAAAGGGTTTTTCAACAGATATGCTACAAAAGTAAATCGATAGGGACAGCAAACAACGCCATATTTTTTCCCGATCTTTTGACATTTCTCTTCAGTAAGGTTTGCCATTTCATCATGGAAAGATATACGAGCCAACAACGAGTCGAAATTATTAAAATTTACTACCGAAATTTGGAGTCAGTGGCCTCAACTTTAAGAGCGCTACGTCCAATTTATGGTCGTCATAATCGTCCTACCGGACCAACAATTGAGCGTCTAGTGCAAAAATTTGAATCCACAGGCATGGTACAAAATGTTCCCGTGCCAGTGAGACAAAGAAGTGCCCGTAGTGTCGAGAATATTGCTGCCGCTGAGGCTTCAGTTAAAGAAAGCCCAAATGTGTCTGTCACACGTCGTTCGCAAGCGTTGGGCATCTCTGTGACGTCGTTGTGGCGAATTTTCCGAACAGATCTTGGCCTACATCCTTACAAGATCAAATTGACGCAAGAACTGAAGCCGCTTGACCACCATAAGCGTCGTATGTTCGTGAATTGGTCTGAGCAACAACTTGAAAATGATTCGGATTTTCATCGGAAAATCATCTTCAGCGATGAGGCTCATTTCTGGCTGAATGGCTTCGTGAATATGCAACATATGCGTTATTGGTCAGACAGCAATCCACACGTAATCCATGAGTCATCATAGTGTCCTGAAAAAATTACGGTTTGGTGCGGTTTATGGGCCGGCGGCGTCATTGGGCCGTACTTCTTCCATGATGATTAAGACCGGCACATTACTGTGAATGCGAATCGCTACCGTTCAATGATAACCGAATATTTTTGGCCCCAATTGGATAATATGGACTTGGAGGACATGTAGTTCCAACAGGACGGCGCCACAAGCCACACAGCGAATGACACAATCAATTTATTGGAAACCAAGTTTGGTGAACGTGTTATCTCACGAAATGGCCCAGTAGATTGGCCGCCTCGGTCGTGCGATTTGACGCCGTTACATTAATTTCCTGTGGGGCTACGTCAAGTCTATGGTCTATGCCAACAAGCCAGCGACGATTGATAAACCCTTTATAAGTGGTGGATTTGAAAGTCAAGGGAAATTTCCTATATGGCGCAACAATGGCGGAAGTGGGCAAATTTCCCTGGAAACAAAAACTAATGAATTAACCATAGATAAAGTAAACTAATAGATGAAGAACAAGTGTTGGGAAAATTTTAGTGTAATGGGTAATTTTCTAGATGTCGTTGAAAGCAATAAATGAGATTTTTTTGTTCCCAAAAATATAGTCAAAAAATATGACATTAAAACTCTAAAATTTCATATGAAAGAAAAAATAATTTTCAGCAAAAATATCAGTTCGAAACAAGAATACAACACGTTACTTTAAGTAGAATATCTTATGGCCATCCAATTGCAAAGCCATGTCACCACCGACTATGTCCTAATAAATTGGATCTTCCTCCGGTTCAGCTACCATTCCTAGCTCAGAGTCCTCAGACACTCTAATGGTTTGGGCATCTGCGACCACAGAAGTTGCTAAAGTTTTTGGGCGTGGAAGTTTTAAGATTAAAAAGGCGTTCCGGGATGTTCATCTTTGGGCGGTCTTACGGGTTTTCTCTTATTGATATCCCAACACCGGTCTCATGGCTTTAAAATTGTTTTTATACAAGGTGGCGCAAAAGTAATCCTCCTATCAGAAAATGCTATAAATTTTGCGATTGGCCCCTAATGTCAGTTCTGTTTTGACATTTGTGTAGTAAACACATGCGAAATACACGTTAATAAACAATGTTACGCTACACTGCTCCAGAACGCAGAATATTGCTGACTATTTAATTGACCAATAATCGGTCGGTGACTTTGGCACAACGTGAATTTCGTCGCAGATTTCCTGGCCGTCCAACGCCTACTGGTGAAACACTGCGACGTTTAGCCGCTCGCCTCGAAGAGACTGGCACAACACGAGATGCTGCCAGGCGTGGCAGACCCCGGAGTAGCCGTTCTGCAGAGAATATTGCTGCTGTAGCCGAGGATGTCATGGAAGCGCCGTCGATGTCATGGAAGCGCCGTGAGCGCTACAGATCAACGAGTTCTTTTTGCCGCAACTTGATGAATTGGGATTGGAAAACATGTGGTTCCAACAGGACGGTGCAACGGCAGACACTGCACGTGCCACAACCGATATGCTGAAGGATGCTTTTCGCGGGCGCCTAATCTCCCGTTTTGGCGATTTGCACTGTCCAGCAAGATCGCCTGATTTGACCGCTCCAGACTTCTTTTTGTGGGGCTTTTTGAAGTCGCGGGTTTATGTCAACAAGCCTCAGACTCTTGCAGCTCTTAAAGACAATATCCGTCAAAAATGTGTGGACGTATCGCCGGAAGTTTTGGCCAAAGTGATGGAAAATGCCATAAAAAGGGCTCAAATGACAATCAACTGTGGCGGCGGCCATTTACATGACATAATATTCTCGACTTGATGTAAAAAAAATTAAAAGACCAAATACAAATAATCCACAAGAAGAATCAAAGTTTTTAATTTTTTTTTTTAAATTGCAGCCAAAAAACATCGGAAGTTTACTTTTGCGCCACCTTGTATAAGAATTAAATGCTATAATATAAAATAATTTAAATTTTGCCACATTTTTCCTTGTTTAAATTACTTTCACAAAAATTTCCCACAAATTTTGAATAAACGTCAATGAGAATTATGGGAAACTTCAATGAAAGTGACAGTAGTACAGGACAGCACCTAGTGAACCAAGTTGACAATGGGCGAGCTATAACTATTATTTCCTTTATCTATGGAAAAAACTATATAACATGCTTTTTTGCCTTTTGAATTGTCAAAAAATTTCAAAAGCTGTATATTTGTCTACTGTTTATATTTTATTTTCAAACTGAAACAACAGAATTGAAATAAAAATGTTTTTTGAGTGCTTTCTCTTTCGTAACATCCGAGTGAAAAACGGTCGTACGGTAACAGCTAGCGAAAATGGTGAATAACCGAATGAGTCATCTATGGTATCTTTCAACTCAACTTTTATGAATTCACTTTCTTGTTTGGATTTGTATGTAAAATATCTTCTATTTTCATATGAAACCACTCGCAACTCTGAACAACATCTGAAAGTAATGTAAAAGTGCAATTATATATAACAGTAAACTATGAAAATGCTACACAGAGGGTGAACTTTGTTTGCGTTTTACTCAGAAATTTGTTTTGACACACTCGGTGGGTTTTCTTAGGTAGGGTCACATAATATGACCTATTAATTATTGTGTGTCCAACATGTAATATTGAATAGCAAACACAAAGTGTTTGGACACAAGTATACTATAATTGCGGCAAGCTACAAACATGTTATAAAGGGTAGGCCAAATAAGACCTACCAATATTGGCAACTCTACTCTCGTTTAGTTCGTTTTTTAGTTGTGCTCCGTGAATTTACTTTATTTTCGTATTTTAAAAGTTTAAATAGTGCTTGTTGTGTTAATAGTGCGAAGATAAGTTAAATTACATTGCTTGATATAATTGTGTGTTCAGTGCAGTGCTTGTTTATACTGTTTTTGTATTATTGTGTGCAATTGGAAATTCTGTTGATCGTGTAAAACACAAACAACAACAATAATATTTGTTTGTCATTGTTGAGAACGTCTAACGTTGTAGTTGTTTGATTTTTGTTTTTCTTTCATTCTCTTTGTTTCGTTATTTGTGTGCAGAGTTGCCATCTGGTTTTGGGAATTAATATCAAAGGGATAATAAGTTCATACGTTTTTGGGAATTTTGTCGATTTTGGAATTCTGTTTTTAGTATTTGTTTCTTATTTATTTATTTATTTTTTACTCTGAATTAATTATAATGATGACTTGCATGAACAAAGACTGTAAGGTTAGATCGGATACCGATACTCTTATTTCGTGTTGGTTGTGTGATGGCTTGATACATGTCAAATGTGTTGGCCTTTATGCAAGAGTGGCGGACAATCTTAGTGATGACAAGGGTCTGCGTTGGTGTTGCGTGGATTGTAGAAAATTGGATGTGGAGTTCTACAAATTTTTCAGGAGCATGAAGTCCGAGTTTTCTGAGATGGAAAAGGAGCTTTCGGCTTTATCTGGTCGATTTTCCAAGTTTATTGGGATGTTTAATAAATATCCGGGATTGGAAAAGAGAGCGGGTTCACCGAAAGCTTCCTCGCCGAAAAGGAAGAAGACGGCTAAGAAGGCCCCTCCATTGTTGGTAATTCCTTCCTCGCCGAATTTAATGGATGTTAATTCTCCAGTTACAGTTTCAAGTCCAATGAAATCTTCTGCCCCTCCTACTTTTGCTGAAGTCATTTCTGTAGTTACTATAGCTTCCACGGACAGCGATAAGTCGTCTCCTCCGGGTGGTAATCCCGCCCCAGTGCCAGGACCGGGACCAAGAACGTTGACTGTCGTACCGGCAAGGAAGACAGTTTTTGTGTCTAGACTTTCCCCCGACACGACCGAAGAGGATATACGACTTTACATATCGTCTAAATTAGTCGGGAATAATTCTAACGATTCCATACAGTGCTTCAAGCTGAAGTCACAATTTTCGGAACGTAGGTCGTCTTTCAAAATTATTGCACCGGATGATCTATTTGTCAAACTGGTGGATTCGGAATTTTGGCCTCACAGAACATTCGTAAGGGAATTTGAGTATCGGGATAATGGTAGGCGTGATAATTTTGCTAGATTACGCGGTCTGAATACTAAATTGAATACTAAATTGTCCAGATTATTTGTTGATAGCTTTGGTTTTGAGTTTGATGTCATTGCATTTTCTGAGACATGGCTTAAACCTAATGTTTTTAATTCTGAGTTGTTCTGTGATAAGTACGTAGTTTATAGAAAAGATCGTGTTGGTAAAATTGGAGGTGGTGTTTTAATCTCAATTGAGAATTCTTTATCTTCTGAGTTGGTTACAGTTGATGACATTGGCGATCTTGAGTTTCTTGTGGTGTCCATTAATTTAGGCGATTTGAAATTGTTTGTCACGTGTTCCTATATTCCGCCATCATCATGCTTTGAGGTATATCAAGTGCATATTGACGCTATTGCAAAAGTTATTGCGTTAGCCAGTAGAAAGGACCGTATTTTAGTATTGGGTGACTTTAACTTGCCGTCTGTGACATGGGTGTCTTTACCCGATACTAATTCTCTGACTCCATTGACTCCATATGATTGGTCATCTGATTTTGTTACGCATATTTCCGAACTTGGGTTGATTCAATTGAACGACATTCCCAATTCTATGAATCGAGTCCTTGATCTAGTTTTAGTGGATGATTCTAACAACTTTGATATTTCTCGAATTGATCCGTTAATTTCTCCTGAGGATAGTTACCATCCAACGCTGGGAATTAATTATACATATGATACCATGCAGGTTGGTTGCAATTACTCTTCGTCCTATGTTGGCCTATGCTTTTCGCGTGCGAACTTTATACTTTTGAATAATCTTATCTTTGATACCGACTGGCATAGTATATGTCAGTGTGATAATTCTTTTGAATTTGAAATCGCCCTGGATGATTTCTATAATATTATTAATGGCTATATTTCTAAGTCTGTACCCAAGAGGCCAATAAGGGGTAATACTGGTCCCCCATGGTCCTCAAGGGCTCTAAATAGTCTCAAGAATGTAAGGAATAGATGTTCGAACAAGTATAAAAAATCTGGATTGCTAGCAGACTATGCTAGGTATATTGTTGCTAGGAGTAGATACAACTCTAAATCTCGTGAGAGTTACAGATTATATTTGGATAGGTTGAAGGCTAATTTTAAACGGAACCAAAAATCATTCTTTAGATTTGTTAACTTGAAGCGTAATTCGTCTTCCACACCTTGTAGGATCAAAATGAACGGTATTGAATATTCAGATGAAGAGTCTATTGCTAATTGTTTCGCCGATTTTTTCGCATCTATTTATTCCACCCGAGCCTATGATGTTTCCAAATCATACCCGTACACTGTCCGCTCTACCATTCCGTTTGATGCACCTGTCGTAAATTCTTCGTGGTTGCTAGATAACTTAATCAGCTTGAAAGCCTCGAATAAAGCTGGTCCTGATGGTATCCCGGACTCTATGTTGAAATACTGCTCGAATTCTCTCAGCTTACCGTTGACTCTCTTATTTAACGCTTCGTTGAAGTTCGCCCATTTTCCTGCAAAGTGGAAGAGCTCTTATATAATCCCTCTCCACAAATCTGGTAGTTTAGTAAATGTTGCAAATTATAGGGGAATTGCAAAATTGAGTGCCATTCCTAAACTTTTTGAGAAGTTAGTCACAGAGGTAATTTCTCATCAGGTTTCCTCTATTTTAGATCCATGTCAACATGGCTTTCGGAAGGGTCGTTCCACCGTGACTAATTTGCTTCAGTTTTCCTCTTCTATTATTGACGGCTTTATTAATGGAGATCAAACTGATGTGATTTTTACCGATTTTAGTAAGGCTTTTGATAAAGTTAACCACAATTTGTTATTATATAAATTAGGGGCAATGGGTTTTAATTGTAACATGCTGAATTGGATTAGTTCTTATTTAATGAACAGAGAACAGATGGTATCATTTGGTCGATCATTCTCAAGATCTATTTTTGTGTCATCTGGGGTGCCTCAGGGCAGTCATCTTGGGCCGGTTCTATTTTTGTTATTCATTAACGACTTACCCGCCTCCATAATGCACTCTAAATTGTTAATGTACGCTGATGACGTGAAGATCTATTTTTCTTACAAGGATCCTTGTCAATATGCTTTACTTCAGAGGGATTTGTCTACTTTCCAGACGTGGTGCGAGACCAATTTGATGGAGCTTAATTTTACGAAATGTAAGCATATGCTGTTCTCTAGGTCATCATTATTTTCGGCAAAATACATTTTAGGTGGCAATGTTCTTGAATCGGTGGATTCATTTGTTGATCTTGGTGTTCTCTTGGACAGAAAATTGAATTTCAACTCCCACATAATTACGATGGTGAACAAGGCTTATGGCGTTCTGAACTTTATTAAACGTTGGGCAAAGGAATTTTCAGATCCCTACGTTACGAAAAATCTTTTTACTTCACTAGTCCGCCCTATTCTCGAATATGGATCAGTTGTTTGGGACCCCCAGTACAATTTGTATGTTAATATGATTGAATCGGTCCAGAAACAGTTTCTCATTTTTTGTCTGAGAAATCTTCAATGGAACCCGAACCATAATCTTCCTTCGTATAGCAGTAGACTAGCATTGATCAGATTGCCGACTCTTAGTAGTAGACGTACCATGATAAACTCTATTACAGTTTTGAAGATAATTGATGGATGTATATGTTCTGAATTTCTGTTATCTAAGATTTTCATAAATGTCCCATTGAGACCCACGAGGTACTATAAACTCGTAAACATCGAGTTTCAGCGTTCGAATTATGCGTCCTTTGATCCAGTTAGGAGAATGTGTCGTGACTTTAATGAGCTATATCAGTTTATTGATTTCACAGGTAGTTGGGAAACGACAAAGTCTAGCATAATTTGTCATTTGAACCGATTGCATTAGTGCTGTATATTCGTTAACGTACATATGTAAATTTAATTTACTTTATCCTTACTATCTGGTCTGATTTATGATTTGGTTTTCGTTTTGCTCGTAATTATTATATATTGGAGTATCTTATGTTAATATCTCGTGATGTGCTTTTATACTTATTTATGTTAGTGTAATACCAACTGGTGAAGAATTTCTGTAGTTGGTTGTAACGTGTGAACTTATAATCCTTGCTCTCCCGTTATAGACCGGTCTATAATGTGTACGCTGTCCTCACGTTATGGGGACGTGGCCCTCTCGGTCGGTAGGGGCGGGTAAGAGTGGCGGCGATGGGTTCGCTCGATTTAAAAAAAAAAAAAAAAAAAAAAAAAATGTAAAATACGTATAACTCTTGTAATATTTTTTTTATTAATTTTTTTCTATATATTAAGTACATTTCATGAAAATTTAGGAGAACTATTTATGAAATATGACATCAGACAAATGTCAACCATTTTGCTCGATACAAACATTGACTCTTTTAAGCGCGTTTTCCATAACACCACGTAATGTTTCTGGTTGCTTGCTCAGTATTTCGTATCGACTATTATGCTTTAGCTGTCTAATTATATCTGCCTTATTGACATGCACTTTGTCTTTTAAATATCCCCATACAAAAAAAAGGTCGGGCGCAGTTAAAGCTGGCGAGCGAGGTGGCCAAGGGAAATCAGAATTTTTTGAAATTCAACGTTCGTCAAAAATTTCTGGCAGCAAATAACGGGTTTTCCAATAAGGACTTGAAAACTTTTTTTTAAATAAAACGCAAACCATTGGATATATTCCGAAAACTTTATGACCGACTTGAAATACAATCAAAACATTTATGAATGGAACTCCACTTCTTTCATTTGGCCACCGCGGGCACGTCGGTAGCGGTCGACTCGTTGAACCCAATTTTCGATGACTCGGTCACACATTTCGGCCGTAACGGCCGCTATTTCGAGTTCAATGTTAGCTCTGAGTTCTTCCGACGTCGTCAACTTATTGGTATAGACCACTGATTTGACGTAGCCCCCAAAGAAAAAAGTCTAGAGGCGTTAAGTCGCACGGACGAGGCGGCCAATTGACTGGTCCATTTCTTGAGATAACACGCTCACCAAACTTACTCTTCAATAAATTGATTGTAACGTGTGCTGTGTGACTTGTGGCACCGTCTTGTTAAAACCACATGTCGTCCACGTCCATATTTTATAATTCGGGCCAAAAATAATCGGTAATCATGGCGCGATAACGATCGCCATTCACAGTATCGTGACGATCCCAATCCAGACCCCAATCGGAGAACGTACGTCGCGTCAAATGGTCCATCGGCTTCAATTCTGGAGTCAGCTTGATCTTGTATGGGTGTAAACTAAGATCTTTACGCAAAATTCGCCATAAAGTGGTCTTGGCGATGCCCAAATCTTGAGAACGCCGCTGAATCGACTGATTTGGATCGTTTGCTACGGACGCCTGAACGGCAGCGATATTTTCGTCACTTCGACCAACCCGTTGTCTCACTGGCACGGCAGCATCACACAATGAATAAGTATGTAGATTCAAATTCATGCACTAAACTTGTTATTGCTTGTCTACTAGGGCGAGAATAACGACCGAAAATTGAAGTTAACGCTCTTAAAGTTGCGGTCACCGACTCCGAATTTCGGTAGTACATTTTTATAATTTGATTACGTTGTTCGTTCGTGTACTTTACCATGATGAAAATGTTGAGTCTACTGGGGAAAAAAGGAAAGTAGCAGTTAGATGATCAGTGAAATAGTGTGTTTACAAATTAAATTCAAAGTTGTCAAGTACCTATTGGAAAACCCTTTATAAAACAGTAAACTATGAAAATATAATTGAGTTTTTGTTCAAAAACTTGTTTTGACACACTAGGTGGGTTTTCTTAAGCAGTGTCACATATTATGACCTATAAATTATTGTGTCTCCAACATGTAATATTGAATAGCAAACACAAAGTGTTTGGACACAAGTATACTATATTTGCGACAAGCTACAAACACATTATATTTGCATCCAAACAACAGATTTTTCAGCTTGTGGAAAACCGGTTTTTAGAAGAAAATATCGCTGCACAAATCTTACTTGAGTTTGGGATCTTCAATGATGTGCACCACTTTATTGCGTGTCTTCTTAGCATTGTATGACAAGACCTTAGGCAAGTTAGAAATCAGGCACAAACGAATTGATAATAAGGACAACGGAAACATTTCCCTTTTTTACATTTCCATGTGTAAAAAATGTTGTTGTTTATCCCTCATATTAGTCATCGGGCAAACTCAGTTGAGTTACGAGCTACCGATTTAACATAACCTTACATTTCCTCAGGTAACCACGAAACCTCCAACTTCGGATCAGCTTCACATGTGACTTAACCTTAAATTACATATTTAACCTTTGTAGTATTTTTTATTGTGTACTGTATTAGGAATCATAGGGCGTGGGGGTGGGGTGGTAATGTCGGGAGATAAGGAAACCCACCAAGACTCCTTGGTAGTGGAACTGTCGGAGACATTACGTTGCCGGTTTTGTCATCAAGTGTAAATTGTAGGTACTTGCTGTATGTATGTGAGAAGGAATGTACATTATTATCAGCAACTACAGTACAGTATTGTAATGTTTTGTTGTTATCTCTGGCGTGTCCTTCCTTTTGGCCTTGTGACTAATGTTCCACACAGCAGTTAGTAGTCCTTACGAGTCTACGACTTCAAGCAAGCGATAAAATCCCAAAGAATTGAACACCTGAACACTTGTTTGCTCCCTCTCTCATACACTCTCACTGCCTCTTCCTTCTCGCTGTATGTCTGCATTTCACTATGAAAATCGTACAAGGGATTTTTTTTAAAGGAAAACAGGTGCTGTAGTCCTGCATTGTCACATGAAAAATTTCTTGTGTATAACAATTTGCATCTGTGTCCTACAACACCACATGCATGAATGCCTCATGCTGTTGCAAAGGTAGATTGTCTATGTATATGTGTGAGTTAAGCAGCAGGTACTTGGGTGACACTTAATGTACAAGTATGGAAAAAAATGAGATAAACAAACTCATGGACAACTACTAAACTCAAATCGTTTAGTTGCAATGCCATGCTGTCTAGTGGGTAGCGAGACGTGTCTCGTTGGCAAATAGCTCACCGAGCTGCGGGAGTTTACCTTCAAGCATAGCACCCTGCACCACCTAGTAAATACGAAACCTTCGAGATCCCTGGAAAAACTGCATACACACGATCGATATTGAATGATTAATCAGAAAACATTATTGGTTCTGACACCTTGACACAACATCCTGGTGTTAAGGGTGAAAATTAAAGAGGGAAGAAGACTGTTGGAATACTAAGCCAAAGAGAGATGGGAATTCATAGGGCGTTAGGGTGCCTGCCTGCCTGCTGGGTTGTCTTTGTTGGAAAGTGTGAAATTTTTGGGAATTTGTTGAAATCACACCTTATAACGCGCCCTCCCTTGGCTACACAGCGCAGCAACCTAGCATGACTAGGACCTTAATAAAAACGAGGTGGCATTCTGGGAAACTCCAAGGATACACCACTCTGGCTAGCGTGGGAATTGCAGTGATTCACCTCAACCTCCCATAGGATGCTTTACAAAATCGCCACCTAAGCTCCCTTGCAACAATGCCATTTCCTCATTTCCAAATCCAAAATAAACAAACTATACTAATGTCATTTCCACATTATCATTTATTTACCTATAAAATTTATAGTTCTACCAATAATTTAATCAAAATAAGAACAAAATATTATTGCAAATATTGCAAATTTTAAATTGTGATAATCCCTGGCACACACATGCGCTAGGGCAGTTCCGAGGATAATTATGACCACACATCATCTAGATTAAAATAACGCACTGACTGGCTGGTTGAACGACACTGTTTTCGTTCATACGCTGGGTTTTTGCGGAAAACATATGGAATTGCGGTCATAGTGACAGATGCTGTCATATCCGGCTAAATAAATTCCTACCCGCAAACCCCTTCATTGCTGACCATTGTCAGTCAGTATGAGGAGTTGTATACGGAGGATGTGTCACACGCGCGCACCCATTAATTATGAACATATTAATATATTGGACACACAAACATACGATTATATTCCGACTTAAACTCATACATATACAAATAATCGCAAATTTGAAATTTAAACACAAATATACAGTCGAGTACAAAAGTGTTGCAAGTGTAAGAGAATTTAAACTTCCGGATCATAAAGTGACAGGAAACGACAATTTGAAACGACAATTTAAAAGCATCGAAAGATCGCATGTAAATTTCCGGCACAAAAATGCAATGACTCTTTAAATGACAAATAGTTTTTATTTTAGCACAAAACATTTGACGTCTCACCATTGTCTCCTTTTAGTTCAATGTCCTTCTTCTAATGTTTAGCCGAAACTTTAAATTCAACAGAATTTATTAAAGTCCTCAAAACATACGTTATTTTTACAGATGTCTTCATTAATGGTGCCAAATTTCTTTCCATCGAAACATTTATTTCGATATGCCGACTACATCCATGAACGCCTGTGCATACTGTAGCAGAAAAATTCGTTGGACACTACCGAAATAGTCCTAACTGAATTTAGAGGTTGTCACAACCGATAGAATTCAGTTTAAACCCAAATCGGTGGGTTTCTTCAAACAATCAGAAATAGTATTCGGTTGCAAGCCACTTTTGTCACTCAGTGTTATACAGGGTGTCTGGTAGCAGATTTATATTTTCAAACATAAATAAAAAACATAATAATTGACACAACGTTTTATTAAGAGCATTAAACGATAGAATGGAAATTTGGATTTTATTTTTTAAAGATGTCTTCCGTCGAGTTGAACACACTGTTCAAAACGGAACCTTGTGTTCTGTGGCCACACACTGTAAGTAAACTTGGTTCAATTGAGCTGATTTCTCGACGAATATTTTCCTTTAAAGCCACAAGAGATTGGGGATTGTCATTATAAACCCTCTCTTTGAGGTAGCCCCATAAAAAAAATCCATGGGAGTTAGATCGGGCGACCTTGGTGGCCATGGGATGTCCCCAAAGCGACTGATCAGTTTTCTTGGGGATATTTTCCCGAAGCAAATTCATCGAAGCTCTGCCTGTGTGTGTAGTCGCCCCATCCTGTTCAAACCACGTGTGTGAAGAGTACGATGGATGAGCTCGCAGGTTTGGCAAAAAGAATTCCGTAATCATGCGTCGATAATTTTCACCATTGATATTCGTCACCTGGCCTCGAGAATTTTGGAAAAAAAAATGCGCCAATTATCGCATGCGTGGATAAGCAACACCAAACAGTTACCCTGCAATGGTTCTTGATGTTTCAATCGAGGGTTGCGGGTTCTTGGAGACCAGTAACGGCAGTTTTGCTTGTCGACGTGGCCGTTTAAGTGAAAATGAGCCTCATCGCTCGAAAAAAATGAGATTTACAGTGCAAAAACGCTCCACCATCGTTTCACAAAAATTTTTGCTTAAATCAAAGTCACTTTCTTTCAGTTCTTGAATGATTTGAATTATAAAAGGATGGAACTTCAGATCCTTTTTAAAATTTCATGAATATTCGCTCTTGGAAGTCCCAGTGAGGCTGCTCTTTTCCGTATTGAACGTCGCTGATTTTCAAGTAAACTGCTTTCAACCATTTCAGTGTTTCCGGGAGTCCTTGAAGATCGACTGGGTCCTGGACGTGGGACATTCATAGCCGAAGCAATTGCGCGAAATCTCTGCACCCACGAACGAATTAAATTTACACTCGGTCCATCACTTATTCGCCGAATACAGAATTTTGAACAAAATTGTCGACCAGCAATTACGTAAGAATCATTACTCTTAAAAAATGTTTCCACAGCGAACGCACGATGCTCACTCGACCACTGCGACATCGTGACTGACAAATCCGCACGATCGATAATTCCAACGTCGCCACCTTCCCTACGCACCGTTTATTACTTTTTGAAATAATCGTATTTAAAAATATAAATTTGCTACCAGATTTGCCACCAAATTTGTTACAGGCACATACTCAGTTTGTCAACTAATGTCATTGTCTTACTATTGGCAACACAGTAGATGTTGCAGAGATCGTAAAATGGGCTGCTGATTTAACAAAAAGTTCGCAGGTTCCATAATCTTTTCGACTATCGTGTCCTTACCTTGCCTTCAATCCATTGGTTAGTGTGCGCGCTTCTTGTACATGCGATTCTGGGATCGATCCCTGCTCTACTTACCTTAAATTTCTTTCACTGGGGTCACCTCGCACAGTGATGGCGAAACTAACGAGTATTTAGCCACGAAAACGTTTCTCAGAGTACAGTTCGGAATCGGTGTAAAACTGTAGGTCCCAATCAGTGAGTGTAAAGCTCTCCCCAGTTCCTTCATGGAATGTAATGGGTAAACTGTATCCTTTTCTGAGAAACGTAGTTTGACTCATTTCCCATTTGATTTTTCTTTTTCAATGAACTGATACTCCTATCAGTGTCGCCATTTGTCTAACTTACCGCCTTTAAACTAGAATGTTGCAGAGATTACAAAATAGACAATAGACATAGTGTTACTCACAAACGTTAGGAAACACCTAAGAATGTTTTAAATACTTCAATTAAAAACAAGTTTATGAAAGAAAAATAAAGATAGTAGTGGTCTTCATGAAAGCTCGAAAGAACCTCGTAAACTCGAAAACATCGTAAACTTGCACAGTAAACGTCAAAACAAACAAATTTCCCATACAAAGCGACTTGCTCAAAAGTTGAAAGTTTTCGAGGCAAATTTGCTGCGCAAACGTGGGATGGAGAAACTTGTAAACTTTTGACATTTCGTTGTCATCTGACTAGGATGGATAAATAAGGTGATAGCACTAGAACAGTAGAAAAAGTACACATACTTAATACATGCAATTGCTTCTGCTACCACCTTATGTATCCATCTTGGTCAGCTGATATGGTTTTGAGCACAACTACGCTAAGCAACTTTACCTGGTGCCTCATGCAACGGTGCGAGGGAAACTTGCGCTGAGCAAAAGTTCTCGGCTTTCACGTTTGCATGAATGCCGCTAGTATTTCTGTATTTCCGCTGTCGGTAGTATTGTTATTAATATAATCCAGAAAAAAAACACAAAAATCTTTCCTAGCCGCTAGAAGCAAAGATTAAAAATATGACACATTTTAAAGTAACAAAAGTTTGGAAACACTTAGAATATATTTTGTACATTGCTCAAAATTATTTAAAGATATTGTATTTTTTACATTGTTTAATATTTGGTTTGGTAGCCTGTTTTCATACAGAGGACCAACTTTTCCAGCTCCTGGGTGGTAATCTTATTCCACTCTTCCAAAATAGCCTTATAATGGGTATCCTTTGAGTAAATTTCGTGCATCCTGATCCTTTTCTCAAGCAGATCCCATACATGTTCAATAGGGTTGAGATCTGGTAATTGAGGAGGCGAATGTAGTTGGTATGGGACTCGATATAAGAGCCATTCCATCACGAACTTACTCTGGTGTTTTGGGTCGTTGTCCTGTTGAAAATAATGTGTGTTGTGATCAAGCCCTATTTTTCAACACTTTTCGTAAAGTTTTCCCTCAAAGCATTGAGATAAGCATTATTATCCATGACGCCATCAATAAACTTTAGTTCCCCAACTCCAGCCGCTGAAATGCACCCAAACCAAACCAAGACATTGCCACCGACATGCTTAATAGTCACATCAATGTTTTTTTTTTTTGGAAAAGTGGTATTTGGTTATCTCCCTACCGCAAGACGTCCATCTGATCCAAACAAGTTTGGACTCTGGTCAGTATGCTTTTGGGCGAAATCCAAGCGCTTAATCGCATTTCGTTTGCTAATAAAAGGTTTCTTGCGAGTTGATCTGCCGTAATACCCAGCTTGATGCAAGATTTTGCGTACAGTTTGTGTGCTAACGGAGATGTTTGGTGCTTTTTGGAGATGTTCGCCTTTCTCAATAGTGCGTTGTATTCACTGAGACTCCTCTTATAGTCTTCGCAGTATACTGGAAGTTTCTTACGTGTGGGCCTGTTGTAAATTCTACGGACATTCTTCCCAAGATTTCGCATTTCCCCTGTAACCCAGGATTTTCCTTTCCCGAAGTAGACAGCTGTCTTCGCTTCCTAAAATATGTACATTATGGCGTCCAGTGCCAATTCATCTATGTGTGACAATAAAAACTTGCTGATGATGGTTCTGTATCTATTTTAAATTTCCTCAAACTTTTGACCGTTAGTGTACTTCCTCTATATGTATATGAAATGTGTTTGTATGTTCATATATATGTATATGTATGTTTGCACAAACATTTATGCAGCTATAATTTATTACTTGTGCAAAATCGAAAAGTATAAAAAAAATAATGTCCAACATCGTTATTAAAAATGGCGTTTGCCTGATGATGAGACGATTTCAGTGTCGCCTCTTACATGCAGTAGTAGTGTAAGTTGTAGTGGTGGCCAGAGTTGCCCCAAACAATAAATACACCATACACACACACTCTCACCCAATGTCTGCCACATAACGTCGGTATGCATGCATGTTTGTCTGTCTGTACATACAATATTTAAAAATATTTGCCCATAGATGGGGGGAATGTGTTTTGCTGCTGACGACAACAACGATGATTTGTGAATATTTGCTGACCAAGGAATGATGGTTCGAATGGTCGTCTTTCCCCGCCTTCACCTCATACATGAAGCACATACAGGCATTGCCCTCTTCGTCTTGGACATCTACTCCATTTGTTATCCTTATCAATATCGTTTTTGAGTTTATTACATTGACCGCCAACACAACCACCATCGTCCTGTGCATAGACTAGCTAGCCACGCAAGGAGAAGAAGCAGAAGAGTGCCAGTCATTCGCCATGTTAGATTATTATGCATGTGACCAAGGGCTCGAGTCATTCCATTGTACGTGGCAGTAGAAGTACAATAATTTTTTGGCAAATAATGAAATTTGTATTTAAAGGTTGATTGACACACATCTTAAAGGCAATATTAAATATTTATAACCTCAACCTTAAGAGGAAAAGCACTAAATATTATAAGGTACTTCGAGAATCTCTTACAAATAAAAATCATTTTAAGACCCTTCGAACTATCGAACCAAATACGTTATTTTTATTCGATTTAGCCACGGTTTTTAACTCTTCTCCTAGAAAAATGTAAGGATGTGATCCTAATCCAAGAGCCTGAGGTTGCCAACAGCAGATTTGATGGCTGAGAACGCAAGCACTTCCAGAGGTTGCCAGAAAGAATCTGAATATGTCCTTGTCAATGGCATATAGTGACAGAGAACGTTTCGGATAGCCTGGAACAGAACGGATCCAATACTCAGTAGGTCGCATGGTACATGCCCCGTGAAGAAAACGGACCACCAACATCTCTACCGGGGACAAGAGACCAGTTGCCATCAGTACCTTTAAGGAGAGGGACCACGAGCATCTGTCCCGTGGGCAAGGGACCAGTTGCCGTCAGTTCCTTTAAGATGTCTCATAGAGGAGGCAAAACTTGTAGGTACTCCAGTCGCCATCAGTACCTTTAAGAAAAGAGACCACGAACATCTGTCCCGGAGGCAAGATACCAGTTGCCGTCAGTTCCTTTAAGATGTATCATAGAGGAGGCACAAATGGTAGGTACTCCAGTTGCCATCAGGAGCTTTAAGAAAAGGGACCACGAACATCTTTCCCGGGGGCAAGAGACCACTTGCCGTTAGTTCATTACAGGTGTCTCATAGAGGAGGTAAAAATGGTAAATACTCCACTGATTGGACTGACACTGATGTGAGACGAGAAACTCGTATTCAGTACATACTAAGTAATAGCCTTACTATATGTAACAGAGGCGATGAGCCCACTTTTGTTACCAGCTCCAGGCAAGCGGTGCTAGGTGTCACCTTTGCAACGGAGTACCTGTATGAAATGATCAGAGAATAAAATATTATTTTGATCAGTCTCTGACCAAAAATACATCGGATTCCAGTTGGACTGTAATATAACCCATCCTCTACTAGTTCGCCGTAACATGATGAGGAATAACTGGGTCCTCCATGAAAAGACTAGCAAGAGTTGTTTGGAATCAGAATCATCTGTGGAGATAACGTGCGTAGATGACATATTCAATGTAACGGATAATGTAAATGTGACGAGTATCCTCAACAGGTCGCTACAAATTTCTTTCCCAAGAATGAAGACAAGCCGGGAAATAAGAACCCTCCCTGGTGTAAAGAGGATATTTCGGATAACAGAAAGTTATGCCGACGACTGTTTGATAAAGCCACGTCTTCGAGAGACAAGCCGGAGTAGTACAATTCTAAAGTTAGCTGAGGCGATATAAGAATGCTATCACATGGGCCAAAAGAAACTGTGTGAATGCTCTTCTGTATATCAGTAGTAGCTACACCTGAAGCGTCGAGGCTAAGGAAAATACTGGCGGCAGACAATACGATGATTCACTCAATCTCCTTATGAACACCATTTTCCCTGACACCTCTCTGCAGGAGTTAGTTAACATACAAGTTAACAAGTTTACATACTCGTCATAGTTAGAAAGTTAGCATACTCCCCATAAATCAGTAGCTGTCATGGAAATGGTGGCTAAAGCTAGAATTAAATAGTTTCCCGGACCCGATATAGAACCAAAGGCCGAACTTCAGGCTTTGTCCGATCTGTTGATCCTCTGGCTGATAAAGTTAGACATCGCATTGTAACCTTCAGATTCATACCTAAAAGGTGGAAAGATACAAATGTAGTATTTATTCACAGAGAGGGTCAGACATCTCACAATGGTCCTGAAAACGTTAGGCCTAATAGCCTGTAATCGTTCTCCCTGGTGTGGAATTCTGTAACTTTTTAACGATAAAAATCGGTAGTTAAATTGTCAAAATTCATAAAATTTCAATATAAAACTTCCGAGTTTTTTCAATTTAACTACCGATTTTTATCGTTAAAAAGTTACAGAATTCCGGTCCTGAAGACTTTGGAAGGGCTGACACACGTTGAAAGATAACGACCCCATCAACATATTGCAGAAGCCATGTACATGTTTGCAAGCATAGTCATCGCGAATTGAATATCTGCTGCTTTTGTGTCTGTCACGTTTTTGATTTCATCAGTTTTCAACAAACAACCCCACATTTGGGTCACAAAAACATACATTATAACCTATTAATCAACATGAAACATATATGTAGAATAGCAAACACAAAGTGTTTGGGCACAAGTATAATATATTTGCGGCAAGCTGCAAACATGTTATATTTCCACCCAAACAACAAAAAATGTCAAATTTTTCAGCGTACAGATCAGAATGCATAGATCTACAAAGATAGCAGGCGGTTATGAAGCACCTGCAATCAGTATTCATGAACTCAGCATATGTCCAGGGCTACCGAAGGTCGCTTAGCGAGATGACTCCGGTATGTACATCATATGGGTGCCTGAGCTCAGGAACATTCCCAGGATCTGCAGAACGGCTTAGATAGGGATACTAGGGACTACCTTACAGATTCCCCAAGAACTGGACATGTTCGCATGTACATAACGACTTGTAAGCGTCTTCTGTAAGAACGGTCCTATATGATGAAACCAAAGAGGTTGACGAGGGGCTTATGCAGTGTACTTGCAAATCCAGTCGATAGGGGATTGGATGAGATTCACGAACTTCATAGCCACTCCCAAGTTATCAATGATTGTTTCAGATTTGACGCAGTACTGTCTGACGCAGTACTGTATCCGCCAGGATGTCTAATATGGAATTCCACTTATTAGAAACCCGAGAGAATCATCACAGATAGTCGTTGACAGAATCTTAAGCATCTTGATGCAAATTAAATGATTCACCGGTGAGTCCAGCGCATAATCTGTGGCACCATAGATGAGTTAAATATTCTAACCTAATTTAAACATATCCAGCTGCAACAGCAAACTCGGCACAAATAACTGGTCATTGCCAGCATTTAGAACTTGTTGGATGAAGCTATGTTGGAATTGTATATGGTATGCAAGCATTTGGTTTATCGGCTAGATTCCTTGCATATTCCAAGCTGGCATTCCCTTTAGTTACTGAAAGAGGTCCAGTGGAAATGTCTGAGGGAACATGTGTATTTCCCATATATTTACAATGGGCCCAGTACGGTAGTTTAGCTCCTCCGATGAAGCCGATTACAAAAAAACAATGGTTTCCCATCACATGCTATAAAGGGATTGGGGACAGCTTCTCACAACCTTTCTAGTTTTACAATCACTGATTGCGACCTACAGTTTTACACCGGTTCCGAACGGAATTTACTGCAGCGTTTTCATTGCTAAGTACTCGCTTGTTTCGCCATCACTAAGCGGCTTCCAAATTGGAATAACTGCCGTGCTGGAAATAGTTTTGTCGCCAAAGATAAAGTTAGCTCTTAAAGAAACGCATTGTTCAGGGACATATGGTATTATTTAAGAGTGATCAAGAAACCAGAGAGGCAATTCGAATTGTCTAGTGTCTTCTTAGATTGGTTTATTTTCCTATTTAATATCACGAAGGGATAGGGCAGAGCATCTCCGTATCAGTTAGCTGTGGTCTTTCCGTCTTTAGACTCACTGATAGGAACCCACAGTTTTACACAGAATCCGAACAGTCGTGCATAGAACTGTTTATTCTTGTCGGTGGTGCGGTGGTTAGTGTGCGCGGCTCTTGAACATGAGAACAAGGATTCGATCTCTACTCCGACAGCCTCACATTTCTTTCGATGACGGTCACCTCACCTCGGTCAC
The DNA here is from genome assembly GCA_963931995.1 of Phaonia tiefii. Lineage (NCBI taxonomy): Eukaryota > Metazoa > Arthropoda > Insecta > Diptera > Muscidae > Phaonia > Phaonia tiefii. The sequence goes on along the minus strand of OZ008368.1, from coordinate 38,176,652 downwards.
TGTCGACAATATTAGCCATGAAAAAACTTATCAAAATACCGTTCGGAACCGGTGCAAAACTGTAGGTTCCACTCAGCCAAATTCGAGGTTGTCATACCCGAATTAGAGGCTGTCACAGAAGTTAGAAGTTGCCATAACCGGATTAGAGGTTATCACAACCGAAATTTATGTTATCACAGCCAAATTAAAGGTTGTCACATTTGAAATTTTGGTCTATTCATTTAGTGATGACCTATTTTTCGTGTATTCTCATAAATAATTACAAATAAGGCAATTTACAGGGAGTAAACTTTAGGGTAGCAAATATGTTTTACATACGTCTTCCGCCCGCTTTTGACGTCTCGGACTTCATGGGTCACCGCAACAATTCTTACGTGTTGTGTCCGTTGATTTAGGTCCTAACCCGTTCTATGTGAGGCACATCTCAAACGACCGATCTTGAAAACGTCGGAACTGTTGACATTTGCTTGCTCTACACGCTGATACATGTCTTAGTTTTCAGTAAAATAAGACCTTTTTAAGGAAACACCATAACTACAATATTTTTACTTACCTTTCCTAATAACCACCGAAAAATCTTGATGTCACCGTGCAAGCGACACTTGTACTTTCTTTAACTTGTTTTCTATAATATTTGTGTTTACAATTTTAAACGTCAGGTTTGATATACAGAAAAATGATGTCATATCTGAAATAAAATTAAGTCGGTTTTACCAAACCGAATTGACGGTTACAGCAAACGAATTGACGCCAAATTCGGTCGTTACAACCGGCTTCGGTTTCAAATTCGGTTACAGCAAACGAACTGACACCAAATTCAATTGTTGCAACTGAATGGATACCAAATTCGGTTCTTGCACCTGAAGTGATGCCACATTCGGTTGCCGCAACCGAATTTGATACCAATTTCGATTGTTCCACCCGAACGAATTCAAAATTCCGTTGTCGCAACCGAAAGCATGCCAACTATAGGTGACAGGACGAATATAATTCTAGATTTGGTTGAAACAACCAAATAAATTATATCACGACGTTACTACGACCTAATTTCAGTTATATAGACTAAATTCAGTCGTGACAATCTGAATTCGATTGTGGCAACCACAAGTCGGTAGCAACAGTCGATTTTATGGTTGCTACAACATCACTACAAACAACGAGTTATTTGCGTGCACAAGAGTTAGGTAAACAAAAAGACTCGGCAAACGGAGTAATCACAAATAGAAGCTCTAAATGGAGTTATTCGTCGTTATTCGTCGAGTATACAGTCAGGAGTACGAGTAATATCTATTAATAGTAATGTACATTCCCGATACATCCCATGGAGCGATAGATGAGAGCTTCACACAATAATATAATTAAAATATTTTGTGAAATTATTGTAAAAACGACTACAAAATTACACTTAGTTTCCTTATGTCGGCATCATTTAGACAGGTTTCTCTGAAAATTTTGTTCCCAAACCTACAACACCTAAATGGAGATCATGTTAAGAAATTAACACTGCAAGTGTTAGAAAACGGAGCAACCCTGTTTCAGGCACCCGACACTCAAAACAAAGAGTTTACATGCCATTACACTTCACCACAAAGAGTGCGTGCAGCATTTGCTGCTCGAACACTGCGACAACCGAGTTGGTTTATACATTTTGTGCACATCTTGGAGCTTTGTACAAATACTGATTGAAACCGCGTTCCAATGCACAACTGTCACACGTGCAACCATTACACCATAGATGGCACTAAAACCATTTCTTCGGAAAGGATTTATTTATTTGGAAAGGATTCATGTATTCCGAAATGATTCGTTTGTCAAGAACCTTAAAGTAAAATATCGTCCAAAATTCACAAAGTTCCAGGCCAATTTTCGCTAAAAATTTCCTGACATCGGGTGACATGTCCCAAGGCATGAACAACTGTATTTCGTATACGGTAATTAGGTTCCCTTTACTTTTACCCTATCCCCTGCTGGCTAACCTACAATATCCTTCTTAATATTATTTCAAATCAATTAAATCTCTGTGACATCTTCTATGTTATCTCTCATAGATATGAATTTTGCTGACATTTGTATCCTTATTGAACTCATTCAATTCAATGTAGAAATAGAAATGTGAGTGAGCAAGTGGCTTGAGTACTGTATAACCCCAACAGATGCAGCAATTAATTTGTAACTCTAATTCCGATTGCGCTATTAAGCGGCTTTTCTCCTTGGACAAAAGCATAAAAGTCCTAAAGGAGAAAAGAACCTTGAATGCATTGTGAGCCGACCCCACCACAACTTTCCCAGCACATGCCACACATTACATTATATCAATGCAGGAAATCTTTTGCTCAAGAGATTACAACTTGTAGACAATTTGTATGGTGGGGGGGGGGTAACGATTTTTACCACTGTCTCCTGCCGCCAAAGCTATGCGGTGTTGCGATTGTCACAAAAAGCCTTAGTGTTCCTCCTCTATGTCACAGCTGGCAATTCCAATTCAAAATTATGGCATAAATCCCTAAATTGAATATAGTTGCTTCTGTGTGATATTGAAAATATCATCGAATCATATCAATCCATTCATTGCTAAAGCCATGATGATATTATCGAGAGACAACAAAACGCTAAGATAAAAATACAACGCCCATCAGCATAAGAGAGTATAGTATTTGGTGACGTTGTCGTCGTCTGAGTCAGTTATTATATTTATTAAAAAAACAACTTTCTACACAACAATAAACCTATATAAACTCCAAGACAAAACGCAACGCAACCAAACCAATCATTCATTCATCCATTCATCCACCTATTCACTCATCTGGCATTCATATATCCTATTTATACCACATACACGTTGAAGCATTTGCCACATGCCACATATGTATGAATGTGTACCTCATCAGCGTGTAATGCTCTGCCTCCCGCTAGAAGGTTCTTCTTGGTGATATGAGTGTATAGGCCGAAGACGAAGATGTTTTCCGCGTATCTTTTACGGTTTCCTTTACGTTTTATTACGAGGACCGACCTTAATACAATGCCAAGCATGTTCAATTCTTATTGACAATAAAGGTTGGTTATTATGTGCATTTGAATTTACATCGATGCACAGTGGGCCATAAATATTAAAAACTAAGCTTTTAAAACAGTACAAAATTACTGTACAATATATACAATGCAATACTATACAAATTTAAAAAAAAACACATGAGGCGTCAGGGGACCCCCGTTTGGAACGAAGTTCCTTTCGCTATATATCATGTATAAGCACTAGTTAGTTCCAACACGCCTAAGGCTCCCGTCTAAAAATACGATAATTTAAATGGATCTTTAAGAAAATTTGAAATGAAATGATAAACTTCTTTTAAGAAATTTTTTTTTATAGAATGTATTTTTTGATTTGCTAACTTCTATAGGCACGGGTATGGAAATCTATCAAAGTGAACACATGCAAACAACACACAGCGTTAGCGTCACATACGTGATTGTTGTACAACAATAGTCTCTGCCTGGAAGTAAGTATGTTGGTATTAATGCAACGGCTGCGAACAAACAAGCAGGTCGTCGTCACCAAAGAGTATTGAATAGTATAGAGAACTCATGGAACGAATTCCAACAACATATATGTGACGCGCCACGACAAAAGGGACCTTAACTTGCCAGAGTAAAATTTTCAGTACAGGCCAAAATGTGAATTAAAGTATAAATTTCACGTTTTGGGTTTTTGCCGCTTAACGCTACCTACATATCTCAAGATGAATTATAGTTGATCGATTAGTTGATTTTTTAACCGCAAGATTGCGTAAAAGGCAATTTTCCAAACCTCCAAAATAAACGATTGGGGGGGGGGAATAGCACTTGGGGGTGGGTCAGCACTTGGGGAGGGGTAGTTCAAAAATGGAGTGGGTTAAGTTCCCAAACGAAAACACAATAAACACTTAGGCACTTCATAGGGTAGGCAAAATCCTAAAAAAACACGTTCAAAAACATAGTCAAACTTTAACCTCAATTATCTCGAAACTACCTTTTTTGAAATAACTACTTTAAAAGGCTGTAACTTCGTCAATTTTTAAGATATTTGCATGATTTTGGTGTCATTTTGTTCAGAATTTTGTCCTTTATCCATTGGTATCAAAAACTCGATTTTGACCCCTGGCAAGATAAGGTCCCTTTTGTCGTGGCGCGTCACATATATCAAATCTCATCTTCATATCTCTGACAGTTCATGAGATACAGCCTTTTTAAATTTTAAGTTGTATAGGCGGCGCCACGCTCCTTTATCCAATCACAACCAAGTATAGCCAAGGAGTATCAGCAGGTCGTCAGTACCACATTGTGAAATTTTCATAACAATTGGTCTATTAGAAAAGCCGTCAGAGCGATTTGTGAAAAGGGGGCGTGTCACCGTCTACTTTCACCCTTGCTGTATACCCTATGTCACCCGCTAGATGATTCTAAATACTGTCTTTCATCAAAATCGGTCTAGCCGTTTTCAAGTCCATTCGTAACATACACACATATATACATCCATTTTATATATATATAGATTGAGAGAGATTGAGGTGCCGCCATCTTGCAGACAGCTCTCTTAAACCCAACTGATCATTTAAAATTGAAACCACACTGCCGTATGAAATGGCGATGGCATCAACAATCTCACGCACTTTTACTCTTCGACCGGCCAACACCATATCGATATTATCGACCACATCAACTTCAATTGGCCGTCCTGAACGTTCAGCGTCATTTCCACTTATGTGACCACAACGAAAGTCAGTAAACCACTTTTTTACCATTGAAATCGATGGTGCAGGGTCCCCATAGTATTTATCAAGCTTTTCCTAGGTTTGATTGACGGATTTTTTCGCAAAAACTAATGTTTAAGGGAAGTTCGAAAAGTCATGTACTTATTGATCCGCGTCATATCGACTAGAAGTCTTTTCACCTATGAATTTATCCGTGTGATTGTTGTGTAGCGGTTTACTGTTATCAAGGTCTGAGGAATGCGGTCGGTTACATACACCGCTGGTAAAAACCCTGACAGATTTTCCAATTATTTGCTGCTGATTTGATTTGTGATCATCTCGAATCCATTATTCTACTAGCTATTGCCATTTCGCCGCCTAGTTCGCATCGTCCGTATTTTGTGCATTAATGGCGTCTAGTGAAAGTATTATCGCTACTGCCGTAGTCGATGTGTTTCTTGGCTCAAACACTGATATCCAGACAGCAAGTGCTTCGAATCTTCTGTAGGTTTTCAATGCAGTACATATTCTCAAATGCAGTCCACCAGACTACAGATGCATAAGTCAAAATTGACTCTACCCTTACAGAACTAATTACTTGATGAGAGGTTGCAGCAACCATAAATACGCTTGTTGCCACCGAATTGTAATTGCCACAAATGAAATGAGGTTGCAACGAAGGAATTTATTCATAACAAATGAAAATTAGTTAAAGCAACATCTAATAGGTTCTGACAACCTCTAAAGCTGTTGTGCCAACTACAATCTAGTGAATATATTTCATGGGGTTGCAGCAACCTCTAAATGCGGCTCAAAAGCACTGGCGACATCTGGCGAATGATTCAAAACGTATTACTCTCTTTTGGTCATAACTTGGTCCATTCATAATTTTGATGTGAAACATTGATGCCTTTTGAAACATTTATGCTTTGTGTATTGTTTTATGTAATAATATTGTCGAAATGGTGCATTTATATTGAAATATTCTATAAAGAGAATAAGACTTGTTTATGCTCTTTTACTCAGACTCTCTACATTAGAGCGGAAAAAGAGTGCAATAAGTTCTCTATACTATTCAATACTTTTTGTCGTCGCTCTGTTTATGACAAAACAAAAACAATTATTGCCGTGAAATAAATATTGCTTTATTTATTTTAACAATATTACATCTAATGTTAAACCAGATGCAAGAAAAAAGAAAGTGTACTAGCAAAAGAGCCTTCAGCCCAAAAACTACACCCAGCGAAATTATTATAAAGGCGGTGTATTTTTTCTCGTTACTCTCAATGCACTGCCTTGTTGGTGTACAATTTTAATGCAACTATTAGTCATTAGGTATTTTATGTCAGAGAATGTAATCATTCGATCTCTTTCACAAGTTAAATGAAAAGTGACGTTGGTTTTTCTATTTCGGGTGCGAAATATATATAAAGGCAGCATGGAATATAAACCTTATTCGAACAGTAGTAAATAGGAATTCAAACAGAAGCGGGTTTTCTTTGTTTGTTATTTTATTGTTTTAAAATTAACGTAGGTCAAATTCAAAAACAATTATTTATGTAGTATGACTGCTGGAAAGTAGCTAAGTAAAGAAGGAAAGGGAAAAATTGAAGATTTTCATGATGAAGAGCTTTAGAAGCGGGAAATGTCGAGGCTATTGAAAAGATCTAGCTGTGTCATTGACAATTTTATAAAATAGGGTGGTCCATATGGAAACACAAAACGACCAGAAAGGACACCGCTAAGCGATGATCGTTCCAAAAGAGAGATCAAAAGGGTTGCTGTTAAAGAAATATTCAGCGATAAGAAAATTATTGCAGAATTGAGCTCGGGAGTAGGGTTGCGTCGTATTCAACAAACAATGAAATGCGACTTGAAACTGTCATATTGGAAAAAGTATGCAAAACTTGGTCTCTTGCTAAGACACGAATTAGCCAGATTTAAATTCGATGAAAATACATATTTTTGAATGAGAACTGATATTTTCCGATTAAAATATATTCAATTGATTGGACCTGATGGCTCGGACAAACATTTTTGTTCCAAAGATTTTTCCAACGTTATGTGTCAATGGCGAAATCTTGGCGGTGGCTCACTTATGGTTTGGGCAGGTATGAATTCTAGAGGAACCATTCATATATGTTTCCTTTCCACAAAAATGGACACCGAGTAGTATATTCGACTGTTGGATGTCGTTTTAGTTAATTGTGTTAAGGAAATTTGTGTCCCAGAATTCACCTTACAGCAGGACAACGGAACAATACAACGGTGTAAGAAAACTCCGAAGTCTCTCAAGTCCAGAAATAATACCAACCCCCGACTGGCCTGCACTTAATCCTGATCTTAATCGAATCGAGAACCTCTGGTATATTTTACCCATCCAAGTTTACCAACATGGGCACCAGTTTATGAATGTCAATGATAAAAAGTTTCAATTCAAGAAAAGGGGACGATAACTAATCCTGCGCGTAGTCATTCGCTAATAAACTCAATGCCAAAATGCTCAGTAGAAGTTATTAGCGATAATGGAGATCTTACGGCTTACTAAAATTGTTAAAATATTGAAAAAAAAAGTTTTGCCTTTATAAATATTTCGCACTAGTAATTTGTTTATTTTTGTTGATTCATCTGGAAGAAGTCTTAGTCAAAGTATTTTAATCTGAAAATAATTTGATTTTGAAAGGACTAAAACAATATAAAATAAAAACTTGAAAATTCCTCTCAACAGTTGGAAAAAACAAAAAATGCTGTTGCCTTTATATTTATTTCGCGGGGTGTATTCTTTTTTTATTTTCCAATGTAACATATACTAATGTGTTCATAGAAATCGAACCGGTACCGTGTAGCAAAAAGGTGCGAACACATCGCCCGTGAATTCGAACACTCATTGACTTTTTTTTGAAGTATATTTTTATGTCTTTTTGTAAGAATATGTATTATATTTTCCCGAAAAGGTCCTTTTTTAAAGAGATGTACTTTTTTTATTTTTTTTAAGAGTATGAATTTATTTTACAAAGAAGTACTTTTTTTAAACAGGTACTTTTTAAAGAAGTGGTACTCTTTTTAGGAAACCGTTATTTTTTTAAGAAAATTTACTTATTTTCAGAAAGGCTACTTATCTCAAGAAAAGAAAAAAAATTATTATTTTATTTATAAGAAAAGCAATTTTTGTACGAAAGGTATATTTTTTAAGAGAAGGTATTTTTGAAGAAAAGTTTTTTTTAAGAAATGAGATTTTTTTTTTTTTGTATTGGTCCAATTTTCTAGAATAGTTACATTTTTAAGAGTAGGTACTTATCTCAAGAAAAGTTACTGCGTTTCACAAAACAGGTACTCTTCAAAAAAATTTTTTGAGAACAGGCAATTTGTTGTAAGAAAATGTATTTTTTTAAGAAAAGGTACTTATTTAAAAAAAATACTTTTTTAAGAAAATGTGTTTTTTGTATGAAAATATACTTCTTTTAAGGATTGTTTATAAGAAAAGAATATGAATAGGTATTTTTTTGAGAAAATGTACTTTTTTTTAAGAAAATTTTCTTTTCTAAACTTCTTTCACTTTTTAAGAATGAGAAAAGAAAATGTATTTTTTTAAGAAAAGGTACTTATTTAAAAAAAAATTATTTTTAAGAAAATGCATTTTTTGTATGAAAATATACTTCATTTAAGGATTGTTTTTAAGTAAAGAATATGAATAGGTATTTTTTTGAGAAAATTTACTTTTTTTAAGAAAATATTGTTTTTTAAACTTCTTTCCCTTTGGTTTTTCAAAATTTACTTTTTATTGGTTTCAAAACTACAATATATACTAAATATTGGTTAATGGCTCCACCTAGAAAACTTCCCATTAAACCAGAAATTTCCCAACATCTGTTAGTCTAGACACAAACCAAAGCAAAATTACTCAATATAGTTGATAATAATGGGTTGTAGCATAATAGTGTTAAAAAACGTTGTTTCCGTTTTTTCATTTAGCCACCATCCCGCAACGTGCGATAAAGAACTTCATTCCAAAAATTGTCGGCTAGATTCATGGGATTTACTGGGTTTGAAAAACGGTTGAACGTAGGAAAATGCACATGCGGGTAATCACGAATTCAACGGTGACTTTAAATTTTTCGTGTGACATGTGTGTGGCGAGAAAACCCCAATTTGGCATATTGTGGTCATCGGTGGTGCTATGTTTAGTGTGCGCGACTCTGGTACATCAGAAGATAGTTTTGATTCCTGCTTTGAACATCTTACATTTCTTTCGACGACGATCCCCTCTCTGAGTGATGGCGACACTATCGAGTACTTACCCATGAAAAAGCATCTCAACCGGTGTAAAACTGGTTCAGAACCGGTGTAAAACTGAAGGTGCCAACCAATCAGTGAGTGTACAATTAGAAAACGCACAGCTCAGTGATTGTGAGAAGCTTTCCCCAATCCCTTCATGGGATGTAATGGGAAACAATTTTTTTTTAATTTTCTTATTTTTTTTATTGGAAATGGGTGGCGGCATCTAAATATTATCTAGAGCGATGGGTGTATAATTCATTACTGTACTCGTGTGTAATTCGCTATCGTAATCGGTAACTACCCATCACCGAGGGTAATCACCCATTACATTTTTCCATATCGCATGTGTAATGTGTAATTACCCACGGCGAAGGATAATTTCCAACACCCATGTGTAGTGGGTAATTGTAATGGGTACTTACTAGGGATGCCAAACGGGATTTATTGATTAAAATTCCGGGATTTTTCGGAATTATTATTAATTTTGAAGAACATAAAACGAAAAACAATGACAAAAGTCCAGAGTGGTGTACATCCGATAATTCGATAACTAAGCAACTTATCAAAAAGTGCTACATTATTTTATGAGTTTGTTTTGAATTGTTTTATACAAAAAACTGATATCGATGGCTTTACACGGTACGTTAATAACTCCGAAACTATGCATTTGCCCCGATTTAGGGTTTTTACTTTTTTGCTTAGAATAACGTATTCTACCCTCCTTGTTGTTGTTTTTTGGAGTGCAAGCCGCAAAATAGACCTGTTCCCAAAACAAAATTTAAAACTAGAATCGCGAAAACTCCCGGAAAATCCTGGGATCCTGAATTCCGGGATTTTTTAAAATCAATCCCGTTTGGCATCCCTAGTACTTACCCACCGCAGTGGGCAATGTTTAGATGTCGCTACTCACTCCCCACGATCGTTGCCCATTCTGCACGATGATCTGTAACCCATTACACACGAATTCTGATAGCAACACACCAGTGCCAAAAAAAAAAACCTTTCGAAACAGCCGGTTTTAACGGGCGGATGGACTCCAATGAAAGTCATTGTGGTTTACTGAATATTGGTATAATCATACCTACACAACTAATTCTGAATATTCTGGACGATCAAATTAAGCCACTACATCGAAAATATTTGCAAAATTACACGACTGTTTGGAGATCATTTGCATTTAAGAGTCATATTCCTAGGAGTGTTTAGTGTTAATCAACCGAAATCCAAACATATGGTTTCGCCAATTTCTTACCGCGGACTAAACATGGATCCATAAGAACACAACAGAGTTCAAGCAGCAGTCGTAACAATGGCCGTTTTCGAATAGGTCAATACTCAAGAAAGTCAACAAAATACCGGGTTTTTCAATAAGAGCGCTACAAAAGTTTTTTTAAATAAAACAAAACCGGTTTAAGATACCAATGAAATTCTTTATTCCTGTGAAAGTACGTTCGATGCCATTATGTATGGAACTCGATTTCTTTTGCATGGCCACCACGGGCACGATAGACTGACCAAGGCGGCCAATCGACTGGGTCATGTCGTGAGATAACACGTTCACCAAACTTGGTTTCCAATAAATCGATTGTGGCATTCGCTGTGTGGCTTGTGGCGCCGTCCTGGTGGAACCACATGTCCTCCAAGTCCATAGTCCATATTATCCAAGTGGGGCCAAAAAATTCGGTTATCATTAAACGGTAGCCATTCGCATTCACAGTAATGTGCCGGTCTTGATCATCACGGAGAAGTACGGCCCAATGACGCCGCCGGCCCATAAACCGCACAAAACCGTAAATCATGGATTACGTGTGGATTGCTGTCTGACCAATAACGCATATTTTGCTTATTGACGAAGCCATTCAGCCAGAAATCAGCCTCATCGCTGAAGATGATTTTCCGATGAAAATCCGAATCATTTTCAAGTTGTTTCTCAGCCCAATTCACAAACATACGACGCTTATGGTGGTCAAGCGGCTTCAGTTGTTGCGTCAATTTGATCTTGTAAGGATGTAGGCCAAGATCTTTTCGCAAAATTCGCCACCACGACGTCACAGAGATGCCCAACGCTTGCGAACGACGTGTGACAGACACATTTGGGCTTTCTTGAACTGAAGCCTCAGCGGCAGCAATATTCTCGACACTACGGGCACTTCTTTGTCTCACTGGCACGGGAACATTTTGTACTGTGCCTGTGGATTCATTTTTTTCCACTAGATGCTCAATTGTTGAGCTGGTAGGACGATTATGACGACCATAAATTGGACGTATCGGTCTTAAAGTTGAGGCCACTGACTCCAAATTTCGGTAGTAAATTTTAATAATTTAGACTCGTTGTTGGCTCTTATATCTTTCCATGATGAAATGGCAAACCTTACTGAAGAGAAATGTCAAAAGGGCGGGAAAATATGGCGTCGTTTGCTGTCCCTATCGATTTACTTTTGTAGCGTCTCTGTTGAAAAACCCTTTATTTATAAGAATATAGGAAAATAAATCATCACTTAATAATAAAAATAACATTCAAAATTAATTTGTGACACTATGTAAATTCGGTTGTAGCAACCTGCAGGTTCCGTCAACCTCTAATGAGGTTGCGTCAACCTCTAATGAGGTTGTGTCAACCTCTAATGAGGTTGCGTCAACTTCTAATGAGGTTGCCTTAACCACAAACGAGGTTGTGTCAACCTCTAATGAGGTAGCGTCACTCTCTAACGAGGTTATATCACCCTAAATTCGGTCACGACTAATTCGACTGTCTCAACCGATTTTTTCTGTGAGTGTACGTGATTGCAAGGAGGAGATAAACAATTTCTACAGCACTCGTAGCCTGCAGATTGTATTGATTTCATTTCTGGGCATATCCTGGGGCACCGCCGCATCTTGGGACATGACATGACAGATGAGCTGGCTCGTTTGGACTTCAGCCAGCGAAGTATAAATATGGAAAGTGCGAAGCCTTTCCAGGCACGAATGAATAAGAATGACCTATAAAGGATCAAGTCTTTTTCCTGATAACGATAAACCGCTAAATTTTGAATTCAGTGCTGGTATTAAAAGAACTCTTCTCGAATGCATTCTAATCTCGATTAACAAAAGGTTTGGAATTATAATGTGCCCAGACTTGCTAAATACTATAAGTACATGAATATTTATACCATGAGACTGCATTGCCAAACCACTGTACATGCTCCAAGTTAAGTTACTCTATAGAGAGATGATAACCATTTTATCTTACACCGTGTTTTTGTATTATAACTAACCTTCTTTTGTCATCGATGTCATCACGAAAGGATGAAAATGTTAAATTGACTCAACACGCATCGCCATCAACTCTTTCAACTCCATCACACGCAGTCACCGCCATCATCATCAACACCACCACCATCACCATCAGCAGCGAGAGCTACAGAGCCACATGACATTTTCCAAGCGTATTGGAGTATTTGTCATCATAAGTACTCGATGAATAAGGTACGAATCTGTATGAATGTCCTCTCTATCTTATTGTAAAGAAAGAGCCAAGATGTTGAAAAAAAGGGAACTAAAGACACATCTTCAGAGGTGTAACTTCCAGGCCGACGTGCACATCTTCTTTTGGCTTTTGTCTGAATGCGAATGTGCCAATTCCAATCAAAATCCATCCATTCATTCAATTGAATTGAATTCAAATCCCTGCATTTCTTCAGCACCACCATCCTCAACATCGTCTTCGTCGTCGTCATCATCACATTGATTTAAGCCGTAATTTCAAAAGAGTTATTTCCAAGATTCGTCTTTCGTTCTTTATTATTATTTCATAACAGATTTTTGAGATTAAATTTTTTTCATTATTTTTTTCTTTTTTTTAATTTTCTTAAAGGTCATCAAGACATCATCCGCTTGGTAGAAAATGGAATCAATCAATTTCTGCCAGGCGTACAAATCAAAATGAGCGTGAAAGGGATGGGTACGACTTTCAAAGGGAAATTGTGATGACTCCTTGAAAGGTAATAAATTAAATATACTAATCAGAAAATATATTATTGCAAACAAAAAATCGAAGAGATCTGTAAAAGATTAAGTTAATATTGGTATATAATATATGTATTAAAATAAAAGCCATAGAAATTTACACAGGATATAAGAATTGATAAAAGGAGGAATAATACAAGGATATGAAAATTTATATGCTGTTACGTTTATATTCACATATTCATATTGAGTTTATAAATTTCCTAATTCAAATATTCGTCTTTGGCAAAATATCAAAAGAAATTTGAAAACTGTATCATAGAGCATTTTTGGGTTCTACTGTTGGTCTGTTTATAATGGGTGATTCATTTAGAGGTACTTTTTCCAGTATTTCAATTTTTGTTGAGTATTATTTGACAGTATTATTTGAATGACTTGGCCGGGCATGGCGTCAACAAATTTTTGGACAAATTACCAAACACCGACCTGCTAGAAAATCGGCGTTGACACCATTCCAGCTGATGCTTGCGCAAAATGAGCTCCTTAACCCGATTATATTCCCCGCTTTTCCCACTTAACCCACCATTTTCGGCGTTTCCCACACCAATTATATACTGCTTTTGATAATTTACATTTTTTTTTTGTATATAATGGATGATTTTTAGTGGTTCCATTTTCCGATAACGATTAAACCATAAAAAATTGGTTAAATCTGGCAACGTTATTATCAATTGTACCCACCTAGGTTTGTCATTTCATCAGTCCACCGTTTTCGGGGTTTAACACGCTAATAGTATCCACGTTTTGATAATTTGTTAGGCCATATAAACATATATTGGATGTTTCTCTAGAGGTTTCACTTTCCGATATCGATTAAACCTTCAAAAATTGGTCCGATCTGGCAACCCTATTACCAATTGTGCTCACCTTGATTTGCAACTTTATCAGCCCACTGTTTTCGGGGTTTACCACTGCAACTATATCAACAGTTTGATAATTTTAAGGCCATATATTTAAATATTTAATAAATGTTTCTCTAGAGGTTCCACTTTCCGCTAACGATTAATCAGTCCCAAATTGGTCAGATCTGGCAACGCTAATATCAGTTGTGCTCACCTTGGTTCGCCGTTTCAGCAGAAATAGACTAACGATAGAACAACGCTTACAAATTTTGCAAAAGCATTTCAAAAATCATAGTTCAATTGGAGAATTTTACCCTGGTCAATATTTTTTTCAGTGTAGATGCTAATTTTTTGCTCAATGGACAAGTCAATAAGCAAATCTGGCGCATTTCGATTGAAATGAATCCACGAGAGACTCACGAAGCACTGTAACATCCTGTTTCGTGCGATTTATGGGCCGGTGAAATCGTTGGTCCTTACTTATATACGAGTAAAAATGATAGCGCCGAGAAAGTTCCCATCAACGGCGACCGCTATATACCCATAATCATCGATTATAACGTGCCTCAATTAGATGAAATTTTGACTGAAGACATTTTTTTTTTCCAATCGGGCGGTGACACAAACAATTGACTTATGGAAGAAAGCATTTGGAGAACGCGTTATTTCTATAAATGGGCCAGTCAATTGGTCAATGAGACCGTGTGAAATCACGCCCTTATATTACACTGTGATAGTTTTTCGGGAACATTTTTCAAACAAGGCCTGAAAGGACGGCTTTACCCCAATTCGGGTATGAGGAATCCAAGTGCATCATTAATTTTATGAGTTACAATCACGGTTTCGTACAATTTTTTTTTTTTTTTTGTGAATATCAGAGTGGATTTTTTTTTATTTTTCAAGTTTCACTCACTTTTGACAGCCACTAACTTCTATTTCGTTGGTTGTACCGGTAAACATTCTTCAACAAAGTTGTTCCAAACGTTTTGGGCTTCAACTTTATGGAACAAATCTTTTCCCTGAAACCAGGTTTTTTTGACTCTTTGATTCAGATAAATCTAATTTTCCGATTTTCTTTGAGTTTTTCGTTCACAAATTGCCAGTAATCCGATACTTTCGTCAAATTAGAGAAAACCTTGCACTATATATCAATATTTATTTACTCATCATCATTTACAGTTATAAAATTCCACTTAATTATCAATTTCATTTAATTTGACATTTTTCTACACTGAAAAGATTTTTTTGAATAAAAATACTGTGTTTAATTGGGGTTTGAACCAAAACAATATTACAAACTACAAAAAAAGTACAATGGTTTAAAAATAATACTTTCGCCTACTTTGTTATGGGTTATGCAGAAGACAGTATAACGATCAAAAAGGGCGCTAATTACACTGTGTGTGATTTTTGCACTTTAAAAATCTGAATTGAGTGAAACATAGCGAACCTGCACAATTTTGATACGCTGAATCTAATGGCATTTCCCGTTTTTCTCTACCACCTCAAAATTTCGAGATATTTGACCCCAAAGTTTGCTGGGATGTCAAAAACTGTAATATTTTTGAGACTGAATTAGAGGCACAACGCTTCAAAATTTAAGTTTGACTTCTGAGTAAGAAATGTAGAGGACCTTAAGAAGAATACCAACTTCATTTCAGTTGAATTCAATTCCCTTCAACTCAATTCAACTCAATTCAATTCAGTTCAATTCGAGTCGATTCGATTCAATTCAATTCAAATCATTTAAATTCAATTCAATACAATTCAATTTAATTAAATTAAATTCAATTCAATGCAATTCAATACAACTCAATTCAATTCAATTCAAATCGATTAAATTCAATTGAATACAATTCAATTCGGTTCAAATCCATTCAATTTAATTCATTTAATTTTATTTCAACTCAATTCAATTTAATTCCATACAATACAATTCATTTCAATTCAATTCAGTTCAACTCAATTGAATTTTATTTATTTTATTTTACTTTAACTCAATTCAATTCGTTTCGATTCGGTTCGATTCAATTCAATTTATTTCAATTTATTTCAGTTGAATTCAATTCCCTTCAACTCAATTCAATTCAGTTCAATTCGAGTCGATTCGATTCAATTCAATTCAAATCATTTAAATTCAATTACAATTCAATTACAATACAATTCAATTTAATTTAATTCAATTCAATTCACTTCAATTCAATTCAATCCAATTTAATTTAATTTAATTTAATTCAATTCAATTCAATTCAATTCAATTCAATTCAATTCAATTCAATTCAATTCAATTCAAATCAAATCAATTCAGTTCAATTTAAACCAATTCAAGTCAGTTCAACTCAAATCAATTCAACTCAATTCAATTCAACTCAGTTCAATTCAACTGAACTCAATTTAATTGAATACAATGCAATTCACTTCAATTTAACTTATTTTAATTTAATTCAATTCAATTCGCTGAGTTTCGATTCCATTCGATTCAATTCAATTTATTTCAATTCATTTCAGGTGAGTTCAACTCAATTCAATTCGGGTCGATTCGATTCAATTCATTTCAGTTCAATTCAGTTCAGTTCAGTTCAGTTCAGTTCAGTTCAGTTCAGTTCAGTTCAGTTCAGTTCAATTCAATTCAATTCAAATAAAAAAAACTTACATTAAATTCAATTCAACTCAATCGAATTGAATTCAATTCAATTCCATTCAACTGAATTTAATTCAAATCAATTCAATTCTATTCAACTAAATTCAATGCAGCTCGATTCAATTCAGCTAAATTCAATTGAATTTAATATAATTTAATTCAAATCAATTAAATGCAATTTAATTCGATTCAGTTGAATTCAATTAAATTCAATTCAAATCATTTCAACTAAAATAATATTCAATTCAATTCAATTCAAATCAATTCCATTCAATTCAAATCAATTCAATTCAATTCCCTTCAACTCAATTCAATTCAGTTCAATTCGAGTCGATTCGATTCAATTCAATTCAAATCATTTAAATTCAATTACAATTCAATTACAATACAATTCAATTTAATTTAATTCAATTCAATTCACTTCAATTCAATTCAATCCAATTTAATTTAATTTAATTTAATTCAATTCAATTCAATTCAATTCAATTCAATTCAATTCAATTCAATTCAATTCAATTCAAATCAAATCAATTCAGTTCAATTTAAACCAATTCAAGTCAGTTCAACTCAAATCAATTCAACTCAATTCAATTCAACTCAGTTCAATTCAACTGAACTCAATTTAATTGAATACAATGCAATTCACTTCAATTTAACTTATTTTAATTTAATTCAATTCAATTCGCTGAGTTTCGATTCCATTCGATTCAATTCAATTTATTTCAATTCATTTCAGGTGAGTTCAACTCAATTCAATTCGGGTCGATTCGATTCAATTCATTTCAGTTTAATTCAGTTCAGTTCAGTTCAGTTCAGTTCAATTCAATTCAATTCAAATAAAAAAAACTTACATTAAATTCAATTCAACTCAATCGAATTGAATTCAATTCAATTCCATTCAACTGAATTTAATTCAAATCAATTCAATTCTATTCAACTAAATTCAATGCAGCTCGATTCAATTCAGCTAAATTCAATTGAATTTAATATAATTTAATTCAAATCAATTAAATGCAATTTAATTCGATTCAGTTGAATTCAATTAAATTCAATTCAAATCATTTCAACTAAAATAATATTCAATTCAATTCAATTCAATTCAATTCAATTCAAATCAATTCCATTCAATTCAAATCAATACAATTCAATTCAGTTCAGTTCAGTTCAACGCAATTCAACTCAGTTCCGTTCAGTTCAATTCAATTCAATTCAATTCAATTCAATTCAATTCAATTCAATTCAATTCAATTCAATTCAATTCAATTCAATTCAATTCAATTCAATTCAATTCAATTCAATGCAATTCAATTCAATACAATTCAATTCAATTCAATTCAATTCAAATCAGTTCAATTCAGTTCAATTCGATTCAGTTCAGTTCAATTCAGTTCAGTTCAGTTCAGTTCATTTCAATTAAATTCAATTCAATTCAATTCAATTCAATTCAATTCAATTCAATTCAATTCAATTCAATTCAATTCAATTCAATTCAATTCAATTCGGTTCAATTCAGTTCAATTCAATTCAAGTCAATTCAAGTCAATTCAGTTCAGTTCAGTTCAATTCAATTCAATTCAATTCAATTCAATTCAGTTCAATTCAGTTAAATTCAATTCAATTCAATTCAGTTCAATTCAGTTCAATTCCATTCAATTCAATTCAATTCAATTCAATTCAATTCAATTCAATTCAATTCAATTCAATTCAATTCAATTCAGTTCAATTCAGTTCAATTCCATTCAATTCAATTCAATTCAATTCAGTTCAATTCAGTTAAATTCAATTCAATTCAATTCAGTTCAATTCAGTTAAATTCAATTCAATTTAATTCAGTTCAATTCAGTTCAATTCCATTCAATTCAATTCAATTCAATTCAATTCAATTCAGTTCAATTCAGTTCAATTCCATTCAATTCAATTCAGTTCAGTTCAATAAACAAGAGAACAGTTCAGGAAACAAGATAAACAAATTTTATTTTGTGCTGATTTTGTATTAATTTCTCTACAAATATGTAAACATATTGTACGCCATGCAAATTGTAAAAACCGAAAAGAAATTGTAGGTAAACCCGAAAACCGGTTATTTGGAAAGTTGTGGTTTTGAACACTCTAGTGTATATCCTATATTCGATGAATACTTAGCTGAAGGTGGTAGGGTACACCTTGGTCACAAGATATTTGTAATTGAATACTTGCTGCCTTAAACCCATATTTAGCTTTTTTTACGCGAAAAAATTCGTCACATCTCAATTTCTACGATTTGTTGTTTTATGCTTTTTCTGGCTCATAGCGAGTCCTAAGCGGGTCCGAAAATTTGCACTTCGTGTTTTTCCGTTGTTTTTCACTGATTCGCTTTCTTATACGTTTATTAGTCAGGCCGAATTTTGTGATTTCTGCTTCTAGCTAAATTTGGACTTGTAGTCGAAGTCCAAAAATTGTAAATTCCGAAGTTAAAGTCGATTTATTTTCGCCAAACTGCACAGCCCCGAATATATCGGATTTTTAAAGCCGCAACTTTCATACCATGTAACTTTTAAATTAAATTAAAAATTGCGTCTCACATTTTCGCTGGCCATTTAAAATAGATGTCCTTTTTTCGCAAGTGCCCAACAATCCCATTGTCCTGATGATAAATGTACATATGTCCATGTGAGGCCACATTTCAGCAGCTATTGTTTCACAGAGTTGAACCATAATCGTGGCCATGTGTGTCCATGTTCATACTTTCGCATATTGCCACCATGGATCTAGATTATGCGTCATAACGTGGCAATTCATTAAAAAAGTTAATTTTTCCATCCTGCCACTCTGATGCCAATGATGATGGCGATACCACGATAGTGACAAATAAATCTTTAATATGAACAAAAAACCCAAAATTGCATAGGGGAATCAAGCGGCCAACCAAATGGCGTCAATGAGGCTGGTGGTTTGTTATTAACATCAGCCATTGATTAAACCCAGTGAAGTAATTTTAGGGTTAAACTTCAGTAGAAATTATTTAGAGAACGGTATTGTAGCAAAATCATCTCACGGGCGTAACCCAATTTACTATTACTGTAGTTAAGTACATTGGATTTACTAACATTTCCCAAGTAATTTACCTGTTACCTTGACATGTCCTTTTTCGTCCTGTGCCGGCTATTGTTCAGCCACCTGAGTGAGAGCGACAGAATTTGTAATAGTTTTCCTTTTGTTTTCATTTGAAGCGACTTCAAGTGTTGCATGTGCGAATTCTTTTGTTTAGATTATGTTGCTTTTTTGTTTCTTTCGTTCAATATTTTTATTGTATTGAATATTACAATTTCAGCTGGAAACCAAAGGACGCGGGTGTTTTAAATTTTCTATAACACACACACACATACATATATACACAAGTAAAAACCAGAACAAAAGAGAAAAAGTAGCTAAAAGCAGATCAATCCAGACAAAACGGCGTCGTTTGCAAAAGAACAAAAAAAAACAAAAGATTGAAATTAATTTGCTGTAAAAAGGAAACAAAAGAGAAGTTGCTAGAGGAAAAATTCAAATTTTTTGCTGTGATTCCTTCCTTGCCCTTTGACCAGACAGACAGAATGGCAACAAGTTTGGCTAGTTTTTTTTTTTTTGTTTTTTCCTTTGGTTTGCTATATCCTTCGTGTACTACTACTTTGCCTCAATAAGAAGATTAGTTGTTGATTCCTTTGAAATACAGGGCAGTGTCCATCCTTAAGCAACTACCATCAAGTTTCTCTGTTCCTTTCGGTAATGTCGCCTTTGAAGTTTGTAAATTCACAAAATAATACACAAAAAGTGGTTGAATTTGAAATTGAAATTGAGATTTACTTGCAATTGAATTCATATTTATTTAAATGAGATTTCGAATAGTTTGCATGGTTGTATAGGAAAACTAGATTAACACAAAAATTGTAAAAACGAGAACAGAGTAGAATCCCTGACTACGCATTTAAATTACGTGGATCTGGCATATGAATCTAAAGGAATTTTTGTAATTTTTTCGACGATTTGTATTTTCAAAACAAACTGGTTTAATTTTGACACTACTATTCAACCTATATATTCGAAACAATTGTTACAATTGTTGAACGAGAAATAAGGGGACTTAACTCATTATTCTATTGACCACACCACGTGAAAAAGTCACTTCGATTCTTTTCCATCTGGAGTTTAAAGAGATAGGACAACAATTGTTGAGCACAAAAGTTGATGACAAAAATTTAGGGCAAAATCTTAAAAACAAAAAATTACGCAGACTTCAAAAATGTTTGAGTTTCAGCCAAACTTACGGCGGTGCCAAAACTAGCCGACCCAACAAAGAAGACACACAAAAGTTGGGAAAAATGTTCTTTATTTCCAACATAAACTGGATTTAACTCGATACAGTTTTTCCTCAAAAATTCAATAGCTTCGATAAAGTAAAAAATGTCAAACCCCTTAAAATAGCCATCAACCACTCCACTCCACTTCTTCATTATTGGCAAATCTTTTACCACCGAGTCATTTTTTCAAGTTTGGAAAAAGAAAATAGTTCGAGGGAGCTAAATCTGCGTGATGAAGCAATTCGAACTTTAATACATTAAATTTGGCCATCGCAATAGTGGATGTGTGAACTGGAGCATTTTCTTGATGAAACATCGCTATCTTTTTCGCCAAATGCGGTCTTTTCCACAATTGCATCACTTAATAATGGTTCTTCCTTTCTGAAGATAATCAATAAAAATTGTCCCATGCGCATCCAAAAAAACAGAAGCCACGACCTTGATGGAACCGAGTTCGCCTTCTTTGGGCACACGCTGAAAAATCTGTCTTTTGTTGTTGTTGGGATGCAAATATAAAGTGTGTTTGGAGCTTATCGCAAATATAATATAGTTGTGTCCAAACACATTGTGTTTGCTATTCAATATTACATGTTTGAGACATAATGATTAATATGTTATAATATATGCGTTTGAGACTCACACATATTTATGTTTGTGATACAAATACAGCTGTGTTTGTTGCACTGTCTATGCTCTCGTGAGAACAGGAGAATAAAAGAGGGACAACGATAAAGTCTATCTTGTAAGTGTGGATCTGTATTTTGGCACTATTCTCTCACTCAGTGAGTCATAAATGTTCCTCAATGTGCGGATAAATTGTAGATGAAGTCATGGTTTCTTATTTTGGCTGATGTATTGCGTTTTAGTTTCATGTATTCACTCGTCAATGGTTCATCGTACAGAGGATATCAAAAGCGCTTGATCAGTGAAAAAAAGAATAAACGAAGGCTCGGACGACTAAATGGCTTGAGATATTACTTTGGTTTTTGTGTATGTGTTTCGTATATATGTATGTGTGCTAGCAAAGTGAGAAACGATTTTGTGGAAAGAAACTGGAAAGGGCAACAACGTGAAACCCTTAGTCTGTTCGAGCCTTTACTGAGAAAATCGGAAAGGCGGACCATTTGTGAAATAAGTGTAACAAAAAAAAAAACCACAAGTAATTAATCCACGCTTGGCTTGCATGAACAAGATTTGTATAGAAATGTCTTGTTTGTGTACCAACGCATAGCTGAAACCTTCTGAAAACAAACACGTGAGAGACAAAAAAGAAAGGACAAGCAAAAGAGCAACAGATTCTCATGTCATGAAAGAAAACTAATGCATTCAAATAATTGTAAAAAGGGCCGTTTTTTTATTTTTTATTTATAAATGTGGATTTATATTGATAAAATTAATTATAATAAATAATACATATATATATTAAAATAGAAGAATAATTCGTTTCTAAAGATTATTATATTTGGGAGGAAATTCGCATATGTTTCCACGTAAGTATATGTAGGTTTGGGGGAAACACGCGAAGTATATGGATGTTTGGGATGAAGAACGCATATTTTTCCACGTAAAAGAATACATGTTTCCAGTAAACATGATACTGTTTACATTTAAATACAAGAAAGTTTGGGAGTTGCAAACATATGAATATTTGAAGTATAGTCCAAACATATACATGGTTCCTGCAGAATATGTTTGGGAAAGAATATGTTATGGATGTTTGGGATGAAGAACGCATATCTTTCCACGTAAAAGAATACATGTTTGCCAGTAAACATGATACTGTTTACATTTAAATACAAGAAAGTTTGGGAGTTGCAAACATATGAATATTTGAAGTATGGTCCAAACATATACGTGGTTCCTGCAGAATATGTTTGGGAAAATATGTTAGAGAGTCCATTATTTGTCAGCGTACACGAATCTCCCATTCCCGTCCATTGGTTTGACTGTTCCTTTGTGTCAAGTGTAAAGTGGTGGACCCACTTTACACTTGACACACGGCGAAACACCGCCCAACACTCTACTGAAACATCTTCAGGAAGCTGCTTTTGATCTATTGAAAGCAAACGCGGCACCCATCTGGCGCACAGCTTTCTCATCTTCAAATCTTCGGTTAGTATACGATGTAAAGCACTTTTTGAAATGCCTATCATTTCAACTGGACCACGCACTTTCAGCCGACGATCATCCAATACCATTTTGTCAATTTTCTTACCAGTGTCCGGCGTGGACACCTCTATTGGTCGACCACTATGGTGTTCGTCTTGGCAGCTGGTACGGTCTCGGTTAACATCTGATACCCAATACTTTATAGTCGTAAACAAAGGAGCAGACTCCCCCAGAGTAGAATCTTGCTCGGCTTTAATATTGCTTGAACTGACACCATTCAAATGGAAATATTGAATTACATAACGATGACCAATTTTTTCCATGTTTACAAATTCACTGAGATCGTTTACTTTTGATGGCTCAAGCAAAAATACTAAACAAAGAGGCGCCTTGAAACTTAAAACGAAAGTGGATGTACAGGTAAAGAAGAAAAAAGTGCGCAATCTGGCAACCCTAGTAGCAGAGAACCAAAAAGTTTATTATTATTTCATAACTTTTACATACTTTATGTAATTTTATTTAAACATGATTGGAATTTCTTTAGGTAAATACCATAGACTAATAATTTTACTAGACTTAACATTTTTCTCAGCAAATTTATTACATTTGGCCTGGTGTGATATGAACGTGGGTTGTCGAAAAGAATTGCTTTAATAATACCAAATAGAGACAATAGTTCAAAACAACCAACAAAATAACAACAACTGTATTTCGATTTGCGTGTACGAATAACTATGTTCAGTACAACACGAATGTATTCAAACAATAACCGTCAATAAAAAAGTATAAGACACATTTTAATTTCACAGTTTTTCACCAAAACGACATGAAAAATTAAAGTCAGAAGTTCTTGTAATGCCACTTGGTGTAAATCACTTTTCGTCCAACATCTCTGTATCACACCGAACGCACCACGAAGAGTGCGAAAGGAAACGTCATATGAGTTAAATATTCTCTCTTGTAAGTATTAATCTATGGTAGATACTGTAACATCATCAAAAAACTACTCGTGGATTGAAATATTCAACGAAGAGAGTAAGAGCGAGAGGATAGAAACGAGGCGCGTCATGAGTAAATTTTCTTCTCTACCGTACTCTGTTAAACATGGGTTTTATAAGGTCGCCACTTTTCACCAAAATATTTTTGGAGCGAAGTTCCTTAGTTGGGCTAAATGATAAAAATAAAACCAATTTTTTACCCTTTTACGCTACAACCCAATATTATCAACTACTTAAGTATTGGGTACTTTTGCTTTGGTTTATGTCTAGACTGACACATGTTGGGACATTTTTTTAATAATGACTAGATTAACTAGTCTAGACTAACTAGATGTATCACATATGTTGGGAAATTTCTTGTTGAATGAGAAGTTTTATAGGTGGAGCCTGTATCCAATATTTAGCATATAATGTAGTTTTGAACCGAATAAAAACTAAATTTAGAAAATCCAAAGTGAAAGAAGTTAAAAAAACAATATTTTCTTAAATAAGAGCATTTTCTTAAAAAATCAATGAACTTACGGGCGATGTGTTAACACCTTTCCATTACACGCTACCTGTTCGATTTCTATGAACACATTAGTAAATATTACATTGGAAAATAAAAACAGAATAGTTTTTGTGCTGAAGGCTCTTTTCCTATTGCACCTTCTTTTCTCTTATATCTGCTCATAACATTAGATGCAATATTGTTAAAATAAATAAAGCAATATTTAGCTGACTGCAATAATTATTTTTGTTTTGTTACAAACAGAGCGACGACCAAAAGTATTAAATAGTATAGAGAAGTTGTTGCGCTCTTTTTCCGCCCTCATGTAGAGTGCCTGAGTAAACGAGCATAAACGAGTCTTATTCTCTTTATAGAATATTTCAATATAAATGCACCATTTCACCAAAAAAACAATACAAAAAGCATAAATTTTTAAAAAGGTATCGATGTTTCATATCAAAATTATGAATGGACCAGTTTATGACAAAAAGGGAGTAATACGTTTTGAATCATTCGCCAGATGTTGCCAGTGCTTTTGAGTCATACAATTCGTTCCATGTGTTCTCTATACTATTCAATACTCTTTGGCGATATATCAATATGATCATACTTTCTATCAGGCAAAGACTATTGTTGTACAACAACTACGTGTGTGATGCTAACGCTGTGTGTTGTTTCCATGTGTTCACTTTGTTAGATTTCAACCCCTGTGCCTATAGAAACAAAAAAACAATTATCTCCAAAAATTACCTATTCATATTCTAAAACAAAGTAATTTTCTTAAAAAAATACCTTATCTTAAACAAGTACCTTTGCTTAAAAGATAGTACACTTTGTTACAAAAAGTGCAGTTTCTTAAAAAAAATTTTTTTTTCAAAATAAGTACCTTTTCTTAAAAAAGTACTTTTTCTTCCAACAAATTGCCTCTTCTTAAAAAAATTACCCTTTGTTTAAAGAGTACCTTTTTTGTGAAACAAAATAACTTTACTTGAGATAAGTCCCTACTCTTAATAATGTACCTATTCTTGAAAAAGGACCGATTCAAAAAAATCCCGTTTCTTAAAAAAAATTTTTCCTTAAAAAAAATACCTTCTCTTAAAAAAAATAGCTTTTCTTATAAAAATGCATTTTCTTAAAAGTACCTTTCCTTAAAAATAAAATAATAGAAATTCTTTTCTTTTCTTGAGATAAGCAGCCTTTCTGAAAAAATAACCTTTTCCTAAAAAGAGTACCACTTCTTTAAAAAGTAACCGTTCTTAAAAAAATACTTTTTCTTAAAAATAGTGCCTTTTCTTAAAAAAACTTTAGCTTTTAATAAAAGAAGTACCTCTCTTTAAAAAAGTGCTTTTTAAAAAGTATCTGTTGTTAAAATAAGTACTTATTTGTAAAAAAAATTCATTCTCTTATGGATTTTTCTTCTTTAAATAATAAGTACCTCTCTTTACAAAGGACCGTTTCGGGACAATATAATACATATTCCCACAAAAAGGTCCTAAACAAATATTTTTTTTAAGAAAATACATTCTATAAAAAAAAAAATTTCTTAAAAAGAATTTATCATTTTACAAAATGATATTTTCTTAAAGATCCATTTAAATTATCCTATTTTTCAATAGGCGCCTTAGGCGTGTTGGAACTAACTATAGCACATAATATATGGCGAAAGGAATTTCATTCCAACCGGGTGTCACCTGACACTTCATGTGATTTTTTCTTTTCAGTGCATTTTTACAGTACGTATCTATGAATTAGCTTCCAAGGTAGTTTGATTTAACATCTTTAGAATATGTCTAGGGTGGTCGTCGGTGGTGCAATACTAGTGTTCGCGGCTCTTGTGCACACGAACATAGGTTCGACCCTGCTATGGCCACCTTACATTCCCCTACACAGTGGTCACCTTGATTACTGCAGACGACAAAATCGAGTACTTAGCCATGAAAAACTTTACAAAATTCCGTTCAGAACCGGTGTAAAATGGCAGGTCCCAATCAGTGAGTGTAAAACTGGAAAGCGCACATTGGTTGTGAGAAGCTTTCCCCAATCCCTTTATGGGATGTAATGGGAAACCATTTTTTACAACAGTGGGAATATATGAACAATATTGCCAGATTTCAGACCGATCAGCCTCTCATCGATTCTTCTGAAAACGCTTGCAAGGATAATTGATGCATACATCCGTACGAAAATGGATGGATCGCCCAAAATATCATGCAACCAACATGCATGTCTAAAAGGCTGCTCAACCGATACAGCCCCGCACGAAGTCGTCAGAACTACTGATAAGTCCTTAAAACACAAACAAATACCCTCGCGGCCTTCTTGGATATAGAGGGTGCATTCAATAATGTGAACTCAGCGGTTATAGAAGAATCACTTGAAGATCTAGGCTAGGAAACATTCCTCAAGAGTTGGATAGTGGCAATACTACAGAGCAGAATTATCAACGCCTCTATGGGCTACAGCGATTCATCAAAGCGTGTGAATAGGGGAACTCCTCAGGGTGGAATCATATCTCCCCTACTTTGGTTACTCGTGATCAACAAAATACTACTAAAACTAAACAATATGAGGATCAAAACCGTGGCGTATGCGGATGACATAGTAATAATGGTATCTGGTGTGTTCCCATCCGTGTTGAATCATGAATAGGGCCTTGACATCACTTAACGACTGGTCCACTGGGAGTGGTCTTGGAGTGAAACCAGGGAAATCTGAGGTCATGCTTTTTACCACGAAGACCAAGATACCAAAGTTTAATCATCCTCGTTAGAGTATAGAATATGCCAAGTACTTGCGCGATATTCTATACCCTAAGCTATCCTGGAAGCGTAACAAAGAGCACCGCGCACAAAAAGCAACCGTTGCGTACTACGCTTGTCGGAAAATGTTCGAAAGCCGATGGGGTCCCCGACCGTAAATATGCCATGGATGTACACTAGTATAATCACACCTATACTCTCCTACGGAGCAATGGTATGGTGGCCTGTCGCTGGAGAGACGTCCACAATGAAACTGTTGCATAGAGTACAGAGATCAGCTTGCACCGGCATAACAGGGGTTATGAGGACGTGTCCAGCTGACGCCCTTAATGCAATGCTTCATTTTATATGAATTTACCTTAACATAGCATCAAGTGCTGCCCGATTAAATGCTCTTGGATTCTGGAAGAGCAAGGCATATGGACATGTGAGAATACTAGAGACAATCCCAAGAGAACTCAATATAACCACCGACTTCTGCACCACCTCATTGACGTTCGATAACCTATTCAAGGCATATGGACATGTGGGAATACTAGAGACAATCCCAAGAGAACTCAATATAACCACCGACTTCTGCACCCCCTCATTGACGTTCGATAACCTATTCGATGTCAGGTTTCCCTGAAGAATAGAGTGGGATAAAGGGGAACCACTGACAGGTTTTGACACCAAAGTATTTACGGACGGATCCAACAGGAATGTGGAACCGGCTCGGGTGTCTTCTCCAAAGAGGCTAGACTCAATTTATCATTCAAACTCCTAGAAAAGTGCAGTGTTTTCCAAGCGGAGGTACTGGCCATCAAGGAAGCCTGCGCCGAACTTGTACTACATCGGGGAATAGAGTGCATTGGAATATTTGTAGATAGCCACAAGGCTTTCCTATCACCTAAATCTAACAACACTGCATCTAAACTCGTTAGTGAAAAACTTGTCGAGCTAGGTCGATGGCCAGTGTGGTTCTTACTTGGATACCAGGCCACAAGGTTCTCCTAGGGACCGAAAGGGCAGACGAAATAGCCAGGGCAGGATCCTCTTCCACCGAACTCCATACTCGAACTCAGTCGGAAAGCTTATGAGCAAAGGCCAGATGGGATAGAACAGAAACGTACCCCATATCCAGAAACACATGTCCAGAATAAAACATTCACCGGACTAACATTCACTTCTAGAGAACGAAAGGGCAGACGAACTAGCCAGGGCAGGATCCTCTTCCACCGAACTTCATATGGTGAAAGTTGCAACGCATTTAGAGTCAGTCAATATAGGTATTTTCCTGCATTACCTTGAACGAGCCAAGGCCAGATGGGATAGAACAGAAACGTGCCGCATATCCAGAAACACATGGCCAGAATATATCATTCACCAGACAAACTTCGGGTGGGGAACGCGATGAGCCGGCACTGGCTGATCGATAATCACGAAAGATGGTTGAATCTTTCATATAATGACCACCGCCGTGCCCGCAAAGACGCAGAACAGGAGGAGACGGTGGAACATCTCCTCTGCAGTTATTCGGTTCTAATGAATAGACGCCTAAAGAATATAGGTCGTCCCTTCCTACTCAATCTCACTGAGATACACGAGATAGATCTAGGGGATCTAATGAGGTATGTCTGATTAACAGTATGGATATAGACACGGTACATTAGTACATTTTTTTACATTAGACTGGGCAGGATGAATGGTAAATACCGAAAGTTTTTCCAGAGGGTAAGAAGATCGGATAAGGGGCCTAATAATGGGCTGCCCTACTTGCAATGACGAGAATGGGAATCTGGTGACTGATAAGCAGTGTGTGCTCAAAATGTGGAGAGACCACTTTTCAACACTACTCCACTCAGATTCGTCCACTGAAGATCAAGGGGTAATGATAGTGGAAGATATTGTAGATTGTACCCCCCCCCCAACTAAGACGAGATTAGAACGGCGATCTCCCGCCTTAAAAATAATAAAGCCGCTGGTGCGGATGGGCTACCCGCTGAACTTTTTAAGGCAGGTGGCGTAGGACTGCTAGCCCACATGCGTCGACTTATATGCAGTATATGGCTGGGGGAATTTATGCCTGACGATTGGAGTCTCAGTAAAAGGTTGATCCGTGTGTCTGTTCCAACCATGGAGGTTTCAGTCTTTTATCCATCGCGTATAAGGTCTTGTCGAGCGTATTATGTGAAAGACTAAACCCAATTATTGAAAACCTGATTGGACCTAATCAGTGTGGTTTTAGACCAGGCTAGCCCACGACTGACCAAATATTCACGCTACGCCAAATCCTGGAAAAGACCCATGGAAAGCAAATCGATACATACCACCTCTTTGTCGATTACAAAGCTGCTTTCGATAGCCCCAAACGGGGAAAACTGTACGAAGCTATGTCTGAACTTGGGATTCCGGCAAAACTGATCCGCCTCTGTAGAATGACGCTGACCAACACCAAATCAGCAGTGGAACTGGGGATAGACCTCACTGAACACTTCTGTACCAAGCGAGGACTGACATGGCGAGGCGACACACTTTCGTGCAATCTCTTCAACATCTTAATGGAGATAATAATGAAAAAAGCTGCAGTAAAGACGAACAAGACCATTAACACGAAAACCCATATGCTGCTGGCGTATGCTGACGACATAGACATCATTGGGCGAAATTTGCGAGAGGTTACTGCTGTTTTTTCAAGAATAGAAAAGGAATCAGCGAAAGTGGGTCTTGCTGTTAATATGCGCAAGACAAAATTGATGGTGTCAACGACTAGAGAAACCTCTCGACTTGGTCCGCACTTGAACGTTGAAGTGGTAGATGAATTTGTCTACCTTGGATCCGCCGTGAACAAGGACAGCAACGTCAGCCTGGAGATAGATAGGAGAATTGTGCTTGCAAATAGATGTTATTTTGGGCTCAGCAAGCAGTTTAGGAACAAAGCCCTCTCTCGACAGACAAAAGTCCAGCTATATCAGACTCTCATTTTACCTGTCTTGACATATGGCACCGAAACTTGGGTCATATCGCAAGCGGATGAAAAACACCTGGGAGTATTCGAGAGAAAAATTCTCCGTAAAATATATTATCCTGTTAGGGAAAACGGCGAGTACCGACGTCGTTGGAACCCAGAGCTATATAATCTGTATTCTGACGTGGACATAGTTAGGCGAATCAAATTAGGCCTATTGCGTTGGCTAGGCCATGTTATCAGAATGGATGGAGATGAGCCAGCTCCAAAGGTTTTCGATAACATACCCAATGGAAGCAGGAAAAGAGGACGACCAAGACTCCGCTGGAAAGACCAGACAGAAGAATCCTTCCGGATAGAGCCCGTTGAAGGAATATGTCGAAATTTGTTTAAATTTGTTTAATAAAAGTAAGTACATTAGACTGTCCGGAGTGATGTGGTATGCGAAATTATCAGTGGCCAGAAGTTCTCAAAAAAATGGTTACAAACTGGTGCTCCCGACGGTCATTTATAGTAGGCAGCCGATTGACATCAAACTAGTTTAATGTGTTGTTTTTTAATGCAAATCCAACCTGTCTACAAGTGACAAATTGTCGTGACAGTAAAATCTTGAAATTTCCATTTCATCCGCGGCTTGAAATTTGATTCTACCCACATAAAATCATCATAGATGCTAATGGATTTTTTTTGGACATCTTCGGACCTCCTTAAGAGAACCACCATAATATAAACGAAAGAAATCCCTATGCCAAATTGAATTCCATTAGATGGAATGAGAATAATCTCATCACTTTAAAGAAACTGCAGCCAAAAACTTCCCTAGTACCCTACGTTTGCAGTTCTAATTGCAACCAAATGATTAGCATATACAAATGTTGGATAATGTGAATAGAAACGAGAAGAAAAATAAACCCAGGGTAAGGAAAAAACCGAAAAAAGCATAAAAGAAAATTGCTTCAAGGGGTCTGACAATAATGGCAGCAACAACAAAAATTACCAGCCGATAATGTCGATGATGATGATTGCTCGGGACCTAGTGAATTGCATGAATTGTAATGCAATTGTAACAACATTACACGTCGACAAACAATTAAGTAATTCGATACAACTGGGAATTGTCGATTTCAATTCCTGTAGGCTGTTGTCCTTTATACCTTTCCGTCATCTGCACAGTTTGCCTTATTTCCCCTTTGACTTCTGAGGGATTTTTTGTTAGGGACGGAAACGGGAACGCATGCGAGGTACTTAATGCTCCTTCCAACATTGTTGTTTTACAAATTGAGTTGAAAATTGTTGACACAACAGCATTAACGCTGAACGGACGAACAGACGCAATAATTATCATTAAAGCCAAGTGTACAAGGGCTTGCTAGTACTGTGGCTTTCTTCCCCTTTTGGCCCATTTGGCGATATGTGCCAAGTCGTGTATTGTGGTTAAAGCATCAGGTTACTCCCCATGCGAGAATGTCTGTATTTGCAGGGTCGTCGCTTATTGTATTTTACACGTAATTAAAAGGTCTCACATCGCCTTTGGAAGAAAACGATAAAATGCAAGGTGCCGGTGGATGACTCAAATCAAAGCAGTAGAAGAAGAGCAAAAACTCTTGTAATAAAATACTTATATTTCTCAAGTTCTGCTAATTGAATTAATGCGATCATATGCTTTAGTAGCATGTCTAAACGGCAGCCAATGTGGCACAGTGGGAGGAATCTAATATAATCTAAAAAACAATTTATTTGAGCATAAGTTTTTGCTGCAATTGTTATACAAGATTTTATTAAAAACTACATGATATAAATTGAGTTCTGTGCAGCCTCTGCACTCCACTTGTATTTTTGTATTATTTGGAAATGACAAAGTTGTTTTCCTCATATTCAGTTGTTCTAAATGTATACATTGCACTGAGTGACTAAAAAATCCTATCTAGTGCAGGATGTAGGTCTTCTTGAAGACATGAAATAAACTACTAAGATGTCAATTGATCCATATCCACGTTTTCAATATTTTGCGATTTTAATGGTGTTAGCACCAAAATATCTTAATCTCGCATTATATTTAAACGTCTTCATTTGCTATCGTCATGAAGTCTTCATAGGTTTCGTACTAGATTTGAAAGATAATTCTCTGAAGTCGCCAACTTCTTTTTCACTTTTCTTCACTTTCTGTTATGTGGAGTTACACAGATCAATTGGACTCTCAGTAGCTCAAATGACAGCATCTAAAGGATCTGAAACACTCGCAACAATTTGAGTTAATCTGAAAACCAATCTCTAAGGTTTAGGTAAGTTTTTGTTCTGTTAACATCTATAGGCACGAGTAGGGCAATCTATCAAAGTGAACACATGCAAACAACGCACAGCGTTAGCATCACACACATGGTTGTTGTACAACAATAGTCTCTGCCTGAATGTAAGTATGATGGTATTGACGTAGCGGCACCGAAGAAACAAGCAAGTCATCGTCGCCAAAGAGTACTGAATAGTATAGAGAACTCATGGAAGGGTGTTTGGGAGCAAATTTATATTTTAAAATACGATTATTTAAAAAAGTAATAAACGGTGCGGAGGGAGGGTGGCGCCGTTCGAATTAATGATTGTGCTTATTTGTCAGCCATGATGTCGAGTGAGCATCGTGAGTTCGCTGTGAAGACTTTTTTAAGAGTAATGATTCTTACGTAATTGCTCGTCGACAATTTTGTTCAAAGTTCGGTATTCGGTGAATAAGTGATGGACCAAGTTTAAATTTAATTCCTTCATGGGTGTAGAGGTTCCGCGCAACTGCTTCGGCTATGAAGGTCCCACGGCCAGAGCCCAGTTGGTTGAAAGCACTCCGGGACTTTCAATACGAAAAAGAGCAGCCTCACTGGGATTTCCAAGAGCGATTATTCTTGAAATTTTAAAAAAGGACCTGAAGTTTCATCCTTTTAAAATTCAAATCGTTCAAGAACTGAAAGAAAGTGACTTTGATTTACGCAAAGAAATGTTGTGAAATGATATTGGACTGTTTTCGCACTGTAAATCCCATTTTTTGGAGCGACTAGGCTCATTTTCACTTAAACGGCCACGTCAACAAGCAAAACTGCCGTTACTGGTCTCCAAGAACACTTGCATTGCCCCAGGGTAACTGTTTGGTGTGCATGAGATAATTGGGCAATTTTTTCGAAAATTCTCGAGGCCAGGCGACGTACGTCAAGGGTCATCTGGATGACATACTCTTTAATTTTTTATGTAATACCATTGTCGAAATGGTGCATCGTTTACGCCCTCTTACTCAGACTCTCTACATGTGAGAGGAAAAAGAGTGCAATAAGTTCTCTATACTATTCAATATTTTTTGTCGTCGCACTGTTTATAACAAAACAAAACCAATTATTTCAGATAACATATTTCTCCAAACATCTGACAATACGTATGCATGGCCGACGATTGGAGCCTTAGCATACTGTTTTCTCTTTTCAAAAAAGGCGACCCGAGTATATGTACAAACTATCGTAGAACAAGCCTTTTATCCATCGCATACAAGGTCTTTTCGATCGTATTGTACAAAAGACTAAAGTCGTTTGTTGCAAACCTGATCGGACCGTATCAGTGTGCCTTTAGGCTTGGAAATAGGACTATCGACCAGATATTCACGTTACGATAAATCCTGGAGAAACCCCGCGAAAATCAATTCGACACCTACCACCTCCTTGTACATTATAAGGCTGATTTCGATAGTCCGATGCGGAGAGAACTATACGAAGTGATGTCGCAGTTTGCTATTGCTGCTAAGCTGACATGCCTTTGTAGAATGATATTGGCCGACACGAAATCCTCAATCCTGATGAAGAACTCACTGAACCATATAGTATGAGAAGAGGCTTCAGTTAAGGCGACACCCATCATACGATATCTTCAACATATTAACTGAGAAGATCATGAGAAAAGCTGCAGTCAAGAAGAATAACACTATCAGCAGCAAAACTCAAATGCTGCAAGCGAATGCTGATGATGTAGAAGTCATTGGGCGAAGTCCGAGAGAAGCTAAAAAATAATTGGTTTCCCAAGAAGAAATTGGGGAGAGCTTTCTAGTTTTACGTTCACTGTTGTGGACCTACAGTTTTTCACGGGCTCCGAACGGTATTTTGAGAAGCTTTTTCATGGCTAAATACTCTATAGCGTCTAGAGTTGGGTAGTTCATGAACTATTAGCTCATTTAGAGTGACCAGACATCACACTCACGAACATAATGCTCATATTCGATATAACGAGTATGTTCGTGATTGTTACGTTCGGGCACCTTAAATGAACGAGTTCGAGAACTAGTGAACGAGTTCGACTCAAGTCTAATAGTGTCCCGTCACTATGCGAGGTGACCGCCGCCGAAAGAAATTTAAGGTCGTCATAGCAGTGATCGTGATCTCATGTAGAAGTGGCGAGCACACTACCATTGCACCACCGACTGTATTTTCGGGAATTGACAAGGAATCAGCAAAAGTGGGTTTGACAGTAAACGACGACATGACAAAATTAATGGTTTCGACAAGCAGAACATCCACCCGATTGGGTGAAAAGGTGAACGTTAACAGCCGTTATAATTTCGAGGTAGTTGACGAATTTATTTACCTCGGATCTGCTGCGAACAGAAGCAATAACGTCAGCCTAGAAATCAAACCGAAGAAATCTGCTTGCAAACACGTGTTTTTTCGGGCTAGGCAAGCACTACAAAGATAAAAGGCCAGTATAGAATATAAACATTTTTGTCTTTTGAAACATTTAGGCTTTTTGCATGGTTTTATGTAATAACATTGTCGAAATGGTGCATTTATATTGAAATATTCTATAAAGCGAATAAGACTCGTTTATGCTCTTTTACTCAGACTCTCTACATGAAACAGGAAAAAGAGTGCAATAAGTTCTCTATACTATTCAATACTTTTTGTCGTCGCCCTGTTTATGGCAAAACAAATACAATTATTTTAGTGAGCTAAATGTTGTTTTTTATTCAGTTGTGTGCCAGCATTCAAACAAGCAGGTCATCGTCGCTCTGTTTATGACAAAACAAACACAACTATTTCAGTGAGCTAAATATTGAGCTAAATATTTTAACATTATTACATCTAATGTTAAAGCAGATGCAAGAAAAAAGAAAGTAGCAAAAGAACCTTCAGCACAAACACTATAATTTTTTTTTTATCCGTTTAACAAAAAGGTGTTAACACATCGCCCGTGAGTTCGAACACTCATTGATTTTTTTTGA
The DNA here is from genome assembly GCA_963931995.1 of Phaonia tiefii. NCBI lineage: Eukaryota > Metazoa > Arthropoda > Insecta > Diptera > Muscidae > Phaonia > Phaonia tiefii. Next base: position 38,141,295 of record OZ008368.1, on the reverse strand, counting down.
AAAAATCGTTATGAAATTTGAAATAAAAATTGTTGAAATCCTATTTTAAAAAAATTGAAAACATGCATTACAATTTTAAAGCGATACACCTTTTTAGTGACTATTTAAATTTTGTTAGTAAATTTAACAACTTGAGTAAAAACCGGTTAAGCGACGTCAACTAACCAGTTTTCGGTTTCTTCGAAATTTACGTTGTTTTAAAAACCCGTTACACGGTTAGTAGCCAAAAACCGGTTAACCGGTTTTTAGGTTACAATTTTGGACACTCTCGTCATAAGTCAAAATATACTCAGTTTTAGTAGACACAAACTGCAGTTCTGCTAAATTCAAAATGTATGAATATATTCAATAATGGGAATATACATTCTGGGTTTTGTTTTGAAGAAAGGGAAGAGATAATGACGTCAAATTTTTCCACCAGATAGAAATGGCCCTTTGTTATCGATTTTTAGCAAAAAATTTAAATCTAAAAAATTTTGAGTTATGACTCTTTCGAAGTTAGGGTGCGATATGCTTCACCAACAAAAAACAGTTGTTGTTCAAGGCTTAATTATCGGCTTATTGGGAGTGAAATTTTGAATTTCGAAAAAGTGTTTGATCTCTAACTAAAGCGAACCACAGACTTGTCATGCATGAGCATGAGCTTGGTCGATAACTTTTTATCTGCCTGACGAATTTGAAAAATTTATTACAAAAAAAAAATTGTGAACATGATTGTGATGCGAGCAACTTCGATTATATTCTTATTTGTATCAAGAGGGGCGGTAAGCCGACAATAAACTTTCAACGATAGCTGATGTTCATGCCCATGAATGACAAGTCTGTTGTTCGCTTAAAATTCTTCGATAAATCGCTCAGCTATTCTGCAGAATCCGTATTTTTTTCTTATTTGGATGCAACTATAACGTGTGTGTCGAGATTGTCGCAAATATAGTATACTTTTGTGTCCAAACACATTGTGTTTGCTACTCAATATTACATGTTTGAGATACAATAGTTAATATGTTATAATATATGTGTTTATGATCTAAATACAGCTTTGTTTGTGCTACAAATACAGCTGGGTTTGCTGTACTATTTACTTAGTTTTGTTGTCACTATTCTCCGACGAGAGAAAACTAATAAGAGAGAGAAAAAGAGGGATTTTTCTCAGCCTATGTTAACGATATTGCAAGTGTATAACTGTAGTTCTCCATTATACTTTCAGTCAGTTGTTTATAAATATTCCTGCATGCGTGTATACATGAATTGAGCGTTTCTTATTTTATCTGATATGTTGCATTTTAGTGTGCTGCATTCAGTCGTCAATCGTTCGTTTGGGAGGAAACACACGAATGCTTCGACTTCAGTATATGGATGTTTGGAATGAAACATCCATAAAAGTATCAACATAAAAGTATGCATCTTTGAGGGTCAACATGCTAATGTTTTCATTTAAATTTAAGTGTGTTTAGTGCTCCAAAACTATATTTGATGGTTCCTACAGAATGTGCTTGAGAGCATATGTTACAGAGCCCGATATTTCAGCGTGTAGGGAATAGGCTATACCAGACTCTCATACAACCTGACTTGCTCTATGGTGCAGAATCCTCGGTCTTATCGCAAGCAGACGAAACATCTCTACACGCTAAAAAGTCTGGATTTTGTTGTTGTTTGGGTACAAATATAACATGTGTTTGGCGCTTGTCGCAACTATAGTATACACAGGTATACAAACACATTGTGTTTGCTATTCAATATTACATGTGTGAGGAACAATTATGTATATGTAGTAATATATGAATTTGTGACCCAATTCTAGCTGTGTATATTTCCACGTAAAATCATACATGTTTGTCGGTATACATTCTAGTGTTTGCATTTAAATACAAGTGAGTTTGGGACTTTCAAATATATGTAAATAAAATACACATGGTTCCTGCAAAATATGTTTGGGGGAATATGTTACAGAGGCCGTTGTTTTATCAGCATGTAGGAGTCTTCGCGAGGAAAATTCTCGGAAAAGTGTATGGCTCTTTAGTGCACATCGTCGAGTATCGGCTTACGTAATTACGTACACGCTGGAAAAAAATGGCCCAGTAACATATTGCAGTAACCATGTAAAGGGTTTTTCAACAGAGACGCTACAAAAGTAAATCGATAGGGGCAGCAAACGATGCCATATTTTTCCCCGCTCTTTTAACATTTCTCTTCAGTAAGGTTTGCCATTTCATCGTCGAAAGATATACGAGCCAACAACGAGTCGAAATTATTAAAATTTACTACCGAAATTTGGAGTCAGTGGCCTCAACTTTAAGAGCGCTACGTCCAATTTATGGTCGTCATAATCGTTCTACCAGATCAACAATTGAGCGTCTAGTGCAAAAATTTGAATCCACAGGCACAGTACAAAATGTTCCCGTGCCAGTGAGACAAAGAAGTGCCCGTAGTGTCGAGAATATTGCTGCCGCTGAAGCTTCAGTTCAAGAAAGCCCAAATGTGTCTGTCACACGTCGTTCGCAAGCATTGGGCATCTCTGTGACGTCGTTGTGGCGAATTTTGCGAAAAGATCTTGGCCTACATCCTCACAAGATCAAATTGACGAAAGAACTGAAGTCGCTTGACCACCATAAGCGTCGTATGTTCGTGAATTGGGCTGGGCAACAACTTGGATATTATTCGGAGTTTCATCGGAAAATCATCTTCAGCGATGAGGCTCATTACTGGCTGAATGGCTTCGTCAATAAGCAATCCACACGTAATCCATGAGTCATCATTGCATCCCGAAAAAATTACGGTTTTGTGCGGTTTATGGGCCGGCGACGTTATTGGGCCGTACTTCTTCCGTGATGATCAAGACCGGCACATTACTGTGAATGCGAATCGCTACCGTTCAATGATAACCGAATATTTTTGGCCCCAATTGGATAATATGAACTTGGAGGACATGTGGTTCGAACAGGACGGCGCCACAAGACACAGCGTATGCCACAATCAATTTATTGGAAACCAAGTTTGGTGAACGTGTTATCTCACGAAATGGCCCAGTCCATTGGCCGCCTCGGTCGTGTAATTTGACGCCGTTACATTAATTTCCTGTGGGGCTACGTCAAGTCTATGGTCTATGCCAACAAGCCAGCGACGATTGATGAACTTCGTACGAATATCGAACGTGAAATTGCAGCAGTATCGGTTCAGCGTCTGGACTTCTGCAAATCGAGTTCCATACATAATGGCACCGAACGTACTTTCACAGGAATAAAGAATTTCATTGGTGTCTAAAACCGGTTTTGTTTTATATAGGTTTTATTTATTAGGGTGGCAATGAAATGTATGGAGGAAAATATATTTTCGAATTTTAATAAACCCCTGGCGGATTCTTGTTTCTTATGATCTAAAACTGACTTGGTGAAAATTTGAGACGAATCGGACAACTCTAGGCCGTGCCGCATTTTAGTCAAAGTTTTCGAATTTTGACATTTTGGGTAAAAGTTCGTATACACTAGAAAATCTTCATTCCTCGGTGCATATGAAAAAAAAATTTCATATTGATTTAAATTTCATATTCATATTGACCATGCAGCCGTTGCATGGATATATCGTGTTATAGCTTATTCGAAACGTATAGACTTCTGATAGAAGGTATTGGAATCCAAGTTAAATATTTTTTTCAGTTAGATACAATTTTTGGAAAAAAACCGAAAATCCAAATTTTAATTTTTGTTAAAAATTGCTAATTTTTTCAAATTAAAATTGGAACCCTTAGAGTGGTCGGATTTTACTCAAACTTTATACAGTTTATATTCAGGTTAAACTTAATCAGTGTGAACATTTTTTTTTAAAATGCCAAAATCCGAAAACTTTGACTAAAATGAGGCACGGCTTAGAGTTGCCGGATTCGGCTCAAATTTTCACCAAGACAGTCTTAGACCATAAGGACCTAAGGAATAAGGTTTATTAAAATTCGAAATTATATTTTCCACCATACATTTCATTGCCACCCTAATGTACACGCTGCAAAATAACGGCCCCAGTAACATATTGCAATAACCATGTACGTGTTTGCAAGCATTGTTTTCGTGAATTGAAGATCTGCTCCTTTATGTTGCATTACTGTTTATCACGTTTTTGTTTTCAGCAATTTTCAACCAACATCCCCACATTTGGTTAACAAATATTATTATAATCTATTAATCATTGTGTTTCAAACATGTTATATTGAATAGCAAACACAATGTGTTTGAACACAAGCATAATATATTTGTGACAAGCTACAAACACGTTATATTTGCATCCAAACAACAAGAAAAAGACAAAGTTTACACACTGAAAAAAAGTTTTAATTCAGGAAGCCGGTTAAGAAACAAATTTCCAAGCTTGATTTATTTACCTCGACAACTAAGTCGACTATCGTCTTTTATTTCATTTTGTTGGCTTATTTTAAGGTGTTAAACAACAAGTCAGATACTTCCCGAAAGGATATTCTTGAATAAATATTAAATCTCAATATTTGTCTTTATGATTTATACTCGATATTGTCGCCGTCTCTTAACCAAGTGGCTGGCTATCGTTATATTCATTTTGCATCCACTGTGCAACAGATAACGTTTTACCCTGGGTAACAGTTTGTGGTACCCTTCAAATGACAATTTGCTACTTGGCTGCATTAACAAGTTTACGCTTGAGAACATTTACGACGAGTCTATTGTATGTTGGTATATATATTGTCCGTCCTAAGTGTGGTGACATTGAAATGTATTCCAATTCCTGTAGGCGAACATAGCCTCCATAGCGTCTTAACAACAATCATCACCATCATCATCATCATCATCATCATCACTATCATCATCATCATCATATTCATTACTTCTACCAGCAACTACCACGATAAAAGTAATGGAAACGCTCGCTCATGGGTTTCGGAAGCTGTGGTTGCAATGTCATTTCCTTTGGCATGTAACATTAGTAAGTTACCAAATTACAAGCAACGACGAATGCGGCGGGGACAGTCAGAGTTCTTCTCATAGAGGTTACCCTCGCATATGTGTACTGGAATATGTAACCGAATGTGGAAGTCTCCTTCTCAGTCGTCTCTCGGTGTCTCTTTTATTTGTTTGTTCAATACTCGTATCAAATAGTATGTTGAGCAATTGCAACCTATAGCCAACGAACGAGTGATTCCTTTAATGGGTTTCCAATTTGGGTTAAGTTCGCATTCAAGGAAGGGGTGTGCGAGTGTGTGTGCGTGCATCCTTATCAAATTTACTAGTTCGAGTACTCGTGTGAGAATCACCCAATTCAACCGCAAATGAATGCATTTAGAGTTGTCAGTTACGTTTTGTCTTTAAGTATATGAATGCATGTCCTCTTCAATGACGGCGGGATACATTTTCACTTCTGCACTTCTTGTGTTCGCTTTCCGTTTGTTTTTATGCGATGACATCCTTTTCAAATGTGACACCAACACGGCGGCGGACTTTTGGTCGTCCCCTTGAGCGGCGCGGCGTGTCTGTTTTCCAGCATTTTGTGGTTTTTGTCATTTTGATTTCAATTATTTGCTGACAATGCAATGATGTAAATTGAGTTTTTCCACAAACATATCGGTTGGCATCTACGTCACTATCTGCATATCCCTCTGCCGTTTTTATTGTAATCGCAATGAGGAGCTGACATATGACGCCGAAGTCGCTGATGCATCCTAAAAAGGAAGAAAACTAAAGGTGGTTGGTTAGTCAAATATCTTCTGCGGAAGCTTTAGGGATACTTGTCCCTTTTAAACAAAAAGGATGAAGATGAGGTCCTTATTAAATTGGTTATTTACTCTTGAATTGTTAATTATTATCATCCATATTTGACCTTAAATATTCGTTAAATGTATCTCAGAGAGTTTTTGTTTTATTTAAAAAAAAAAACAACAAACAGAAGAAGAACAAAACAACAACTCAATGAAAATGAATATAAACCAGGACGAAGGAAGGTACAAATCTCGGTATGAGAAACTTTGTCAACATCAAGTGGTTTAGTGGTAAAATTTTTGTATTATAAAATTGTATTTCCTCATTAGTTGAAAGCAGGGATGAAAAATCGGAATCAGAGTTTTGCACTCGAATACTAAGAAATTTGCCCGGTGTCAGAGACAAATATGATATGGCGAATGAAAAAAGGCCACACTGGATCAAATTCGCTGAAAATCCGAAGAAATACTAGACAAACAGTTGCTGATGTACACTTTGAAAAAAAACGGCCCCAGCAACGTATTGCAGGAACCATGTATATATTTGTAAGCATTCTTTTCATGAATTCAAGATATGTTGATTTTTTGTTCTTTTTTGATTTTTCACCGTTCGTCTTTTCAGAAAATTTCAGCAAACAAGGCCATATTTCGGTCACAAAAAAATATATTATAACACATTAATCATTGTGTATCCCAGATGTAATAACGAAGAGCAAACACAATGTGTTTGGACACAAGTATACTATATTTGCGACAACCTACAACAACGTTATATTTGCATCCAAACAACAAAAACGTACACAGATTTCAGCTTGTGCCGTAAAAGTCAATCCCAGAGTTTTGACAATGGGCTTATCTGCAAACAGCAACTACACAAAATTCTGCATAAGGATTTAAATTTTTCCCCCTCAAACATTCCGCTAATCATTGAGCTCCCTCAATTCGAATGTAGGAAACAAATGCTGCTGTACACGCTTAAAAAAACGGGCCAGCAACATATTGCAGGAACCGTGTTTATATTTGTAAGCATTGTTTTCATGAATTAAAGATCTTGTGCTTGTTTGTTTCTTTGTTGACTGTCACGTTTCTGTTTTCAGAAGATTTCAGCAAACAAAGCCAAATTTCGGTCACAAAAAAAATTTATTATAACACATTAATCATTGTGTCTCCAAGATGTAATATTGAATAGAAAACACAATGTGTTTGGACACAAGTATACTATATTTGCATCCAAACAACAAAAAAGTAGAGAGATTTCGGCTTGTAGCTGCTGCCATATAAGTCACTCCCAGAGTTTATACAAGGAGCCTATTAAATAACGGCCCAGCAACATACAGCAGGAATCATATAAATATATTGCTAGCACTGTTTCCTTGAATTGAAAATCTGCTGCGTTTTGTGTTCCTTGTTGTCTGTCAAGTTTCTGTTTTCAGAAGATTTCAGCAAACAAAGCCATATAAGCCAAAATCTATCATTTGTAATTTTTCACGAAATTATAGGTTTCCTAAACGTTTCGCCAACATTCTTTATCTCCCGCATTTGGTATTTTTTTTTTTTTTTTTTTTTGCTAAACTGCCACTTATCAAATATGAAATTACTTATCACAAGACCGCCCTGGCAATGTATTCCATGGAATACAAAAAGTCTATCGAGCTACTTGATAACAATGGTGGAACAATCATTGTGCATGTGTGCATTCACATGAAGAGGAGTAAGACTACCAATTTCAACGTCACGGCTTGATTCCCGATGTAATAACTTCATTTACAATGCCTGGAATACCGGTGTTTCCATACAACAGACCAAAGTTGACACAATAGAAGACGCTAAGCAGCGCTGCTTTAGAAAAGAACAGACTTTACCAAATTAGACTTTAGCGAAGAATAGAAGAAAAGAAGTCATTCAGAGTTAGAAAACAACAAACAAAGAACAACGAACTTTCGCAACGTCAATAATCACAATATTAGGGAAACAAACGGTAGCAAAGGAGAGTTGATCTTGTAAGAAATCAGTCTGTCAACTCAATTGAAGGGTTGTTGCTCTCCCCCTTCTACTCAACGTGTGGAAAAGGATTAATATGAGGAAAAACTGTAACAATCGCTTCTGGAAAACGCAGCTGGTTAACGCAATGATGATCAAACATACAAAGCCAAAAAAGGATCACCTACTTAAGCTGGCTAGATCCTTTTCACCATAGAACTTTTTCAATTGCCTAGACATGTGATGGAATTTGCATGAGATTTTCTAGGGATTTATTGTAGCGGCACAACAATACTTGCAGAGAGTGACAAAAGGAGTCAGTACAAGGATCCATTCAATTCTTTGTAAAGCTAAATATGAAGATATAGAAATAAAAGAGACTTTAAAGTAGCTTTATTAAAAGAAAAGAGTAGAAATCTATTGCCAGCATCTTAAAGGTTTAGTAGTAGAGAAAAGGATATTTTTGAAATCCTTCAACACAATTAAGTGGTTATTATCGAGCCAATACTTTAATATAAAAGACCGGAAAACTCCAATTCAGTACTAAAATTGTAAACATGGCAAATATCCATAATAATCTCAAGAGGGAGTCGTGAGATTTGGGTCTAATGGAAATCCTAAATATCATGGTAACACAAAACACATTTGTGTCTAACCCAAGGGTAAACATGCTTGATCGAAGTAACAGTTGGGAGAATGAGCGATGAGTAACTGAAAATAAACTAATATTAAATTGTGTTTGACTGAGGTGCTAAGTTATGTTTGATGCTGGAAACACGCACCCGATTTTAATTCTGGTCTGGTGATGTCCAACTTCCAACAGCAACTCTAACTTTATCAAATCTGAAACTGTCTTGATGATCTACCGAGACCGTAAAACAGTTGATGGAAACTGTTATTTATTACTATATGGTTGAGACTTGATAGACGGGTGTGTTGCTCGGAGAATGAGTGACATGGAACTGGAAGTAAACTAACTTTAAATAGTGTTTGATTGATACTAATGCCAGCTAAATTAAGTTTGATGCTAGTTGCATCGAACGAAAGCTCGCATTATCTTTTATTTTTGTTCGTTTTTAACTTCTAACAGCAACACGAACTACAGCAAATTTCAAATTAGATCGGTGAGGGCAATATAAAGTAAAACAAGTGACTGAAACTCTTATCTATTACTCTCTGGTTTGATATTTGATAAAACACGGAGCGAATGAGCTATAAACGCCTCCAAGCCAGCCAATACGCTAACTATATTTAAATAGTATTTGATTGGCACTAATGATAGCGAAACTAAGTTTGATGCGAGTTGCATCGAACGAAATTATATTTCTATTCAATTTATGTCCACCTAATAGCAACACCATATAATCTCCAACTACATCGATGACCGCAAGAGAACACAAAATAGGTGATTAGAATATCATAGTTGGTGATTTCATTGAGGACGGAGTGGGTGGGAGAATGAGCGATATGCACCTAGAAGCAAACCAAGAAGAAATCTATATTCTAATAGTTATTGACTGATACTAGCGGCAGTTGAATTAAGTTTGATGAATGATGATGATTTTAAATTAAGTTGCAGCGAACGAAAATACTCATCTTTTAGCTCTGTTCGCTTTAGGCCCAATTTCTAATAGAAAGTCGAACTCTATCAAATCTCCAACTACCATGGAGACCGCAAGACACCGTAAAACAGCTAATGGAAGTGCGTCCCTTGTACTGTATTGTTTATAAAGTAATGCTCTTTCATACTCTCTTTGGGAACATTAAATAAATGCAGTGTCGTAGTTCTTAGAAATATTCATACCACATTAAATCAGACTCAAATTCAATTCACGATTATATCGAAGAGAGGGAGACTCAATATTCCGTTGCGTCTACTTTTCTTAGTTATTGATCGTCTACTCAAATAGGATTGAATTCGTATTCTCTGTCTCACACTCTCCGCGCTGTCATTTCGAAATTTGGGACACCTAAACTTAAGTGGAGTCGTAGTCTGTAAACCAACAACCGCCAATACGGACGTACTTGGACATTGCCCAACAAACAGCTTCATTTAAATGGGCTCAAACTCACATTTACCAGACGATCGTTTCAAAGTTTGTGAGAGTACTACTTTACAGACCGTCTTCACCGCCGTAAAAGAACGAACCCAAATTCTTCCGACGGCCGGTTCATCAGGGCGACCGGTTGTCTTCAGATGGTCGTTTTGAAATTTAAGACACTTTATATTCGGTAGTGTCCAGATCTGTCAACCACCTACAGTCTGCCAACATTCCAACCGTCCCAACTATCAAGACTGTTATACTTTATCTACACTAAAAGACAAATATTTATCAAATTTATGAATTCCTTCATCAATTTGATGAAACATTTCTTCATTTTCCATCCTACGACACATTTCATTAAATTGATGAAGAGTAATAAACCTTTCATCGATATTTCATCAATAGTTTATGTTGGTTCAACGACAACCTGACGTCAAGTTGATATAAATTGTGCATCACTTTCCTCTAAATTTTTCGTTACATCTAAGTTTGCCATCAATTTGATGTAAGTTTGTCATCAATTTTGATCTAAATTATTTGCTAATGTGTAGCCAAACTCTTTGGACAATTTTTCATTATAAAAAATTCACAAGAGCCGGGTATGCGACCACATAGAAAATGTTCATAGCGTGGAGATTGTTTTAAGTTCATTGCACTCTTTTCTATTATGTATTTATTTTCAATTGTCTACTAGTTTTGACTTTTTCACGTTATTCTTTCAATACAACGTCCATATTTTGAATCGTGGGGGCTCCTAAATTCCAATGACGAAGATTGATGTAAAAAATACCATCAATTGAATGACCCTGAAAAGTGAAGAAACGCGCGAACTTAAAATTGACGAATATTTTCAGTGAGTTTGTGAAATTTATCATCAATTCAATGAAGAACAATTAATAAACATTAATCATTGATTTGATGTAAAGATTTTCTTTCAGTGTACAGTGGTAGCTAATGGGCTCAAACACACATTCACCCAATGATCATTTCCAGGTTTGTGAGACTTCAGTTTCCAGACTATATAATCATGCTCGAACCCACGTTCTATGAACGTTCGTTCCTCTCGACGACCGTCTGTTCAGACGTACTTAAACCCACATTATCCCAACCACTATATAGAAGTTTGTAACAATTTATCTTCAGTGGAATCGAGCTCTGATTAAGTGGACTCAAATTCACATGTAGCAAACGATCGTTTCAAATTTTGTGAGACTTCACCTTCAAACGTACTGAGCTTTCTTATTCACTGACAGTCTATTGAAACAGGTGCGATCTTGCATTGGTTCCTAAAGTTGTAAAGCTTTATCTTTTGCGGTGCCTGAATATCTAAGCCCGTCTGTTCACACGAGAATGGACTCACGTCCTATCGACGTCATATAGCCTTTCAAATTTTCTGAGACTTCCCCTTCAAAAGTGGGACTTCCCCTGTTCAGACGTACTTGAACTGTAGTTGTAACGCTTTATCTTTAGCGGTGCTCGAATATCTAAGACTGTCTGTTCACAAGAGAACGAAGCCTCGTTCTACCGACCCGACGGTAGTTTCGTCAACGCGGTCATTTCCGGACGATAGTTTCGAAATGTATACCACTTTATCTTCAAAGACGTACAACTCTTTAAACCATTCACCATTCCATTCATGTACGCCGGACGATCGATCGAAGTTTGTGTTTCGTTACAAGCTAGCGATAATCATAGTACGCGTGTTTTCGTTGTAAAGAATCGATAACTCCTAATAACGAAAACGCCAAACTAGCCGCACTTTGGAGCTATACATATATAGTCGTCTTGCTCTAACGCATAGTATGCAGTCATTCTTGAAAATATTTAGTTTCTTCTTCTTATCATTTCATTCACAATATCGAAATCTAACGTTGTTTCGCTTAGTTCGCTTAATACTGGCAACTTTGTGCCGGCTTAAGAGAAAAATGCAAGAGATTATTTAAAGTGCAGCTTAATATCGCTTAGCGTTCCATACAAAATAAGCGACAATCTAAGCAAGTGTAACCAAAACACGCTTAATGTTTGTTTAACCCGGCTCAAGCACATGTTCTCAGAATACGTCATACTTAGCGGTGTATAGCTGATCGTCGGTGGTGCAATCGTTATAGTGCAAAACTCTTGGTCATAGTAAAGCAGGTTCAATTCCCGAATTGCCAGCTACTATTTGTTTCGTCGGCAGACACCTCACTTAAGGCCTTGACAGAGTGTTCTATCAAATCCAACGATTTGCGTTATATCTGTCAAAATCAGTATACTATTTGGAAATCAATATTATTGACAGCTCCAAAGACTAAACCTAATAGTGAGTCATGGTGTTTACTGATGTCGATACTATAGACTAACTGGCCGTGAAGAAGTTTTTCAAAAACAAAATCCCATCTGAATCTGTCTCAAAATGTCTGGATCAGAGAGTTCAAATAATTGAAAGCCAACATCACATTGCTGGTGAAAAGCTGTATTCAATCGATCCCTTCATGAGATGTAATGGGAAAAGAATATATTTGTGTGACTTGCTCCGTACGATACCGACCGTCTCACATGGGAGTATTTCACATGTAAAACCGGGCAAAATTATTTTATATTTTACTTTACAATTTTATGAAATAAAAGTCAATAATTCATCATAATAAGGCATTTATTTAAATAGAAAAACAATAAAAAAAAATCAATCTGAATCACTGTCTGCGAGTTCACAGGTGATTTGGTCCTCATCATCTTCGTCGTGCAAACTGTCAGAATTCAGTGTTTTCGTAAGAAGCATACTAATAGCTTCCTGGGAAAAGGACTTGCTTTTTTTCTTCCGTTTTATTCTGATCAGATGTCAGCAACAACCTATTTAAAAAATCTCTGTTGCAGTCCACTCTTGAAAATTTTCTTGTAAAGTCTACGCGATATTTACGGAAATGTTTGTTCCGGTCTTCAGCAGCCTCCTCTGATAGCTATCCGATAGGTACAATGTGACTTGATATTACTTGAGCGCCATGCATCAGAATTTTGTGAACTGTAGGTGACATGGGATGCCAACCATACAGGTCCACGTATAGTTTGGCAGTTGTGTGAGCAAAGTCATCGAATTTTGCAGGATCAATATCATATCCGCTTGATATCACTTCGAGAATGATTTGGAACCTTTTTATCAAATCTATATTTATTCCAGTAATCCGAGATGAGCATTCAGGATTGTCAAAAAATACTCTCGACGTATTTCCGTCGTTACTATTGCCGTAACCGACTTTGGGTATGTCTACAAGAAGGTCCATCTCTTCTTTGAAGCTTATTTGTATTTTCTGTTTTGTTTCTTTCAAAACATTTTTGTCTTCTGCCGTTCGGGCTTGCCACTTCTGTAAGGGCGCTTTGTGCGCCAGGTGCGACAATAGCTCGAAGAATCGAATTCTCTCGTGCATAATGGAGAGTCCGAATTTCAGAGACTCGTCACAAACATTACTTCTTTCAAGTTTGTTGAAGTCTTTAGATGTCTGTCCACATATATAACTAGCATCTCATTTTTGAAGCCGTATCAGTCGCGGCATTGCACACCTTTCCATCGACCATTGTGAGCAAAATGGTATGATTTATTGTAACGGAATCTTCCATAGCAGTTGTTTCTTTGAGATTCCTTGCTTGTTGTTCAATGTAGGTGATTTCTTCCTTTGTGATATCCTTTGTTTCTTTAATGAACCGAGCCCGGATAGGACGACAGAATCTCACTGAAGAAGGCACTGGATTTTGCCATACAATTTTTCTTGTCGCTCCATTAATAGAAACAACCATTCTCACAGGTACAAGAGAACTTAAAAATATATTGGCATCAACGTCGCCAGTGTTGGCAAATGTCTGCTTAAACTGTATATGATTAGATCCATCACAGCCCCATTTTGATATTAAGGTAAGATGTTGTTTCTCCAACTCTGATAATGTTTCAATCACCTCTTTTAAATACTGAAGTAGTCACAAAGCCGTATGGTCCAGCAAAGCTTGAAGTTCTACTTCAAAGCTAGTTTCTGTAACTTTTATGCTATCTTCTTCGGCGGGATAACACTCCTTTTTCGCTTTTTGTAAAAGCGAACAGCAAGTATACATTTCTTTTCGGCCACCCTGTATTAATTCCCACTGCCCTCTTGTAAAATTACCTTCTACAAATAACGCTAACGCTTCTTGTGGTGTGTATTTTCTCGCCATTGGAACTTTTTTAGCTGACGATATTGCTTTTCGGAACTTTTTAGCTCTGGTAGGCGTTGACGTAATTTCTTTTATGATCTTAGACGCATCAACATTTCTCGAAGTATATTGACTCACGCTTGCAGCGTACGTCAATTCCGCAACAGGTACCCGGTCTCGTAATTCGTTTGTTCTTCGACGCTTGCTTCGATCACACAATTCTCCGAATTCTTTTATTGGTCGGCCTGCTTTGTGGGTCCAAGCAGGTAGTTCGTGTGATACATTAAGCCATTCCATATTTTTTTCTACGAATCTCCTATCAGCATTACGGGCTGGCGACCACCTTTCTTTGAAACTAGTCTTGAAATATTTCAAAGAACGGGTAAGAAACACTTGTTTCTTCGGGCGGACATGAAGTTAGTTGCGCAAGTCTTTCTTCCAACAAAGAAAATTTTTCTTCAATCATCTTTCCTTTGAACTCTTTAATAATATTATAAAGCTTCATTCTGGTGATTTTTGTTTCACTCTTTCCGAAGGATCTATGATAAAAGAAAACAGAAAAATTAGCTTTGTCAATATAATTATAATCTTCCCCATACAGTTTGAAGTACTATAAAAAAAATATGGGGTACGTTGGGGGGACTTTTTATTCATGTTTCTATTTCCTTAGAGTCTACATTTTATGCCCACATAAAAAGTTTGAGGCGACAAGGCGCGACACATAAATAAAAACACTAATGTATTTTAAATTTCTTTAAAAAACGCGTCAAAAAGTGCCGGTGTTTATTTATGGCTATACAAGTAGAGAATTTGGAAGAAACATAATAAAATATACTTCAGATTATAGTACTTACCTTCTATATCCATGTCCGAATAGTTTATCTCCTGTTGTTTGCTACACGAAGCCATTTTAGCATAGAAAACTGATAAACATAAACGAGAGCGCCGAGAATAAAGACACGCGTACAGTACGATGACCAGGTTCCGACTGATGTTGTGGTGCTTGTGCGGGGAGTTGAGGGTTGGGGGTCTGCCTTTTGATAAAACGGTTATCGTAGGTAAAAAAAATGTATTTTGGGTGCAATAGGATTAATATCACTATTTTCAATTTTGTCCGGTTTTACATGTGATATACTCCTATGTGCGTCTGCTCAAATGTGCTTCTTTTTAAGTTCTACATCACAAAATGCTTTAAAACATGCAGCTTTTCTTGAGATTGACAAATGCTCTGTACTTGAATCAAACATTTTAATTCCCATCAACATCAACTAATCCCTGATGCAGTGTCCCAAACATCTTAAGGACACTCAAACCAAAAAGTGTAACGAGTTTTTGATAACCAAAAACTATCTATCCCCTTTAAAGGCAAAGGGTGATCAGCGATCAGTCAAAGAGTTGGGATAGTTTTACCTTCAACTCTTGATTGTTTTTTGGATAAAATCAAGTTTTGCTTTTGCCTTCGTGAAAAACGATACTTATTGTTAATACAACCGATATTACAATATCCAGCCGGTCAGGATTGTCAGGAGGCAATAAAATGTATGCAACTGGGGTGATATGTCAAAGGTCAATTTTAGTGGCCGTAACTGTGATTTTTCCCTTAAGGAAAATTCTGAGTTTGGCCGTTTTAAATCGTCATATAAAAAAGGGATAACAAGGGTTGCATTTGATGGCTTTTAACACTACTTAACTTAAGAATTTGTTCCCAAGTTGAGGACAAATTTAATGACACACACAGCCACAGTTGATCATCAGCGATTGCTCTAAATGATGAGGAGACTTAAAACAGCACATCCTATACGCAACCGGACAGCAGGCAGAAAGAAGTTTCAATTGTGGAGACTTCATGATGATAACGTATAATCAAATTTCATAGAAAGTGCCAGAAGAAAATATGAAGAACGGAGCAGCAACACCAAAAGACAAATCGGCAGCCTCAGCGAAAACGCTAAGGCTTCAATTTTAGAGTTCGCCAGTGAGATGCTCTCCCCGGTCCCTTCATGGGATGATATGCGAAAATATTTATTTATTTAGTGAGATGCTTGGAACGACTAAAAAAGATACCAAAGAGTGATTGACTCCATCGCTTTGGAAGCTTGTCGGAGGTCGAAAGGTTAAAAAAGCCAGACTCCTCTCTCTGCCAAACACGAGAAATACTGCGAAGATACACCAGACTGTGCCCAATTCAACCAAATGAATAAAGCGACAGGCATTTATTTATTTGATAGTTACTTTTGATAATATACATAAGCTTATGGTAGGAAAAATAGGATAAATATGTTTTTAAATTAAAAGAGTAAGGATAAATGATAAATAACAGACGCAAATCAATTTGATTTATATTTTTTATAATTATATATCCATGTTAAATTCAAATTCACATTTAACATTTTGTTCCACTTAAATACATAAGTAAATATACGAAATTTCAATATTTCATCAATCAACACAACAGCCGAAGGTTTGTGTCCACACTGAAACAGCAGCATAGTTTGTGTCATAGATTAGTACATACTTATAGTAGATCTACTAGTTCTCCCACCAAATTTATGACATTTGGCCTGGTGTGATATTTACGTTTGATGTTGAAAAGAATTGCTTTACTAATACCAGATAGAGACAATGTTTCAAAACAACGAACAAAATAACAAAAACGGCATTTCGTTTTGTGTGTTAAAATTATTGTGTTAAATACAACACAAATGTATGCTAACAATAACAACCAATAAAAAAGTTTAAAACACATTTAAATTTCACAGTTTTTCACCAAAATGGCATGAAAAATTAAAGCAAGAAGTTATTGTAATTCCACCTGGTGTATATCACTTTTCGTCAAACATCTCTCTATCACACCGACCGCATCACGAAGAGTGTGAAAGGAAACGCCAGATGAGGCAAATATTCTCTCTAGTCCGAGATTACTCTATGGTTTCTGTTCACGCTACAAACTCAAACACTCAACCAAACACCACACATATGTTTGAGTGTATGTGTTTAAACAATTTTCATTTGAGAAATTTAAATATTAGGAAGATATCAACCAATATGAAATGTATATCAAACGAAAGATAACATCTTCATTTACCTACAAAAAAAATTTTTAAAAAAAGTTATCTCGCCGTTTCCTCATAATCAATGAAATAAAGATTACAACAATAACAATCCGACATGACTCCCTATACCGTAAGGTAAGACGTATTCTACGCCAAAAAGATACCAAAGAGTGATTGACCCCATCGCTTTGGAAGCTTGTCGGAGGTCGAAAGGTTAAAAAAGCCAGACTCCTCTCTCTGCCTAATACGAGAAATACTGCGGAGATACCCCAGACTGTGCCCAATTTAACCAACCAAATGAATAAAGCGACAGGCAAGGAAAGACAAGCTATCTTTTTTCGACAATCTAGCGAAGAAGGTCGAAACTGCAGCCGCCAAAGGCGACTCGAAAGAAGAATGCCGCACAAAGTGTCAGAATTGATTTGCATCCGCCAATATTCAATATCTTTCGAATTAGTAAATATTTTTATGTTAAAGACTTGAACTTGAATAAATAACAATAAAATAGTTCTAATAAAAGACCGAATTAATAAATATCATCCCAGATGAAAATTTTTAAATTTAGTAAAATCCCGATCATAAAGGGTTTTTCAACAGAGCCGCTACAAAAGTAAATCGATAGGGACAGCAAACGACACCATATTTTCTCCCGCTCTTTTGACATTTCTCTTCAGTAAGGTTTGCCATTTCATCATGGAAAGATATACGAGCCAACAACGAGTCGAAATTATTAAAATTTACTACTGGAATTTGGAGTCAGTGGCCTCAACTTTAAGAGCGCTACGATTCGGATTTTCATCGGAAAATTATCTTCAGCGATGAGGCTCATTTCTGGCTGAATGGCTTCGTCAATAAGCAAAATATGCGTTATTGGTCAGACAGCAATCCACACGTACGGTTTGGTGCGGTTTATGGGCCGGCGGCGTCATTGGGCCGTACTTCTTCCGTGATGATCAAGACCAGCACATTACTGTGAATGCGAATTGCTACCGTTCAATGATAACCGAATATTTTTGGTCCCAATTGGATAATATGGACTTGGAGGACACGTGGTTCCAACAGGACGGCGCCACAAGCCACACAGCAAATGCCACAATCAATTTATTGGAAACCAAGTTTGGTGAACGTGTTATCTCACGAAATGGTCCAGTCGATTGGCCGCCTCGGTCGTGCGATTTGACGCCGTTAGATTATTTCCTGTGGGACTACGTCAAGTCTATAGTCTATGCCAACAATCCAGCGACGATTGATGAACTTCGTACGAATATCGAACGTGAAATTGCAGCAGTATCGGCCGATTTATGCTTGAAAACCGTCGAAAATTGGGTACAGTGTCTGGACTTCTGCCAACGTGCCCGTGGTGGCCATGCAAAACAAATCGAGTTCCATACAGGAATAAAGAATTTCATTGGTATCTTAAACCGGTTTTGTTTTATTTAAAAATACTTTTGTAGCGCTCTTATTGTAAAACCCTTTACGTACGATATCAAGAATTATTTCACTGATTGTAAGAAGCTCTCCTCAATATCTTCATGGGATGTTATGGAACGCCATTTTTGGATCGAAGTTCCTAATCGCACGTTGAGGGAGGGGGGCTAAATGAAAAAAAGTTAAACATCTTTTTTGTAACACTATTATGCTACAACCCAGTATTATCAAATATATTGAGTACTTTTGCTTTGGTTTGTGTCTAGACTAATATATGTTGGGAAATTTCTTGTGTCATGGGAAGTTTCTAGGTGCAGCCTGTATTCAATATTTAGTAAATATTATACTTTTGAACCCAATAAAAAGTAAATTTAGAAAAGCCAAAGTGAAAGAAGTTTAAACAAAGTGAAAGAAGTTTAAAAACAGAAAATTTCCGAAAATAAATGCCTTTTCTTAAAAAAGTAAATTTTCACAACAAAATACCTATTCATATTCTTCAACAAAGTAAATTTTCTTAAAAAAAAATACTTTATCATAAAAAAGTACCTTTGCTTACAAAATTTTAATTTTCTTACAAAAAGTACCGATTCTTAAAAAAAGTAATTATATTTTAAATAAGTACCTTTACTTAAAAAAGTAAATTTTCGTACAACAAATTGCCTTTTCTTAAAAAACTACTTTTTCTGTAAAGAGTAGATTTTATGGGAAACAACATAACTTTTCTTGAGATAAGTACCTACCCTTAAAAATTCACCTATTCTTGAAAAAAGGACCAATTCTTAAAAAAAATCCCATTTCTTAAAAACACCAATTTCTTCAAAAAAAAATAACTTCTCTTAAAAAAATACCTTTGCGTACAAAAATTCCCTTTCTTAAAAGTGCTTTTTCTTAAATATAAATTAATACCTTTTCTTTTGTTGTACATTTTCTTAAAGTTAAGTAAATTTTCTTAAAATAAATTCTTTAAAAAAATTCTCAAACTCACGGGCGATGTGTTGGCACCTTTTTGTTACACGGTACCGCATTAGTATATGTTACATTGGAAAATAAAACAAAGAATAGTTTTCGTACTGAGGCTCTTTTGCTACTGCACTTTCCTTTTTCTTACATCTGTTCTTAACATGAGATGTAATGTTGTTAAAATAAATACAGCAATATTTAGCTCACTGAAATAATTGTTTTTATTTTGTCATAAACAGAGCAACGACAAAAAGTATTAAATAGTATAGAGAACTATAATCTATAATCACTATATATAATCTATAAACTATAATCAGTGCAACAACTTGTTTCAAAAGGCATCAATGTTTCACATCAAAATTATGAATGGACTAAGTTATGACGAAAAGAGAGTAATACGTTTTGAATCACTCGCTAGATGTCGCACAGTGCTTTTGAGTCATACAATTCGTTGCATGAGTTCTCTATACTATTCAATACTCTTTACCGACGACGACCTGCTTGTTTGTTCGCTGCCGCTACATCAACACCATCATACTTATTTTAAGGCAGAGATTATTGTTGTACAACAACCACGTATGTGATGCTAACGCTGTGTGTTGTATGCATGTGTTCACTTTGATAGATTGCCTTACCCGTGCCGAAAGATGTTAACTCATACTCTTTTGGCTCTTTCTTACAGAAAGTACTTCTTCATAAAAATAGTACATTTTCTTAAAAAATCATTATCTATTAATAAAAGAAGTACCTCTCTTTAAAAAGGAGCCATTTCGGGAAAATATAATACAGATTCTTACAAAAAGGACCTAAAAATATCCTTTTTTTTAAAAAAAATACTTTCTATAAAAAAAATTGTTCTAAAAATAGTTTATCATTTTACGAAAAGTATATTTTCTTAAAGATCAATTTATCGTATTTTTCAACGGGCGCCTTAGGCGTGTTGGAACTAACTAGTACATAATATATAGCGAAAGGATATTCATTCCAACCTTGTGTACCCTTTTTTATTAACATCAAAATCCCGATAATTGTGTATATTTAAAAAAATATTCCAAAGTTTATTATTTTCCTTATATTTCGATTTTGCAGGAATCAAAAATGTTGTTACTTTTTCTCCCTGTGTTTTTTTTACATATATCAAAAATTAAAAAAAAAATAATATTGTTCGCATTACAGATATTCTTTTGTTTCGAATTTTGAAAATCGAAAAACTTTGATTTCTTTTTTCGAATTTCTTGAACTGTATCTTCAACAGTTCCGGAGATATTCTAGTCAAATTTCCTGTATTAGAAAGCGAGATGTCTTGGCTTTAATTGACGGGTCAGTTTTGTGTATACCGAATATCGTTTGGTTATAAAGAGTGTCCCAGTAAGATTGCACTTTTAGTGTAATTTTTTTTGTGCAAGTGGCAACTCTGAAATTTGGCAGCTTTCACATATGTTTATTCCAATTTTTAAAAAAGGAGCGCTTTACGACACAACAACGCGTTATAATTGTGAAAACTTATTACAAAAATTTGGAAAGTTTTGCTGAGACCGCTCGCAAAGTTTGAAGAATTTTCAGTCGAGAAAGTTCACTTAATGTGTCAACCATTTGAATAGTAGTCAAAAAATTTGAAGAAACTGGTTCGGTTATGGACAATAAGACTCCTGCGAGTCAAGGTACCGGTCGTTCTCTTGAAAACAGAGTGCCGCCGAAAACCCGAAAACATTAATTCGACATCATTCTCAACTACTTCAAATTTCACGAAGCACAAGGCAGCGAATTTTGACAAAAGATCTCCACCTACATGCTTAAAAAATGCAGCTTACTCAGACGCTTAAACCAGCAGATCATGGAAAGCGCCGGCAATTCGTTCAATGGGTAATGGAGCAAAGTGAAGTCAATGCCAATTTTTCTGAAAAAAACCATCTTCTCCGATGAACTGCATTTCCATATAAATGGCTTCGTGAATACACAAAAGTGTCGAATTTCGGCTCAGAAAATACTCGTGCAATTCTTGAGAAACAAATGCACCCACAACGACCAACTGTTTGGTGCGGATTTTGATCGGGCGCCGTGATTGGGCCTCCCCTTTTTTGAATATGAGTCCGAAATTGCAGTGTCTGTGAACGGCATTCGTTACAGGAACATGATAACAGAGTTCCTGTGGCCTCATCAGGACGGCATGGATCTGGACGACATGTGGTTTCAGCAAGACGACGCCACGTGCCACACCGTGCATGAAAGAATCGATTTATTACAGCAATGATTTCCAGAGCAAATTATCACAAGAAATTCTGACGTCAACTGGCCACCAAAATCATGCGATTTAACGCCGTGCGATTTCTTTCTTTGGGGTTTTGTGAAATCTCGGGTTTATGTGAATAAACCCGAAACAATGCCGGAGCTCAAATCTGAGAACCAACTCGTCATCGGTGAGATACAGCCACATCTCTGTGAAAAAGTCATGGAAAATTGCATGAAATGGGAGCCATGGAATCATTTGATGTTTATTTTATTCAATACTTAATCGGAAGATGTCTTCTTTACAACCCAATAAAAAATCATAACTATTACAAAAAATACGTGTTTTTATTTTAAAACTAAAAGGTCCATTCTTACTGAGACACCCTTTACAAAATATTTTAAAACATATCGGTTTCGAAAAATTTTCAATTTTGGAGCAACATAGTAGTTGTGCATCAATAGCTTTGAAGGAATATAATACACCAACGGAACTGCTGATGTGTTCCCCAATTTCTCAGGGTAACTTTTGCCTGCACCAAATTGCACACAAAGGAGACAGTGCTAATTTAATGAAAAAGGTCCGATTTTTTAGTGCCGAAAAATTTACAACTATTTTTTCACAACCACTTTAAACAAGTAGGAACGCAGATGAAAAGCTGAGACAATCCTCATTCTCATAATATTTGATCAAATATTTTGTGCCTATAGGAGTCCGTTGGCCGGCGTTATTTCCAAGAACCCTTCATAACTCACAGTTTAGCAGATAAATCGAAATACTACAAGTGAATTGCTTGCAGGAAGTATAGAAATTCACTGAAGATCAAACATTGATTAGAAACATTCAACAATTATTACAAATCCATATTAATAATCTGTATATTACTCAAAATTATTGATATCCTATTACATTTGAATTTCCTTAATTTTCCATTTGAATATTTCACAGGATATCATGTATAAACCGGGTTCCTTCCAAAATAATATTTTCCCTTTCCACATAAGCGAAGGTCGCGCCAACAAATATCTTCTTTGTTTCCCAAATTACAAAATTTTGTAATAAAATCCAGTTTTTTCTGTTAAATGATATTTATGATAAAAATGTCCCATATTACAAGTTTCTGTACATTGTCCGGAAACAATAAAACATTTGTCAATGGGGTGATATGTCAAAGGTCATTTGCATCGGCCGAAACTAGAAATTATCAATGATACAAAATTACCAATGACTTTAATAAGGGTTGCATTTAGGTTTACAATTTTTTCGGCTTTTAACACCATTTAACTTAAGTTCTCTTTCTAATTTGTGGACAAATTGTGTGAAAATTTGTTGGGAAACTGCAGAAAACGGGTTCAAATGTAAGGGAAGTAGTGACTGAATTGTTGAAGTTGAAATAATAATTTTGAAAAACTGTCACAATTACCCTTGAGGACAGAACGGAAAAATTGTATAACGCCGCCGAAAAATAAAAAAATATTTATTGATGAGATGATTTCGTTTCTCCGACGAAAATTGGTTCAATTTAAAGAGCAATGATTTTGGAAATGATTTTCAAATTTTTAAAATATACCCGACATAATATGAAATGTGTAAAGTACTATGAAAAATTTGTCTTACAATGGAACATTGAGTAACCTAAAACTGTTCCGCCAACTGTTGTTTCGGTTACGGCAACCGACTTGTAGTTGCTCCCAACCAAAAAAATGTTTGCGAGAACTGAAAAACGTTTGCAGTATTGAGTTATGAAAAATTAGAGCTGAAACCCCGGTTGCGAGAAACGAAACGCGGTTCCACCAACTGTTCTCTCGGTTACTGCAATCGAGTTGTAGTTAAAATTTTTATTTATGGCTTCCATAAGCTCTTTTTTGTTGAAATTACCAACTGTTATGGTTTTGGTTTTACCCATAAAGTGTGTTTTAAAAAAAGCTGGAATTTGTTTATATTTGTTCACTGTTTACTTACACGTCTATCCAAGATATATTGACAAGGCAGAAGCATTAGAGTGTGTGATCACTTTTATGTGTATGCGTGAGTGTGTATGCCAAACGAGTGGATAAGACTGTGTATACAATCGACAGATTGAGAGAAATTTACAATCCTCGTAATCAGTGCAACAACATGACAGAATGAGAGAAATTTACGATCTTTGTAATCAGTGCAACAACTTGATAAACATTTGCGAGATATGAGTTTATTTGGGAGAACTACATGAACGGTTGCAATTAATAAATTAATACAAATCAAACAAATTATTGTTGCGGCAACCAAGCAATAAACGTTTTTTTTCTTTGCATGTACCCAACTATCATGGCCGTCGACGATACACTGACCAACTTTCAGTTCAGTTATCTAGCTTACTGATTGCGACACTCGCGAGAAATAAGTCATGGACAAATTTCTCCAAAACCGTTCGGAATCGGTGTGAAAATTTAGAATCCCTACAGCAAAATTCGTTAATAACGGTGACACTGTCTAGTAATAACACTTGAATAATATCCTCCAAACCCTTTCTGAATCGGTGTCAAGTGTAGGATCAAAGCAATGAGTCAAACAAGAGTGAGAACCTTTCCCCAGTTCTTTCATGAGATCAATTTTACATCGCTTCCTAACAGTTTTTGAGAAGCGTTTTCGTGGCAAATTAGTCGATAGCGTAATTTCACTAACCGACGTGACTGTCGCCGAATCAAACGAAAGATGGTCTCAGCGGGGATTAGATCCAGTTTCTCTTGTTCAAGAGCCACTGCACTACCGACGGTTACAGCAAACTTCTACACTATTATCAATAAGACGGTGTCGTAGCCGTCCATGATGCATCAGTAACTGTTCTGCCCACAAAATCGAAATATATATAAAATAATATCCTGCAGACAAGCCGAATGGCTTCGTGGGTTTAATATTTAAACTCGGTATACAAATTTAATGATCAAATAAAAATTAATTTAAAACAAAAATTGATTAAATGAATTGGATTGAATCGATTTCAATTGAACTGAATTTAATTGAGTTGAATAGAATTGAATTGAATTGAATTGAATTGAATTGAATTGAATTGAATTGAATTGAATTGCATTGAATTGAATTGAATTGAATTGAATTGAATTGAATTGAATTGAATTGAATTGAATTGAATTGAATTGAATTGAATTGCATTGAATTGCATTGCATTGCATTGCATTGCATTGCATTGCATTGCATTGAATTGAATTGTATTGAATTGAATTGAATTGAATTGAATTGAATTGAATTGAATTGAATTGAATTGAATTGAATTGAATTGAATTGAATTGAATTGAATTGAATTGAATTGAATTGAATTGAATTGAATTGAATTGAATTGAATTGAATTGAATTGAATTGAATTGAATTGAATTGAATTGAATTGAATTGAATTGAATTGAATTGAATTGAATTGAATTGAATTGAATTGAATTGAATTGAATTGAATTGAATTGAATTGAATTGAATTGAATTGAATTGAATTGAATTGAATTGAATTGAATTGAATTGAATTGAATTGAATTGAATTGAATTGAATTGAATTGAATTGAATTGAATTGAATTGAATTGAATTGAATTGAATTGAATTGAATTGAATTGAATTGAATTGAATTGAATTGAATTGAATTGAATTGAATTGAATTGAATTGAATTGAATTGAATTGAATTGAATTGAATTGAATTGAATTGAATTGAATTGATTTGATTTGAATTGAATTGAATTGAATTGAATTGAATTGAATTGAATTGAATTGAATTGAATTGAATTGAATTGAATTGAATTGAATTGAATTGAATTGAATTGAATTGAATTGAATTGAATTGAATTGAATTGAATTGAATTGAATTGAATTGAATTGAATTGAATTGAATTGAATTGAATTGAATTGAATTGAATTGAATTGAATTGAATTGAATTGAATGGAATGGAATTGAATTGAATTGAATTGAATTGAATTGAATTGAATTGAATTGAATTGAATTGAATTGAATTGAATTGAATTGAATTGAATTGAATTGAATTGAATTGAATTGAATTGAATTGAATTGAATTGAATTGAATTGAATTGAATTGAATTGAATTGAATTGAATTGAATTGAATTGAATTGAATTGAATTGAATTGAATTGAATTGAATTGAATTGAATTGAATTGAATTGAATTGAATTGAATTGAATTGAATTGAATTGAATTGAATTGAATTGAACTGAATTGAGTTGAATTGAATTGAATTGAATTGAATTGAATTGAATTGAATTGAATTGAATTGAATTGAATTGAATTGAATTGAATGAATTGAATTGAATTGAATTGAATTGAATTGAATTGAATAGAGTTGAATTGAATTGAATTGAATTGAATTGAATTGAATTGAATTGAATTGAATTGAATTGAATTAAATTGAATTGAATTGAATTGAATTGAATTGAATTTAATTGAATTTAATTGAATTTAATTGAATTGAATGGAATTGAATTGAATTGAATTGAATTGAATTGAATTGAATTGAATTGAATTGAATTGTGAGTTGAATTGAATTGAATTGAATTGAATTGAATTGAATTGAATGGAATTGAATTGAATTGAATTGAATTGAATTGAATTGAATTGAATTGAATTGAATTGAATTGAATTGAATTGAATTGAATTGAATTGAATTGAATTGAATTGAATTGAACTGAATTGAATTGAATTGAATTGAATTGAATTGAATTGAATTGAATTGAATTGAATTGAATTGAATTGAATTGAATTGAATTGAATTGAATTGAATTGAATTGAATTGAATTGAATTGAATTGAATTGAATTGAATTGAATTGAATTGAATTGAATTGAATTGAATTGAATTGAATTGAATTGAATTGAATTGAATTGAATTGAATTGAATTGAATTGAATTGAATTGAATTGAATTGAATTGAATTGAATTGAATTGAATTGAATTGAATTGAATTGAATTGAATTGAATTGAATTGAATTGAATTGAATTGAATTGAATTGAATTGAATTGAATTGAATTGAATTGAATTGAATTGAATTGAATTGAATTGAATTGAATTGAATTGAATTGAATTGAATTGAATTGAATTGAATTGAATTGAATTGAATTGAATTGAATTGAATTGAATTGAATTGAATTGAATTGAAATGAATTCAATTCAATTGAATTGAATTGAATTGAATTGAATTGAATTGCATTGAATTGAATTGAATTGAATTGAATTGAATTGAATTGAATTGAATTGAATTGAATTGAATTGAATTGAATTGAATTGAATTGAATTGAATTGAATTGAATTGAATTGAATTGAATCGATCGCTAACAGTTCACAACCCTAACATTTGTTCACTACACCTGTGCATAAAATCAGTCGTTTAATTCCTCCACTGGGCACCTTTAGTTTCTCTCGACGACCCATATCCATGCGACACTCTCGAATAATAAGCCATGTAAAAATTTCACCAAAACCGTTCAGAATCGATGTGAAATTTAGCATCCGAACATTCAGTCACAAATCCTTGGATTATGGCCGTCGGTGGTGCAATGGCTAGTGTGCGCTCCTCTGGTACATGAGATCCTGGGTTCGATCCCTGCTCTGACCACCTTCAATTTCTTTCGCCGGCGGTCTCCTAGCATAGTGACGACGATACTATCGAGTATTTAGCCATGAAAATGCTTCTCAAAATACCGTTCGGAATCGATGTAAAACTGTAGGTCTCAATCAATGAGTATAAAATTAGAAAGCATCCATCTCACTGGCTGTGAGAAGCTCTCTACAATTCCCTCAGAGGGTGTAAAGGGAAATCACCACTTACTTATAATCGGAAATAAGTTTATTTCAAGCGGAAAGTGGACGGATTGTTCTGGAGCCCATAGTGAGCAAGGAATCCTTTGCTATACCTATAGATCTCAGATGGTTGGGATAACAGGAATAGGGCTTTTATGGATGACATAAATTAGATTTGATAATGCGCAACTAACAGACACTATTTACACACAAAGTCCAATGAGGACCGTTGTGTACCACGGACGTCATATTGCATCCCTATCGTTTACTCTATAAATTGAACTGCTATGTTTAAGTGGTGTTCAAGCTATATGATACCACATTCCGTTATTCCAGGACATTGTTAAAGTCCCTGGCGAACCAATAAGGTACTCTGCCAAAAGGTCCTTAGACCATTCATGTAGCGCCTTATCATGCCACATTACCAGCATTCAAAAATAGTTTGACTCTATTTGGGGTAATTTACAAGTTCGTTTCTAATATGAAATTTTGTTTGCCACAAGTAAATATTTGAATCAAAGATTAAATGCATAAATTGCTATTGTGAGTGTTTAGACCCGACTTTAATTTCTTGCTGTTACGGTCATTGAAAAACTTCGCTTGAAATCGATTGCATAGTTCGGGTCACGGTTAGTGATTCGATAAATATATCACGCAAAATTCTCAGTTTAGGCCATGGTCTCTCCAATATCGTCTTAGGATGTAATAGGAAACGTAACTTTTTTAAATATTGCGCGATCTTTACATTCGCTTACTGAAGATTTTGTGTTATTCTATATCATTTTAAAGCAAAAAATCACATCATTGGCTGGTAACTTTTTGTCCTTTTGTTTTTACGTCAAAAGGACTTTTCGAATTTTCTTACTACCTTTTGTTTATAATAAATTATTTCACATACATTTATCTGCCATCTAGAAAGGTGTTGTGGCAATAATATTTTCCCATGACCAGCAACATCGAATGTTTGTTATCGCCTCGCTCTTACTATCTACTCCTGTAATGCCAGAAAATCAAGGCACACAAATGAATTTAGATTAAAATCTAACAGCAATAACTATTTCCGCACGGAATGCTGCCACTGACCACATCAGCAGGCATTTCATTACATATCCACCCGAAATGTTATAGCAGATTCATATACATTTTATGCCGCTCCCAACACCCCATACAATTCCCTTGCATGAAAATCACCTTCACTCTATGATTTCCTTTGCTTTTCATGTCACTGGGTTTTTTGCTCTGCCAAATGATTATCAATTGATAACGTTGCTGCGTCTTTAATATGCACAAGTTTTTGGGGTGAAAACTAACAATTTTGTATTTGAGTTCCTTTACAAGAACTCATTTAATTTCCACCCCTGTACGCGAGATACGATAATTACAGCGACAAAAAACGCAACGCAACTTGTTCACATTTAAGGTTCTAATTGCAAGCGGTGAGCAAGCGAAATACCTATGGTGACTAAAGCACAGTGGGGAAGAAGCGATAATATTTCACAAAAAAAAATAATTCTCTAAGACAGACAAAATGCTTAATAGACAGACCAAAAATTCCCAGCAAACCATAAAATCAATAAAATTTTATGCTCTAAACTCAATATTATTATTATAGAAATAATAATTTTAGTTTTGACAGAACTTTCAAAAGGCTTAGCTGTCAAACGAAGTGTCATATTGCGCAGACTTTTGGATATTCATGATACTGATTATAAGTCAAGTATGATTCTGAGCAAATCCTCGTGAATGGAATAGACGCTTGAACAACGATACCAAATTATCCAAATTTACTTTGAAACTCAGTCATCGATTCGCGAAACTTATAGACGACTTCGGGAATTTTATGGCGCTCATAATCATCCATCTGAGCAAGTCATCCACCGAACTGTGGATATATTTCATACCACATACTCTCTAAATAATGAAGTAACACCAACACATTAATGGAATGTTCATGCTGAAGACAATATCGCCGCTGTAAACAAAAGAGTGGAAGAAGATCCAAGTTTATCGATTCGTCGTCGGTCGCAGGAATTGGGTCTCTGTCCGTCCACTGCGTGAAAATTATTTCGCATAGGTTTTGGTCTTCGAAACACTTAAAGAATAACGCCTCGTCGCATGGCTGAAACATTTTCGTTAATGTTTTTACGTTGCTACAATCAAAATTCTCATATATCCGACAATTTGGTAGTCGCTGCAACGAAAAATTCCACACATGTTTTCTTTGACCATTTTTCATTTCGTTGCTGCAACATCTTCATTTTCGATCCTGCAACAATTTTATTTTATTTCAATTTTTTACAAAACTGAGTTAAACTGTAAAAAAGAGTAAGTGCATGACATTTAAACTACCGATATTTGATTTATCTGAAGCAACTTTATTGTTGTAATGAAACAAATTTATTGCAAGAACGGTACTTATTCATTGCAACAATGAAACAATTTCCTTGCAGTAACGAAACAAATTCATTGCAACAACGAAACAAATTCGACAAGCCTTGTGGCTTCGCGGGATGTAAACATATTTCAAATTGAAACTACAATTTTTTTTAAATTTAAAAAAAAAATCAAATTTATTGAAGCAACTACCATACTTTCATTGCAGTGACGAACAATTTGCAGTTGATGAACACATTTTCGTAGCGGGAATGAAACTGTACGGCCGCTCAATTTCGATGACAACAGTTGTTGGGGTGATGAACATTTTCACCTCTTGCTTTTCTGTTCAGTGTAAACCCAGCTGGTGCAGGAACTAAAGCCATGAGACCATAACATGCGTCGTTCTTTCGCCGATTGGACTCGAGAGCAGTTGGAAACTGACCTGATGTTTTATCACAAAATTGTGTTAAGCGATGAGGCTAATTTTTGGCTTAACGGGTTTGTTAATAAACAAAATTGCTGCATAAGGAGTGAGACGAACCCTCAACAGACCCTGCAGACTCCATTATATCCAGAAAAATGCATCGTTTGGTACGGTTTACATGCTAGTGGCATCACCGGACCCTATTTCTTCAAATATGAAGCCGAAGCTCGCGTTACGGCCAATGGAGATCGCTACCGGACCAAGATCAATGCTTTGTTGTTTGCCAATATGGATGGATAACATTGATTGATTGGGATTGGGCTACGTGGCATACGGCGACCGCAGCCGTCGATTTAATTAAATACAAATTTGGAGATTAGTTGATTTTAAGAATTGGCCCGAAAGACGTGCGATTTGACACCACTCAAATATAACCTGTTGGGCTACGTAAAGTTACAGGTTTATGCTGATAAACCGGCACCAATTGACGCCTTGGAGGCCACAATTGTTCGTGTTATTCGTGATATAAATATTAAATAAGTGGCCGTCGGTGGTGCAATGGGTAGTGTGAGCGGCTCTTGTGCATGAGAACGTGGGTTCGATCTCTGCTCTGACCACCTTACATTTCTTTCGACGACGGTTCCAATCAGTGAGTGTAAAGACTAGAACGCGCACAGCTCACTGATTGTGAGAAGCTCCCCTCATTCCCTTCATAGGATGTTATGGGACACTATTTTTTTTTTTTAATAAATGGTTTACTATTAGAGTTTTTTGACCTCTCATTCGGCAAAGAAAATGCCGCGATATTTTCGCTGAGCTGTTGGAATCACATGTTATCCAAGTCCAGCTTACGGTACGAAAAATTCAGCCAGCACGGCTCTATAACGAGTGCCGTCCACCGTAATTGCGTTACCGTCGGCTGCTTCGAAAACATAACGTCCAATCTCCTTTACCGACGTAACTGCACACCATGCGGTGATTTTAAGAGGGTGTAGTGCTGCTTCATGAATTATGGCTGGATTTTCTGTCCCCGAGAACGGAGTATTTCGCTACTTGATGTGGCCGCTGAGATAAAATTGCGCTTTCGTCGCTTACGGACAATTTTGATGGAACAACATCCACTTCATCCTAAAGATGTACGTGTAATTTGTGCCAAAATATCATTCTACACGATAACAGACTAGCTTAAATAGCTAGGCGCTGCCGAAGATAATACTTCACAAACATCGAAATGATCGTCCAGCGAATGTTAGTTCCAATCCCATCCGCAGCATTTATTTTTTTTTTCACTAACTAATTCATTTTAAAGTCCAATGTCAAAATGCGAGGAGGACAAGGCCCGAAATATTCAATTGTTTTCTTGTGGATGTTTCGGGCTCCCTAAAGATTTCTCACTTGTGTTTTGTTTTAACATAAATTTCGTCTTTAAAATTCTCTCCCAGTTGAACTGTACGAGCTCCTCTACCACATTTCCACACACTGCTTCGATAACTACCTGGGCTTCGGTTATCCCAGGTTGTGTCGCTCTCTTCATATCGGCTTGCTAGACGTTGAATTGTTTGCGCTGCACGATTGGGATATTTTCGCCGAAATTCACGTTGCGTTAGTGAAAAAACCCCCGTTTCCCATTACATCCCATGAAGGGATTGGGGATTGCTTCTCACAACCGGCGAGCTCCGCGCTTTCAAAGTTTTCACTCACTAATTAGGACCTACAGTTTTACACTGGCTGCGAACGGTTTTTTGAGAAGCTTTTTCATGGCTAAGTACTCGATAATCTCGCCGTCATTAAGCGAGGTGGCCGTCGTCGAAGAAAATATAAGGTGGTCAGAGCAGACTTCGAACCCACTTTCTCATGCCCAACAAGCCGCGCACACAAGCCATAGCTCCACCGACGGCCACGTTGCGTTAATAGCCCCACAGAGAAATTATTGTCATAGTAATAGCGCATTCTTGACGCATGTACCGATTGATTTTTATTCACAATTAATTTCGCACGTTTCTATTTCATTGTCAGACTCAAACAGATATACCATGCCATTTGCAAAAATGGAAGCACCTTCAATAGGGTGGTAATACGTATTGCTCATCTAAGTATAACTAATGCTTTTGAAAGCTCGAGGAAAGGACACGGTCTTGTTCATCACCCTAAAATGATCACCCTAAATGAACTATCCACACTTAAGACATGCACTCGAAAGTTATCTCTCTCTTGAATTTTTCCGCCCTTCTTTCATCACAAACAAACACGAAAATTGTAATGGTAAGGTATTTACTAGATGCTCGGAGCTGGATAGACACGCGGACTTTGGTAGACCCGCTGAATTGCCATCATGTTCCTGGTTTCAACTCCACTTCAGCGAAGTGGTAACGATTAACCTAGATTTGCCTTAAAAATTCAAATAAATACTACAGGGTGCGCATTTTAAACCTTACGCATCTGGCAAGGCTATAACTTTTTCTTTTGTTTTCATATCGGCTTATGACAGCCCGCGTTCGAAGCGCCAGTCCAAGTGAATTTTCTTCCAAGGAAGAAGAGCACACGCCACCGAAACGCGATTTAAAACAAACGGCTTTAAGAAATTAATTTTAACAAAAATCGGAAGAAAAAGATAAATATTTGTACCAAATATCATATTCCCATTCTTCATGGAAGATTATTTCTCTCAGTGCAATGCAAACGACAAGCGGCAATCAACCTTCTGGTTGGTATGCTCAAGTGAGACTGAATGATTTCGGTTGCCTTCGTTCAATACGCAAGTGTATGTCGGTGTGTAAACACGAAGCTCAACAATGCACGGTGCATAGGCTTTGCCGGTCGCTGGTGTAGAGGCACCTCTGCCGAATAGACTTCGAACGCTAATTTAACATCCAGTTTGGAGTCATCAGTGTAGAAGGTTAAATACCTTCCATTACCTGGCATGCGTCGCTCGCAGTCTGATCCATGACTGGGATGTGAAAAAGAGGTTCAAAGATATACGTTGTTGTCGTGTAATATACATACTTCTAACGTGGGGTTATAGTAACAGTTCTGGTGACTGGTATTTGTTGGGTTCTTTTGTCTTTATCCACAAACAAATTCGGTTGCTGCAACCGCATTAGCTATAACCGAATTTACATCACAAAAGAGTTAGAGGTTGACATCACAAAAGAGTTGACATCACAAAAGAGTTAGAGGTTGTCACAACCGAATTGGACGTTTTCACAACCGTACGAAAGGTTTGAAATATATAATATTATAGTGTGGTAAGCATATATTTACATAAATAAGGTGTTTCCAACCAGCAAATTCCAATTGCCGCTACCGACTTAATTCCAAATTCTATGGTTGCAAACGAAGGGATGTAACATTCGATTGTTGCAACCAAAGTTATACCACACTCTGTTGGTTACACAAAAATTATGGCAAACTTTAGTGATACAACGAATATAAATTCAGTTGTCACAACCGAATCAATTATGAAACGAGATTGTTTCAATCGCATATCAGTTGTGGGGACTAAATTCAGTTGCAACAAATGCAATTCAGTTGTGGCAACAGCGATTCGGTGACATCAACCGAATTTACGTTTGTTGCAAACTCTTTTCAATCAAGTAATTCTGTGAATGAGCTAACTGGTAAGATTATAAATCTAAAATTACTACAGCAAAATTTCTGAATTGTCTGTTAACCTATGAGTTCCGGCTCTTCACTTTATGATTAACTTATAAACCGTTTTCTTCCCCATCTGTAGAAAATTATCGCCCACTGTGCCAAACACCACTTCAAATGCAATGAAAGACAAACGCTCGCATATTTGCCTTCGTACATATGTCTATCTATATGAATTCATATAAACATATCACGATTTACATTATTCAAATATTTTTATAGCTACACCCGGGTTTTTTGGTGTATTTTCTCACGATTTTTTTGGTTCCTTCATTTTCATGGAAATCTACATTATTATATACACATTGGTGGAAATACCCTTACAGGCAAAACGGTCAAGGATACCTTTGCCTATGTGTATATTGGTTAGAATCTTTGCGTATGAATTCATGCATACCCGGGCAAGGATACTGCGATACAAGCGAGAATCTAGATTGCAACGAGCGTGATACATAAAATTCCGACAGGCAGTAAAAGTAGCTGGGCACTGCTGACTGCATCGATGATGTCTTGAGGAAATCCGGTATGACATGATATCAAAACGAATGATAATAGTAGCGGTGGTGGGGTGGGGATGCAGAAGATGACGATGGTGGTGGTGATGATGATGATGATGGTGATGTTGGTGGTGGCGTTACTGTTACTGCTGGCAATGCTGCTCCTGCTGACCACTTTGTCAGCGCATTCTATTTTATTACAACATGTTCGCCTGGATTCATTTAATATTTTCTTTTAAATCTCATTAAAGGGTGCGTGAATTTTTTCATCCATTCATAAATGAAATCCTTAAGGATTTTTCCATTATTTGAGACGTGTGAGATCCTTAACTTGTTTTTTTTTTTTGTTCTTTCTTTGAGGCTTTCAAGTGGGTTGGTTGGTTGGCTGGTAATTTATTGTTTCCACTCTTTCGACAAAAATTGCAGCTGTTGTTTTCTTCGGACTTTTGCATTTTGTTACAAGTTTTTAATTCGACTGGGCTTCTTCATTCATTGTTTCCTTTTTCTCGATTATGATGACGATGATGATGACTGTGTGCTGATGATATCCTTGCGTCCTTGTTTTGATCTCGTTATAAGCGTCCAAGTGTGTTTGCTCTAAATAAGCAGTAGCTACCGGATTATAACTATATACGCAAATGGCGTAGAGCAGGAAAAAAAGGGTGCAGTAGTGATCTAGTTTCTTAGTGGACCGTCTCCTAAACGGGTTCGAAAATTGTATGCAAATTTCTACAATTAATTTGAGGGTTATATTAACTGGATTGTCCTCTTCATAAGAGTGGCATTACTTAAGAATGCATTGAGGTTGTACTGCATCATTTGTGGGACTTGTCCCATTTCAATAACCTAATTTGCCTTGACCTTTTGTAATATGAGCCTCTTTCTTGCTGACTTTCTGGCATCCGCGAAAGGGGCTCGAGTCGACCTTTTTATTTTTGGGTGTAAAATCTTTCGCCTTAGTATGTGTGGCAGGTCATCAGGGATTTATCATCGGGACATCAAAGAGAGTCCTTAAGATTTTCATGTTTTTCTCACTACATTAATTTTAATCTAATGATTTACTTTTCGCTATAATCGTCTTACTAAAAAATAGAGGATTACTCTCATAGAAATGCAAAGGATTTGATGGAATCCTCAACTAGAAGCGGAGCTTTTAAGAATATTTGGAGGCCCAGGATAAAGTGACACCGCTGGATAAATGTTTGCGGCAATTCCAGACAGTGCATGAAATTGAAGTGAAAGTAAAAAGTGGTTATAATTCGAATTTCATGATATGTTTCGAATTGTGTCGGACTTTTGTCCAACTATGTAGTCGGTAATAAATATTAAAGGTAAGACACAGAATGCCAAAGATCCTGTCTCTTATAGCCAAAATTCAGAAAAAGAAAACCCACGTAACGCAACGAAAGGGAAGTTCAAAAGGGGTGGTCTTTCGTTGTGCCGTGGGCGAACCCACCCAACACCTGCTCCAGTGGTTTGTAGAATGGTGGACGTCGTTTGCTGTCGATGTGCGGGTTTCATGCTTTGGTGCCCGACAGCGTCAATGCTGTGTTTCTGTGTTTTATCTAAGTGTTTGATGTTAGATATATTCCAATTGACATTAAGAATAAATGCCAGCCAGTGGCCACAAATTCTCTGGGACAATAACTAAAACTCAGTTCATATCTCTAACAAGTCTTTAAGTAAAAGTTAGTGTAAAGGGCTGTCTCTTCAACATCTTGTTGGAGTTAATAATAAGATGATCACTAGCCCATTATAATTCTATGCAACGGAATCGTAATCTTAAACTTGGGTTCATATCTAATAAGCCTATGACTAGAAGACAGCGCTAACTGAAGTCTTCTCAACATCTTGGTGGAGTTAACATTAAGAAGATGACTAGCTAGTATTGGATGATCATCTGGGATGTAGCAAACAATGGTCAAAATTAAGCAAGTGGAAACCTATGTTCCAATTGACTTTAAGAATAACTGCATCAAATACACTGAGAAAATAAATAAAAACTTTTTAAACTAATTGATTTCTGTAAAGCCTTTGACTAAGACACAGTTTCAAGTGTAATCTCTTCAACATCTTGTTGGCGATAATAATAAGAAGATGGGTAGCCTAAATATAGGTACACCGAAGGAAAAAGCTTCATCAAATTTATGAATTCGTTCATCAATTTGATGAAACATTTCCTCATTTTCCAACCTACGACACATTTCATTGAATTGATGAAGAACATTTCATCAATCCTTCATCCATATTTCATCAATAATTCATGTTGATTCAACGACAACGTTACATCAAGTTGATGTAAATATTTAATGTAAGTTTGTCATTTTTCACCATTGTGATGTAAATTGTATTCATTGTGATGTAAAAGATATTCAAGCTGCGCCAAATCCTGGAAAAGACCCCAAATCGATACATACCACCTTTTTTGTCGATTACAAAGCTACTTTTGATAGCTCCATACGGGTAAAACTGTAAGAAGCTATGTCTGAACTTGAGATTCCAGCAAAAATGATCCACCTCTGTAAAATGATGATGACCAACACCAAATCAGCAGTGAAAGTGGGGAAAGACCTCACAGAACCATTCTGTACCAAGAGAGGACAGAGACAAGGCGACACACTTTCGTGCAATCTCTTCAACATCGTAATGGAGATAATAATGAGAAAAGCTGCAGTAAATATGAACAAGACCATCAACACGAACAGTCATATGTTGCTGGCGTATGCTGACGACATGGACATCATTGGGCGAAATTTGCAAGAGTTTACTTGCCGAGGTTTAGCTTGTACCCTCCACCTGTTATGTTAGGTTAGGTTTAGGACACGTGACAATAGGAGATAGTATACAACTAATTGGCACTACACTCGGAGGTCGGTTGACCCATTGTGATTGGCCACATATATGAGAAGGAAATATTGAAGGGAGGGAAGAGAGGAGAGCGAGCCCCACTAATAGTGAAAATTGTTATTTGAAAGATAGATAGACGTAGAACAGACAGAAGAACCACTGGGTTATGTTCCCAGTGTAAATATATATACATCACCTGATAAGCCCTGGTAAATAAATACAATACCATCAAAGATGAGGACCCATAGGTGCAGGTCAAAGTTGCCATTCCCCAGCGGTGGAAGTCGCAAGCCCTTCCACAAATAAGGCATGCGGAATGGTTCTTTTGTAATGCCTTCCTAAAAAAAGGCCTGGGGAATGCATGAATGTTTTCATCAGATATAACCAAGAAGAAGATTTTTACAATTTTGAGAAATTTCTTTTCCGATTCTTTTTCACCGTAATTTAATTGGAAAATTTCAAACAAATTTTAAAATTATATTTATTTATTTAATATTTTCCAGGGTATTTTTAAAATTTTCAATTTGAAGTTGGGCGTGGTAAAACTTTCTATGATAGATACGTACATGCTTATAAATATATATATAGAAGTGGATAATTATTTTCTGATAAAATAAATTATTTTAATTTTATTTTTGTTTAACAAAAATAAATTAAAGTAAACGCCTTCTAATACCTTCCTCTTGGCACGCCTTCTAAGGCATTCTTGCCTCCCAATCTCACGCAATGTTAAAAA
Organism: Phaonia tiefii; assembly: GCA_963931995.1. NCBI lineage: Eukaryota > Metazoa > Arthropoda > Insecta > Diptera > Muscidae > Phaonia > Phaonia tiefii. The sequence continues at coordinate 38,103,414 of OZ008368.1, read as the reverse complement.
GAAAGGAGGAGGTAATGTGTAGGGAAGGCCTTCCCTATGTGAAAGAAGGCCTGTTAGGTTATGATTTCAGACCTTCCAGGGCATGACTTCCACCGCTGGGTCAAGACTCCCACTGTGGTAGAAAGAACCAATACTCAAATCATCAGTTGATGACATCGCCTGCCTGGATCCATGGCAAACCCTGAGAGAATTCGATCAAATCATCAATGGCCATATCACGCAAAGAGGCCAGGTCCTCTGCCTGAAACTAACCAAAGCCATGGCGACGCCTACACTGCAGGGTTGGGCACTGACATAGAAGGTGCCCAATGGTTTCCACCTCTTCTTCATCACCTCAAGCATGGCAGTAATCAACCCCATTCACAATTCAGTTGCGTCACAGTGAAGAGTCGCATGTCAGCCTTGTTCAGTCGAAGAAGGGACATAGTTCTCCTGAGTCGTCTGCCGGCCATATGTCCCTCGAAATTCTGCAATGTACCCTGGTCTGCCAGGCTGCGTTGATCTCGTCCAGCAACCAGTGATTGATCAAGCCATACAAATAACAGATCGGTGGATTTGCTCAGGCAATCAATCTAAATTTAGCAGAAGTGCATCCTGCTCTAGCAAGACAGTCTGCTTCAACATTCCCTGTAACATCACTATGTCCCGGAACCCAGCAGAGTCTTAGCTTGCCAGCCACTACACTGTTCAAGATCCGCTTGCAATCCCTATCCAATTTGGATTTACACCTGATGTGACCTGATCGGACTGAGGGCTGGCTTACTATCAACGCAGTTGACGAATTCACCCGCTGTATACAAGCATAAGTCAATTATCTCAATTGAAGCTCTCATAATCGCCACGATTTCCGCTTGAAAGATCCTACAATTCGCATCCAAACTCATCGAGAACCCGAGTTGAAGATCCTCGCTGAAATACCCCGCTCCTATACCCGATTCTATTTTGGGGTCATCTGTAAAGATCAGATGACCAGAGAGTAAGGTAGGTATACCTCCCACCCAGTCACTCCTATCTGGCATCATGATCTCCGGGCATTGCCCAAAGTAGTCATGTATGTAGCATGTAGTCAGTGGCCTGACTCAAACACTCGTCCGGGAGATTCTCAATCAACACCTGGAGAATGTTAGCATATCCCTCAGGGGCATGCCTCCAGATGCCCAATTCTCTCATACGAAGGGCGCTTCTGACAGCACACCGTCTCGCATAGACATCTAGAGTAGTCAAATTCAAAATTACATCCAGCGCCGCCTACGGAGTGCTTCTCCTCGCCCTCCACCTGTTACCGCTAGTGTTGCTGATTATGCAAATGGATGCAATACCAGCAATACGCCTTAAACATACCTCGTGCTGCTGCACCAGCCCAATATAAGTGCATCACATGAATCCGAATTCTACCTTTGAGAGAAACATCTCCACTCATATCCCGTACAGGCAGGACTGAAAGGGACGCATACCAGGTATAGAAGGTATTTGACTTCAACACTGATGGCTTCATACTACATGGTAAAGTATGGTTTGGTGTCAATTCTAAAAAGCTGGGTCAAGACCTATCACAAACGCTACCAGACCTTGATAGAGTCTTTGAGTCAGAAGTCACGGCAATCATGGAAGACGCCCTTTGGCTGGAACGAAACATCAGCACCAGGCTTCTATTAAATCTCTGCAATCTGTTTCCTCTCCTCAATAAGTGCCCACAACTGGCGAACATGTCTAAATGAGATAAAAAAAAAAAACCAGTTCGATATCCATCTCATACACTTATATTGTGGCATAGGAACATTCCAAGGATGCATAAACCGGTTGAGCTGGCGAAATTAGGGCCGACGTTACCTATTCCACTGGATATGTAGCATGGAGTTGCGCCGCTTTTTGCATGCAAGCTTTAGCGAATGACAGACATGCGAATGATAGATGGTCTGGAGGCACAAAATGTATATTCACCTGGCCAACTTATGCCCACGAATGTACACTAAACTTGATATCCATTCCTAGACAAGATGCAACTGCCTGTGATCACTGGACACTGTTTAACAGGTAGGCACGCTACAACACCATTTCCAATTGAAATTTGCATAAAATCAATTGAAATTTAAAAATTCAAGTTAAAATTTGAAATAGATCTATTGAAATTTGAAAATTCTATTTGAAATTTGAAATACATCAATTTAAAGTTAAAAAACATCACTTGAAATTTAAAAGACATCAATTGAAATTGGAAATACTTCAATTGAATTTTAAAAAACATCAATTGAAATGTAAAACACATCAATTGAAATTAGAAACACATCAATTGAAATTTGAATTACATCAATTGAAATTTAAAATACACCAATTGAAATGTAAAAATCTAATACATAAAATCGGTTAATAATTTTTAAATTTCAAGTGGCGAATTTTAAATTTCAATTGATGTCTTTTAAATTTCAATTGATGTATTTTAAATTTCAATTGATTTAATTCAAATTTTAATTGATGTGTTTTAAATTTCAATTCAGATGTTTTAAACTTCAATTGATGTCTTTCAAATTACAATAGATGTTTTTTAAATTTCCATTGATGTATTTCAAATGTCAAATAGAATTTTTAAATATCAATTGATGTAAAGGGTTTTCCAACAAGAGGTGTTATTTCGAATCACCCTGTATTTCGGAAGCTGTCACTTTTGAAGCTTTTATTCTTTGACATTTGACAAGTACCATTCTAAAAATGGAACGATACACGCTTCAACAACGCAATGAAATTATTAAAATTCACTACAAAAATGGTGAAAGACTTGCAGTCACAGTTCGCAAAATTAAAGCATTTTTGGGTCGTCGTGAAGCACCCTCTCGGACCGCAATAGAGAAATAGGTGGAAAAATTCGATCTGTTGGGACAAGTTAGAGATGTGAAGAATGAAACCCGTGCACGTCGCTCAAGAACAACTGAGAATATTGCTGTTGTTGCATTGGACTTTACTTTTTCGAAAATGAAGTTGGATCAACAATTACGGTGAATGGATTGCGCTATCGAGAGATGATTAATGATTTGTTATGGACGGAGTTGGATGGTATTGATCTGGACAATGTTTACTTTCAACAAGACGGCGCTACGTGCCACACAAGCAACGAAACCATTACTCTTTTACGGGAAAAGTTTCCGGACCGTGTTATCTCTCGAAGAGGTGATCACAATTTGCCACCGAGATCTTGTGATTTAACACCTTGCGACTTCTTCCTAAGGTCTACGCCAACAGCCCAGCGTCGATTCAAGACCTCAAAGATATAATTCGTAAGGCTATCGAGGACATACGGCAGCCACTTTGCGATTTGGTTATGGAAAATTTCATGAAAAGATATGGTCCTGTTCGCGTGGTCGTGGGGCCATTTGGCTGATCTTGTTTTTCATTATTAACGACATAACTTGCTCTTTATTATGAAATAAATATCCGATGATTTATCTCAAGAAATTAAATTTTTCTTTGAATACCAAAATTACACCTCTTATTGGTAAACCCTTTATTTCAAATTTCAAACATAATTATCAAATTTCAATTGATATTTTTCAAAATTTAATTGATATTTTTCAAATTTTCAATTGAAAATGATGTAAATTTGATATCACAGTTCCTAAATACGGCAGAGTCTATGGTGACAATGAAGAGGACGAAAACGTCGACCATCTCAAATGATATTGCTTGGGTCTAAGATCGTACTTTATTTTGGATCTGACATATACAGGGTGGGCCAAAAGTCACCATGGGGTTTAAAAATTTAATAACTTTTTCGTTTGTATATTTTTTTCATTTTCCAGATTATAAATTGTACAAAATGGAAATTTTTCTACACTAAGCATGGAAAATAATGTCACTTAAATGACCCCCATTTTCAGCTTCGCAATGATGAGCTCGTTTTAGAGCATTTTCCATAAAATCTTTCAAAATGTGTGGCTGTAGCGTTCGAATTTCTGCAACAATGTTGGCCTTGAGTTCAAGGATTGTATCGGGCGTGTTCACATATACTCGGTCCTTCATATAACCCCCAAGAAAATAGTCGGGTGCTGACAAATCTGGCAAATCAGTATGTTATCAATAGGCGTTTAACTAAATAGATTTGTAACATTTAATCTGGTTGTCTCCAGAAGGATTTTGTCTTTTCAGCATATTTTACATGACGGAATACAAATGTTAAGCATCCTTAATGCAGGCAACAATATTAAGGCTATATATGCTTAACCTCCATCATCACCATTTGCCTCATTTTAACCATCGAACTCTTATAAGTATTACGTTCTATTTTGTGCCTTAATCAGAAGCCTAGTCATTACCTATCATAAGTCTCTTCAATTTTGTTATTAATTAGGGAAGTTTGAAAACTTCATACCCAATAGTAAGGTGACATGTCGGCATGTATCATTTTCCTTAAACTACCCAAGTGCACACTGAGCATGATGATCACATGTTATTGATGTTGATTCAGTGATGAATATAAATATGGCCAGGTAAAAAGTTCTGTTATACCTGACGCAACAAGGTCCAACGACATTCCCATAACAACAATTGGCCTTACGTGGATATTTGTCAATATTACCTTAAAAAAAATTTATACGTTTCAGTCTCCGAAAAAATTTTTGGCAACAATAAACGTCAATAAATAGCATTATAATATTAACAACAATCAAAATATAGTAGTCGAAGCCGAGGCAGCTACAACAGGTAACAGACAATAAAGTAAATAAGTAAAAACAGAACGAACACTCAATATAAACGACTGAGAGAAACAGGTGTCACATTCAAATTTGCAGTTCGAAATTCATACAATAATGTTGAAGTTTAAATATGCGTTCGTTTAAACGTTTTGGGTAGGGTGTATGCAAAATCTTGACGCAACGACGGGCATACATGAAGAACATTTTCGGAAGTCGTAAGGAACTTAAACGCAAGTAGAGGACTTTCATTCAGATGATTCTGTTGTACAATGGTGATATTACACTAGTCAATAAAATCGCTGCAGAAACCGTACAGGGTTATGAAAGCTTGTCCCTAGAGGAAACTTGACAAGAGGGCATTGCGAATACAAATGTCCAAATAAATATAAAAAAATTTAGAATTAAAATACCTTTAATCCATTACTACGTATACTATTTCTCAATGTAATCAACAATTTCGCAGTTAGAAATTGAAAAAAAAAATTTTTTTTCCTAAAAAATTAAATTTTTTTATTAATTAAAGAACATAAAACATCAGAAACGGCAAAAAGTGTAAACTTGTATTAATTTGTCCTAAAGCCACACGACCTGTTCACAAAATGAGACATGGATTATAAAAATCGATGGACGGGTTTTCGCTCTTATTCACAATTTAGTGAAGGTATCTCATTTTATCAAGAATTGTGATTTTTTGTTCGGGTTGCACTAAATTAAGGATAAAAGCGAAACGCGTCCATCGATTTTTATGCTTCATATCTCATTTTGTTCATAGGTCATGTGGCTTTAGGATAAATTAAAAAAACTTTACACTTTTTGCCGTTACTTAAGTTTCATGTTTTTTTTTATAATAAAAATTTTGAATTTTTTAAGCAAAAAAATATTTTTATTCACCATTCTTTTTTTCATAACTGCGAAACTGTTGATTACATTGCGAAATAGCGTAGGCATAGATTACAGCTATTGTAATTCTAAATTTTTCTAAATCTAATCGGACAAAATCGGACTCGTCGTTCTTGAGTAATGATGACATATACTTATACATACAAATGCCCATTCTCAAAATACAAGGGTGCCTAGACACATTTAGATCGTATTAATATGTTCACCGTAGCTAAAATTCTCCTTAATGTTGTCAGTGAAAAAATTCAAGACCCTTCAAGATGTGCTGAAAATACTGAAACAAATCTTTTTTTTTCAAAAAAAAAGTGCAGGAAAATCTGAGAATTGGTAAAAATCGATTTTTTTCAAAAATTTCAAGTGATACAGACATTTCATGGGTACCGATCAACTCAGTAGGCTTACCACGAACCGACACAATTTGCTAGAAAGCTGACAAATTTTTCGACTACAATAGTGTAATTGTTGTTTCAAAAATATTTAGCCTGGTATTTACCACACCCGATTAACAGTGGTAAATGACCCCAGAGGTTATTGAAAAAATCATCAGACAACGGTCTCCTCATCCCAGAGCCAAGTTAAACCAAGCGTAGACTCCAAAAATTCCGCAGTATCTACCTTACGGAAATAATGCAGACCATACGCAAGGTACCACGCAAAGCAGCGCTTCCTTCTATATTGCAGGGCTAAAAACTTCCAGTGAAGCTGTACAATGCTCTCAGTTTCCTCTTGCTGACCACAGAACAGACAGTGGTCAATCCCATCAGTAGCCGACTTGAGAGAGTTGTCTCTAACGTCTCAGTAGTCAATAAGCCAATAATCACTGCCCGAACCTTTTCACTAGTAGTAGTACAGCCATTTCTACCAAAAGAATCCTTTGCTGCGTTCCCCTCAACATTACTATAACCTGGAAACCAGCAGAGTTGCAGCTTGTTGGTTACTAAACACGCTGAAAAATTTGTCGTTTTTTATTGTTTGGATGCAAATATAACGTCTTTGTAGCTTGTCGCAAATATAGTATACTTGTGTCCAAACTCATTGTGTTAGCTATTCAATATAATATGTTTGCGACACAATGATTATTAATTTATAATATATGTATTTGTGACCTAAATGTGGCTTTATTTGTTGAAAACTACTGACAACAAAAACGCTACAGATAATAAAGAAACAAAAACCAGTACATCTCCAATTCACGAAAACAATTCTTGCAAACATATACATCATTCCTGCAATATGTTGCTGGGGCCTATATTTTTCAGCGTGTATTATTCAAACCCCGTTTGCATTCCATAGCCGATTTGGATCTACAGATAATCAGCTGGATTGCATTGAGTGACGGTTTCATATCAACGCAGATCACGAATTTATCAGACAGGTACATGCTCGAGTTCATCATCTTCTCTAGCACCCTTATAATTGACAGTATTTCAAACTGGAATACACAGCATTTATTATACAATCTCAGTGATAAACTGAGTGGAATACACTCACTGAAGATCATAGATCCATTACCTGTGTCCATTTTGGAGCCATCTATGAAGATCAGTGTACCCACGAGTGAGGGGATAACCTTTCCAGCATTATTACCTCCGGCCATAGTGTAAAGTCCACCCTAATCAACATGAAGTAAGTTGCCCGTCTTAAGTATCTATACTGATCATACTCTATCATCCAATGGAGAATATTGACATGTGCCTTAGGATCATGTTTCCAGCATCGCAATTCTCCCCAGTAGCACACCGTCTCACAAACGAATCAAGAGCAACGCTGCCTGTTGAGTACTCCTCCTGGATCCACTGATGCACGTCGTCCGTTGTAGTTTGCCAAACACTTTCAACCGTGGCTCTTCATTTCATTCCACACAACCACGTACACGCTGAAAAATAACGACCCCAGCAACATATTGGTATATGTTTGCAGGCATTGTTTTCATGAATTGAAGACCGGCTGCCTTGTTTTTTCTTTGTTGTCTGTCATGTTTTTGTTTTCAGCAGTTTTCAACAAACATTGCCACATTTTGGTCACAAAACCAGATATTATAATCTAGTAAACATTCCGTCTAAAACTTGTTATATTAAATATCAAACACAATGTGTTTGGACACAAGCATACTATATTTGCAACAAGCTACAAACACGTTGTATTTGCATCCAAACAACAAACAATTTGCATCCTTTTTTACCAATCGAATTTTGACAGGCTTTGAGAACATTCAGTCCCTTCATCATACGTTTCCAGCTTAGTCTCTGGTCGAGGACAATATCAATATATTTGGTCTAAGAAACAAAAAATTACTCTAGAACGTCTAACCTCGGGTCTCTTAAATACTCTAATCTTACGACTAGGTGTGTAAAGGACTAGTTCCGTTTTCATCGGATTAGCACACAAGCCACAGCTCCAACCCAAAATCGATAGTCCACCCAGCGAATTTGGCATCAGATCACTGTTTGTACCTGCTGAAAAATCTATACTTTCTTTGTCGCAAACATAATATACTTGTGTCCAAACACATTGTGTTTGCTATTCTTTATTACATGTTGGAGACGCAATGATTAATATGTCATAATATATGAAACTTCTCCTGACCCCACTGATGCACATCATGCGTTGAACCTTGCCAAGCAATATCAATTGACTGTTTCTCAAGACCTCAAGGTTCCTGTCGGCCGTCGTTGGCGCAATGGTTAGTGTGCGCGGCTCTTGTACATGAGACGTGGGTTCAATTCCTCCTCTGACCACCTTACATTTCTGTCGACGACGGCCACCTCGCTCACTGATGGCGACACTATCGAGTACTTAGCCATGAAAAAGCTTCTTAAAATACCGTTCGGAACCGGTGTAGAATTGTAGGTCTAATTCAGTGAGTGTAAAACTAGAAAGCGCGCAGATCACTGGTTGTGAAAAACTCTCTCGGATGCAATGGGAAATCATTGTGGCTGTTGTTTATCAATGCAATCCACCCGTCCAGGCATCCAAAAGTTAGAGTTAGACAAACAATAGATATATACACTATACAAAAACACTTATTTTTGGAGATAGTTCTGACTTTTTTTTATTGGATTGTAAAGAAGACATGTTCCGATTAAGTAAAAAAAAAATGTTGTCCCATAACATCCCATGAAGGGATTGAGGAGAGCTTCACACAATCAGTGAGATGTGCGCTTTCTAGTTTTACACCCACTGATTGGGACCTACAGTTTTACACCGGTTACGAACGGTATTCTTGAGAAGCTTTTTCATGGCTAAGTACTCGATAGTGTCGCCATCACTATGCGAGGTGACCGTCGTCGAAAGAAATGTAAGGTGGTCTGAGCTGGGATCGAACCCACGTTCTCATGTACAACAGCCGCGCACACTAACCACTACACCACCGACGGCCATAAAAAAAAAGTATGAAATAAAATATCCGTCAAATAGCCTCCACGACTCTGATGACATCCTATTACTCTTTTCATTATTTTTTCCATGACTTATACACAGAGATGTGGCTGTATCTCACCGATGACGCGTTGGATCTCTGATTTGAGCTCAGGAATTGATTGTGGTGTATTCGCATAAACCTGAGATTTCACAAAACCCAAAAGAAAGAAATCGCACGGCGTTAAATCGCATGATATTGGTGACCAGTTGACATCAGCGACTCTTGCGATAATTTGTTCTGGAAATCGTTGATGCAATAAATCGATTGTTTCATGCGCGGTGTGGCAGGTGGCACTGTCTTGCTGATACCACATGTCGTCCAGATCCACGCCGTCGAGTTGAGACCACAAAAATTCTGTCATCATGCTCCTGTAACGAATGCCGTTCACAGACACTGCAATTTTGGCCCCATCTTCAAAAAAGTAAGGCCCATTCACGCCCATGCACTCAGTTCCCAAGGATGGCATGAGGATTTTCTGAGCCCCAAATTCGACAATTTTGTATATCCAGGAAGGCAATCAGATGGAAATGCGCTTCATCGGAGAAGATGACTTTTTTTTGAAAAATTGGTATTGACTTCACTTTGCGCCATTACCCATTGAACGAATTGCCGGCGCTTTCCATGGTCTGCTGGTTTGAGCTCCTGAGTAAGTTGAATTTTGTACGCATGAAGATGGAGGAAGTCTTTTGTCGATGTGGAATTGATGTTTTTGGGTTTTCGGCGACACTCTCATTTACAGCAGCAATATTTTCAAGAGACCGACCAATACGTTGACGCACAGGAGTCTTCCTGTCGATAACCCACCCAGTTTCTTCAAATTTTTTGATCACTCTTCGAATGGTTGACACATTAGTTGCACTTTCTCGACTGAAAATTCTTCGAAGTTTGCGAGCTGTCTCAGCATAACTTTACAAATTTTTGTAATAAGTTTTCACAATTATAACGCGTTGTTCTTTCGAAAACCGTTCCATTTTTAATAATCAGAATAAACATATGTGATAGCTGCCAAATTTCGGAGTTGCCACTTAATTTAAAAAGTGCAAACTTTCTGAGACACCCTTTACAAGAAAAATTTTAAATATTGCACAAAATATTTTGAAACAGTTACATCAACCTTTTCCTTTGTATTAATAACTAAATATTGCGTCAAGATTTTTGTTAATCCCTACTTTATTATAAAATGTCTTTACTACCATATTTTGTAGCACATTTTCATCGTATTGTCGTCTCTCATTGTTGTTTGCAAAATAAAAACAGTAATATTAATGACGTTAATGTTAATGATAATGATGGTGTGATGGCAATAGCAATAACAATAATAACAACAACAACACACACACAAAACCCATATACATAAGATACAACAGATACAATACTCGTACATACGATATGCTATGATATGATACTTTTAGTACTGTGTTTGTACGTATGTACCCTCGTACGTAGTACACGTTGTACTTACGAACGATTTCTATTAAATGTCATATGTAGTACATACGAGTATGACATTCTGTGTGACTTTTCAATTGAATTGAGTGAGTGTCGGTCGTTGTGTGCGATATTTTATAGTAGATTCCTTCTATAAACTCATATGTTTGACATCTTCCCAGAATCAAAATAATGCATTTAATGGCTTTTAAAACGATATTGCATTGCAATACATAAGTGATATTGTATTAAGAGCATGTCCTACATTAGGCACGAATTTGTGGGGTGACACAAAAAGTATGTTAACTTATTTATTGCTGATATAGCCTTCACGGAACCAATAGGAACTCATTTCTTTAAAGAAAATACTTATACCCTTACCCTTGTGTATGCCATACACGCTGAAAAAACGGTATTTGTAATATTATGTAGGAACCATTTATATGTTTGGATCACCCATATACATAAGTGCAAGCATTGTTTTAATGACTTGAAGATGTGCTGCTTTTTTGTTCATTTGTTGTCTGTCACGTTTACGTTGCCAGCAGTTTTCAACAAACGAAAGCATATTTGGGTCACAAAAATATATATTGTGCTATAATCATCATTGCGTCTCCAACATAAGTTGTTGAATGGCAAACACAATGTGTTTGGATACAATTTTACTATACTTGCGACAAACACTTTTTATTTGCATGCAAATAACAAATAAATATAGATTTTTCAGCGCGTATACAGCACAGTGATAATCAGGGGTGTGGAGCTTTACTAAAATGTTGAAAACTCCAACTCCTCAATATTAAAATTCTCCAAAAATAAAACTAAATATGCAAATGCATATTTTTTCAAATTTAGTTGTCTTAGATCCTCGTTATATTTAAAGTTGAAATTTCCTTTTAAGGCTGTAAGAGATCATGTTTTCTCCGGTTAGTGAAAAAAATGTAAATGCCTCGGGTGGAATTCGAACTCACATTCGCTGGACGATCGTTTCGATGTTTGTGAAGCATCATCTTCAGCAGAGTCTAGCCCGTCATGCCACTGCGGTGTGTATTCACACCAGTCACTAACCGAAGATATTTATTTTCATTGTGCAGAGTGATTGTTTGTCGCTACTTACACATTGCTTTCCTACTACTTACAGGCACTGATGCACAAGTTTTGAAAGTTCTATTTATAGAACACACTATTCTAATTGTAGTTGTCTCGTTCTGTTTTGGTTTGGCCCTACCATATTGTTCAAACTTATTTTTCTTAGATCCTTATTATATTTAAAGTTGAATTTTCCTTTAAGGCTAAGAGATCATGTTTTCTCCGGTAAATGGAAAAAATGTAAATGCCGCGGGTGGGATTCGAACTCAAATTCGCTGGACGATCGTTTCGATGTTTGTGAAGCATCATCTTCTGCAGCGTCTAGCCCGTTAAGCCACTGCGGTGTGTATTCACACCAGTCACTAACCGAAGATATTTATTTTCATTGTGCAGAGTGATTGTTTGTCGCTACTTACACATTGCTTTCCTACTACTTACAGGCACTGATGCACAAGTTTTGAAAGTTATATTTATAGAACACACTATTCTAATTGTAGTTGTCTCGTTCTGTTTTGGTTTGGCCCTACCATATTGTTCAAATTTATTTTTCTTAGATCCTCATTATATTTAAAGTTGAAATTTCCTTTAAGGCTAAGAGATCATGTTTTCTCCGGTTAGTTAAAAAAAATGTAAATGCCGCGGGTGGGATTTGAACCCACATTCGCTGGACGATCGTTTCGATGTTTGTGAAGCATCATCTTCAGCAGCGTCTAGCCCGTTAAGCCACTGCGGTGTGTATTTACACAAGTTGTTTATGCTGTTTATGTTTTCTTTTTCGTCTTCCTATATTCACCGCCAATATGAACGGAGGCGGTAGGCAAACCCAGTCCATCGGAATTTTGGATTTCACCTACTGTCAGAATATTAAGAATTAGACGCTGACCAGGATGAATATGCCGAACCTGGGTTTTCATCTTTTGGTTTCTATCCGCCGTTGACCCATATGTTCTTCATCCGCCTTCTAAGGACAAAAGAATATGCCCGACAGCTTGATGAACTTCAGTGGCATCAGTCACCTTCTAAACCTGAGACGAATCAGTGGTCGAATAGCTAATTATGCTGCTCATCGGAAAGCCTTGACTTCAGCTGCTAGAAGAAAAAACTATTCTACCATTGCCTGGGAACCACCACGTGGAAGATAAAGTGATAGGCACATGATGGAGAACAGACGGCTCCCAATATTTAGCTCCCCATGCGGTTTGACACTCCTCTATTAATTTCGCTGGAACTGTGTCAAGGGCTTAGTCGACGCTAATAAGCCAACTACTTTGGACGAGCTTGGGGCTAACATACGACACGCTATTGCTGGAATAACGCCGCACATATTAGACTTAGTCATCAACAAATTGTACCGACCGCTTCAAGCACTGCCTGCGAAGCCGAGGCTGTCACTTGAATGATCTGTTACTCCATAAATAATGCCAGAAATGTAGTTTCAAAATAATCTCTGAATCAATTTGATATCTCACACCGTTGTTGTTTAATTTAAGTTTATTTTCCTATCGTTCTTATTTGGTCACCCTTTAATAAAAAAATATAAAAATATGAAAGTTCTCCGAATTTCATTGGATTATCTGGAACCCTATTGGTAAGATAACAAAACTAATGAACCACAATAACGGATTCAATTAAATACATATAACTAGATTTCCCGAACCTGTGATGGTTCAAAATCTAAGGTCAACGTAGAAAAACTGTTGCCAGTTTAAAAATTACAATACCTGATTTTTTAACTCTACAGGGTGATTCAGGAAGTTCCGGACAAATTTCTCCAGCGTATTCCTTGGCTCATTTCATGAAGAAAAGTCCACTAGGACCATGTCCGAAAATGCAAGGGTGCGAAATGGCAGCGGGTTTAAAATGTTCGGATTGGCGGTCGGAGGGTAGTAGGGTAAAGTTGCTAACTTCTGAGTCAGTGGTCGGATTTTTTTGGGCTTGTTGGAAAGGTCTTTAAGAGGCCTTTCAGAATCAATAAAAAAAAGTAGGAAAAAGTCAAATCGCCGAGATACAGAGCTTTCACATTACCTCAATTTGCTCAGCCAGATGGTAGGTAACTTATGTTTTTTTCTGTTGAAAGATAGCCATACCTCTTACCTTTCCAAAATGACCTAAACGAAGCCCAGAGCTCTTACCGTTACACAGTTATGACCATTTTACTGAAATTCAAAAATGTTTTTTTTCCCTCGACGTTGGATTGGACGAGCTGGACCAATCGCCTGGCCGCCACGATCTCCAGATCTCACACCACTTGATTTCTTTTTGTGGGGCTACATGAAAGATTGTGTGTATTCTGTGCAGATCCACAATCGTGAGCAGTTACTTTCAGTCATTGAGGTAGCTGCGGTGAAAGTTCGTGAAAAGATGAGTGAACTAAACGTGGCGGATGTGGTTCGCAAACGGCTGCAATTGTGTTTAGTAGAAAATGGGAACCACATTGAAAACTTCCTTTAACATCAAATGTTTGTTTCCTTATGTGTTTGATTCTTCAGCTAAGAATTTCAATAAAATAAAATCTTAAACGTGTTAATTTACAAAAACAAATAAATGTGTGCTGGTATTTCGCTTCCAAACACAAAAACAAACATTTTTGCTTTTCAGTAAAATGGTCATAACTTTGGAACGGTAAGACCTCTGGGCTTCGTTTAGGTCATTTTGGAAAGGTAAGAGGTAGGGCTGAAAAAAAACCTAAGTTACCTGCCATCTCACTGAGCAAATTGAGGTTATGTGAAATTTTTTTTCCATTTTTTTCCGTAAGCTCTGTATCTCGGCGATTTAACTTTTTTCTACTTTTTTTATTGATTCTGAAAGGCCTCTTAAAGACCTTTCCAATAAGCCCAAAAAAATCCGACCACTGGCTCAGAAGTTAGCAACTTTACCCTACAACCCTCCGACCGCCAATCCGAAAATTTTGAACCCGCTGCCATTTTGCACCCTTGTATTTTCGGACATGGTACTAGTGGACTTTTCTTTATGAAATGAGCCAAGGAATACGCTGGAGAAATTTTTCGGAACTTCCTGAATCACCCTGTCTGTATATCGTATCACATTATTAAATATTTAGTAATTAAATATTAAGTAAAATTTCATTATTGTTATTTGGTTTTAATTGTTATTGATGGTTTATATCTCCTGATGATGCTACACAACGGAGTAACGAAATATCGAGGAAAATATATACAAGAAAAGCAAATTTGACCTCAAGCTGGGAGAATATAGATTATTTATTTAGTAATTTTATTAATACGGAGTTCAGGGTGGGCTGAAATAAAATCGTATCTAACTCCTACTCCAATCCTAAATGAAAATTAAACACAAGGCCATCTAAATTGGAAGATTACTATTTATAATTGTAGCCTAGGTAATATTTATTGTTGCCAAATGCAATCTGGCAACACCATTGGACTGTGCTTCAGTTTTAGCGCTTGTCTTTACTCAGAACGTGTTGACGTGCAATCATTATTTCTGAGTTTTTCAGTGACCCGAAAATATCATCTCCGTCTAAAAATAAAATTCACTCGTAACCATTTTCGTGCGATTATTTTTCACAACTGGGGACATGAGACGATTTTAAGGGACCTCCAGGAATACCCAATAGGGTGGTTTACGTGACACCCACTTCTACCTTTATGAGAAATTGTTTCCACTCATGTTCCGAATAGACTAGCAGGAATGCATACCAGGTTATAGAAAGCATTCTACACTGATGCCTCCGAACTAACTAAATAGCAAAGAATGAATTGGAGTCTATTCTAAAAAGCTGACTAAGGCCTTTCATAAAGGCTAACAGGCAATTGTAGCATCTATCAGGCAGAGGCCATGACAATTGGAGAAGTTGCCCTTTGGCTGCGACGAAACATCATCACCGACTGTAGTATTAACATCTGCTGTTACAGTTAGGCTGCTATAAAATTTCTGCATTCTGTATTCCTGACATCAACAGGTATCCACTACTGGCACGCATCTCTTGATTACTTACTTACTTAGGTGGCCTCAAACGACCCAGAGCGGTTAAGGGCATTTCAAAATCAGGATAACATGTTTCTCCAACCGTCTCGATCGTTAGCGTTTCTCCTCCAGTAACACCAAGCTCTCGCGGGCAATTTTCCACCCGGTCTTTCCAGTGAATTTTTGGTTGTCCTCTTTTTCGATGCCCTTCGAGTACGTCTTCGAATACCTTTCGCACTTGCTCCGTCTGATCCATTCTCCTGACACGGCCTCAGAGTTCGAATTTACCAACCCCCCTTCCACTACAATGTGTAACCCAGCCGTGAGGAATGTAAACGTTTACCCACAGGGTATGGGGAAAATAATGGGTAACTAACCACGACAATAGGGAATTGCCCATCACGATTAAACATTACACATGGTAAATGGGTAAGCGGCCTTTAGCCCATTTCGTGTTTCAGCGACTTTTTTATTTTAGCGATATTTTGAAAAAATATTCTTCCAAAGGAACTGGGCCACATTTTGAAACCGCCGTAGAAACTCATAAAAATTTGTTATTGTTTCGATTCGACGCTCCGTTTCCGAAATATAGACATGAGGGCGTTTTAGCGATTTCTTATTAGGAACATTTTTGTTTTAGCGATTTTCTTTTTTCTAAAAAAATCGTGATACTATTTATATTTCAGAGATTCATTGGTTAAATCATCCTGTGGAGAAAAAATATTATTTTTTGTATTTCTAAAATATTCTTATTTTGGCGATTTTTTGGAAATAAATCCAAAGGAGTTGGACCACTTCATAAAAACCCCTTAGAAACCCAAAAAATTAATTTTTTCTAATTTTTTCATATTTTCGATCAAAAATGGGGATGAGCTGCCCTGGGTAATCCTATTACCCATCGCGGCGGGTCATTGGTAACGGCCGCTTACCAATTCCCCAAGTGTAATGGGTAATCGTGTTGTATAATTCCCCATCGGCGTGGGTAACTACTAGAGTCTCCAAAAAAAACCGGAATTTTTCGAGAAATCAATTTTTCAAGAAACCGGTTTTCGGTTTGTTCGAGAAAGGAATTTTTCAAGAAACCGGGTTCCGGTTTCTAATTTTGGTAAAACCCGGTAGAACCGGGTTTTTTAGGTTTTTTTTTGGTTTAAATTAAATTACACATGTAGAACTTACAATACATTTGCTTAACGTCCATTTCATATAACGGGATTTTCAATAAGAGCACTACAAAAGTTTTTTTAAATAAAACAAAACCGGTTTTAGATACCAATGAAATTCTTTATTCCCGTGAAAGTACGTTCGATGCCATTATGTATGGAACTCGATTTCTTTTGCATGGCCACCACGGGCACGCTTTCAAGCATAAATCGGCCGATACTGCTGCAATTTCACGTTCGATATTCGTACGAAGTTCATCAATCGTCGCTGGCTTGTTGGCATAGACCATAGACTTGACGTAGCCCCACAGGAAATAATCTAACGGCGTCAAATCGCACGACAGAGGCGGCCAATCGACTGGGCCATTTCGTGAGATAACACGTTCACCAAACTTGGTTTCCAATAAATTGATTGTGGCATTCGCTGTGTGGCTTGTGGCACCGTCCTGTTGGAACCACATGTCCGCCAAGTCCATATTATCCAATTGGGGCCAAAAATATTCGGTTATCATTGAACGGTAGCGATTCGCATTCACAGTAATGTGCCGGTCTTGATCATCACGGAAGAAGTACGGCCCATAAACCGCACCAAACCGTAATTTTTTCGGGATGCAATGATGACTCATGGATTACGTGTGGATTGCTGTCTGACCAATAACGCATTTTTGACAAAGCCATTCAGCCAGAAATGAAACTCATCGCTGAAGATGATTTTCCGATGAAAATTCGAATCATTTTCAAGTTGTTGCTCAGCCCAATTCACAAACATACGACACTTATGGTGGTCAAGCGGCTTCAGTTCTTGCGTCAATTTGATCTTGTAAGGATGTAGGCCAAGATCTTTTCGCAAAATTCGCCACAACGACGTCACAGAGATGCCCAACGCTTGAGAACGACGTGTGACAGACACATTTGGGCTTTCTTGAACTGAGGCAGCAATATTCTCGACACTACGGGCACTTCTTTGTCTCACTGGCACGGGAACATTTTGTATTGTGCCTGTGGATTCAAATTTTTGCACTAGACGCTCAATTGTTGATCTGGTAGGACGATTATGACGACCATAAATTGGACGTAGCGCTCTTAAAGTTGAGGCCACTGACTCCAAATTTCGGTAGTAAATTTTAATAATTTCGACTCGTTGTTGGCTCGTATATCTTTCCATGATGAAATGGCAAACCCTAGTGAAGTGAAATGGCAAAAGAGCGTATCGATTTACTTTTGTAGCGTCTCTGTTGAAAAACCCTTTACTTGTTCGTGTTAAAACCGAAAGCCATTCCTTCTCCATTCGCTCGAGCAATTTAAATTGGCAAGGGAGCTTAATTTTTAGTTCTTTGAAGATTGAAATCTTTTAAACTCCCGAGTTTTATTTTTAGCTCGGGAGCCGAATTTTTATTTTCAAAGATTTTAAAGTAATGCTCGCTCCCGATTTAATTCGCGAGTCAAAATTTCATAATATTTTTTAATTATTAAATGTAAAGGAAAAATTTACATATGGGTGAAAAAATAGAAAAGCGGGCAACAAATTGTGAACATTTGATAATACGCGAAAATTGTTTGAAAGAATGGGAAAGGTGGGAGGTGTTTGAAAATGCGACAAAAGTCATATCGAATCTTCAAAATGCAGTAAAAAAGTGGTCGAAAGGGTAAATGTTGAAGATACGAGAACAATCTTTTGGAAAGGATAGGAATGTTCAAAAATTGTGAGGGTAAAAAGGGCGAGAATAATGGTTTGGAATGCTTAGGAAATTGCAAAAATTTTGAGTTGGGGTAAAAAGGGTATAATAGGGTGCGATAAGAGTAAAACTTTAAAATGCGAGAAAAATCGTTTGTACTCGTATAGGTTAGGAGTGTGGCAAAAACTGTGAATGTGGATAAAAAGGGGGCGATAAGGGTAAAACAAGAAAATGCGAGAAAATCGTTTGCAAATATTAGGAATGAATCAAATATTGTGTATGTGACTAAAAATGGGGTAAAAGGACTACAACTAGAAAATGCGAGCAAAATCGTTTGGAAAGGTCAGGAATGTCTTTTCGTCGTTTTATACTTTTTTATCTACATATTATATTTTTAACACGTTCCAAACGATTTTCCCAAATTTTTACATTTTACCCATTTTTGATATATTTTACATAAATACAATTTCTTCTCGCATATTCACATTTTAATCTTTTTACGTACAAACACATTTTTAACAAATTCAAATTATGTCATGCATTTCATTTTGCTGTTTTAAGTTTTACCTAATTTGACTGTTTTTGAAGTTCAAATATTTTTTAGACACTACACTATTTTGAATAAATGCCCCATTATTACAAACTAAATTTCTCGTTGTTTAAATTTTTACCCTTTGTATCATTTTTTAGCCGCAAACACTGTTATTAACACTTCCCAATCATTTCAAAGTAATGTTCCCCTTTTTTCAAGTTTTACCGTTTGCTACCCCTTTTACCCATATAGTTTCTTTGATAGACACATTCGCAAGGATGACAATTTTTTGCACTTTCAAGTTTAATGTTTCTGTTGCTCTTTTTACCCCTTGTTACGTTTTTTGCCCACCTACACTGTCTTTAACATATTCCAAATCATTCGAAACGATTTTCTTTGCATTTTGAAGTTGTACCATTTCATGATTCTTCTACAGCTTTTTACCCATACACATTATTTTGAAAAAAATTTTAAATCTTTTCTAAATATTTTTTCCGATATTTCAAGTTGTACCATTTTTACCAATTTATTCCCCTATTTACCACACTATTTTGGAACATTCCAAACGATTTATGGATTATGTTTTCTGTCCATTTCTCTATTTTCAATTATGTATTTCTTTTCAATTGTAAAGGGGTTTCCAACAGAGGACGCTACAAAAGTAAATCGATAGGGACAGCAAACGACGCCATATTTTTTCGAGCTCTTTTGACATTTCTCTTCAGTAAGGTTTGCCATTTCATCATGGAAAGATATACGAGCCAACAACGAGTCGAAATTATTAAAATTTACTACCGAAATTTGGAGTCAGTGGCCTCAACTTTAAGAGGCCAACTTTAAGAGGCCTCAACAATCAGCGATGAGGCTCATTTCTGGCTGAATGGCTTCGTCAATAAGCAAAATATGCGTTATTGGTCAGACAGCAATCCACACGTAATCCATGAGTCATCATTGCATCCCGAAAAAATTACGGTTTGGAGCGGTTTATTGGCCGGCGGCGTCATTGGGCCGTACTTCTTCCGTGATGATCAAGACCGGGACATTACTGTGAATGCGAATCGCTACCGTTCAATGATAACCGAATATTTTTGGCCCCAATTGGATAATATGGACTTGGAGGACATGTGGTTCGAACAGGACGGCGCCACAAGCCACACAGCGAATGCCACAATCAATTTATTGGAAACCAAGTTTGGTGAACGTGTTATCTCACGAAATGGCCCAGCCGATTGGCCGCCTCGGTCATGCGATTTGACGCCGTTAGATTATTTCCTGTGGGGCTACGTCAAGTCTATGGTCTATGCCAACAAGCCAGCGACGATTGATGAACTTCGTACGAATATCGAACATGAAATAGCAGCAGTATCGGCCGACTTATGCTTGAAAACCGTCGAAAATATTGGGTTCATGGCCCGTGGTGGCCATGCAAAAGAAATCGAGTTCCATACATAATGGCATCGAACGTACTTTCACAGGAATAAAGAATTTCATTGGTATCTAAAACCGGTTTTGTTTTATTTAAAAAAACTTTTGTAGCGCTCTTATTGAAAAATCCTTTATATGCCTTTTTTCCTTGTTCTGTTTATACTTTCAATACTACGTCCATATTTTGAATCGATCCCACTAATTATTTCTAAAGTCGTATGATGAATATTGATGTAAAAACGATCGTCAATTCAATGAAGCTGGAAATGATGAAATTTGTCCTCAATTCAATGAAAAACAATTGATGTAAATTTTTCATCGATTTGATGTGGAGATTTACGGTCAGTGTAGACATGGATTCTGTGTCCATGATTTCTGCAGAGGCTGTGGGGATGAAGAGGAGGATGAGATCGTTGAATGTCTCATATACTACTGCACGGCATTTTGTGTGAGTAGGAGACAATATCGAGGATGTTACTTCATGTTGGTTCTAACAGACATTTGGGAAGTTAAGCGGAATAGTCACAGGATAGTTTAGCAGAATACTAAATGGATCGTCATGGATTAATGAACGTCTCTTTTCAGCCACATCCTGGAATACAGGGATGGGGTATCATATGGCTTGAACACCCCTTAATGTTAGCAGGTGCCAGGCCGGGGTAACACTTTGTTGGGCTAAGTCTCTTAATAGCGAAAGCAACTTCTTGGCTAATCTTGCCTGCACGAAATTATACCTTTACATGACAGGGTAAATTTAATGGAAAAATCCAAATATTTTGGTTGCAAATCCGTGTAAGTAAATGTAAATTTATTTTCGTTATTCGCCTTAGCGGATTATACACGCTGAAAAATAACGGCTTCAGCAACATATTGCAGGAACCATCCATATTTTTGGAAGCATTGTTTCAGTGAATTGAAGGTCTGCTTTTTTTCTCTTTAGTGTCTGTCACGGTTTTGTTTTCCGCAGTTTTCAACAAAAAAACACATTTGGGCCACAAACACATATACTATTTTAACCTATTAATCATTGTGTCACAAACATGTTATATTGAATAGCAAATACAATGTGTTTGGACACAAGTATAATAAATTTGCGGCAAGCTACAAACACTTTATATTTTCATCCAGACAACAACAAAATATACAAACTTTTCAGCGTGTATATACAAGAGTCATGCACTCAAAACATTGCACTACCGACAGTCGCAAACTTCTAAGACTCATTTTCCAAATTCGTGCCCAACATGGGAGTAATCTAGATGAAGACAATTTCTGGCTAACACCGTTGGCAAGGAAAATTATACTTTCGCATCGATCTCATAGGTATAAGTAACATTCCCTAATGTATTGTAGCCGTCTCAGATGTATAAAGATGCGTTGTATTTACACATGTTGTATGTGTTCTAGCAGCCCGCATTAATATCTATACGACATTATGCCTTACAGTGTTACAGCCTGATATGTACTCTACAACACTTACTTGTATCACGCTTGGCACGATGATACAATACAATAGGATGAGTACAATAGAAGCGACAATCGACAGGTTGTTGCTTTTTTGATGAGCTCACATGAGCTCCATAGTACATGTGGGCGTGTAGTATTTATAGCTGTTGCCGGTATTGTCGTTTCATTGTTAAAAGGTTCCTCTCTATCGAATTGTAATAGTCTGTTGGTTTGGCGTGGACCGAAAGCTATAGGAGACTTTGCGGGAGGAGTACTACAATATGGCTCTACAGGCAGTGGTTTCTGTTTTAATTTTGATGTTGTAGTGTATGAAAGGAAAACAAAATTAACACACTGTATGACAGAAACAATATAGAGTTTAAAAACTATATATGTAAATACCACAGCAAAAACGAAGCAGAAATTGTGTCAATGTACTTGACAACATCACATCATCAGCTGTTACTATCTAGTACTGATGGAACTATAAAGGTGATGGATTTTTTGGAACGAAGTTCCTTAGCGCACGTCGTGGGATGGGAGTTAAATGAAAAAAAATTAAACACTGGTTTTTTAACACTATTATGCCACAACCCAGTATTATCAACTATATTGGGTACTTTTGTTTTGGTTTGTGTCTAGGCTAACATCTGTTGGGTAATTTGCGAAGTTTTCTAGGTGGAGCCTGTAACCAATATTTAGTGTATATTATAGTTGTGAACCCAATAAAAAGAAAATTTAGAAAAGTCAAGTGAAAGAAGTTTAAAAAAAGAAAATTTTCTTAAATAAGTGCCTTTTCTTAAAAAAAGTAAATTTTCTCAAAACAAAAAATACCTATTAATATTCTTAAACAAAGTAGCTTTTCTTAAAAAATTACGTTATCTTAAAGAAGTAGCTTTGCTTAAAAAAAATTCCTTACAAAAAGTACCTTTTCTTAAAAACGTTTTTTTTTTAAAATAACAACCTTTTCTTCAAAAAGTACATTATCGCACAACAAATTGCCTTTTCTTAAAAAACTAAATTTTCTATAAAGAGTACCCTTTTTTGTGAAACAAAGTAACTTTTCTTGAGAGTACCTAGTCCATAAGTACCTGCACCTACTCCATAAGTACCTGCACCCGAGCATTATCTTGATGAAAAATAACTTTTTTCTTGGTCATATGGGGTCGTTTTTGTTTTAAATCCGCGTTAAATCTGTCCAATTAGTTGGCATAATATTCGCCGTTTATTGTTGTTCCCTTTTGAAGGTAATTGATGTGGATTATCCCGCGTGCAGCCCAAAAAAACTGTTGTTATCACCTTATTGCCCGACAAACTTACCTTGGCCTTCTACGGACCTGGTTCACCCGGAGAAACCCATTGTTTAGACTGCTGCTTGGTCTTCGGAATGTTGTAAAGGATCCATGTTTCATCCACAGTTACAAAATGACTCAAAAACTCCTTCGAATTGCAGTTAAACAACTCCAAACAATCCTGTGAAGTTGTCACACGATTACGTTTATGGCCAATTGACAGCAAACGCGGCACCCATCTTGCGGACAGTTTTCTTAAACCCAACTGATCATTTAAAATCGAAGCCACACTGCCATATGAAATTCCTATGGCATCAACAATCGCACGCCCTTTTACTCTTCGATCGGCCAACACTATATCGTGGATTTTTTCGACATTTTCGGGTGTATTGACCTCAATTGGCTGTCCAGAACATTCAGCGTCATCTGTACTTGTGCGGCCGCAACGAAAGTCAGTAAACCACTTTTTTCCTTTAAAAAAACCAATGAGTGTTCGATCTCACGGGCGATGTGTTAACACCTTTTTGTTACACGGTACCTGTTCGATTTCTATGAACACATTAGTAAATGTTACATTGGAAAATAAAAAAACAGCGTTCAATCATATGATGACGTCACATTTAAATAATATTAATATTTAAAATTATTTAAAAACCAGTGCAAGCACATGTGTCCTTATTTTCTTGTTTAATACTTTTAGTTTTATTCCCACAAAAAGCAAAGAGGATGCAAAGCAACAGACACATGTGCATACATACATTGTTATATTTGTACATTCGCTACACAAGTTCACACAATTTTCGTTGCTCTCTTGCTATCTCATATTTATATACGTATAACCACGTCCTTATTCTCTTTGCTCTGAGAGAACTCCGCACCCACACAAGCCAACTATTCGCTGCCGCAACATCAGTGTGTGTTTTTTTCGCACTTTGACAATCTGTGTTTCGCAGTCGGACAAATCTGTCTTCTATATATGGGTTTAACTTAGGTGTATGAAAAATAGATGCTGGCCGATTCTGAGACCTACCCGATATGCACACAAAATTTCATACAAATCGGTCCAGACGTTTCGGAGGTGTTTAACACCAAACAATCGCAGTCGGACAAACTGTGTTTGGATGTATTCAATTTGTGAATTTAGTCCCTACCCGCGCCGATAGATGTTATAAATAAAACATCAAAAAATTTATAATTTTACAAAAAGTATCTTTTCTTAAAAATCCATTTAAATTATCGTATTTTTCAACAGGCGCCTTCGGCATGTTGGAACTAACTAGTACATAACATACAGCGAAAGGAACTTCGTTCCAACCGGGTGTCCCCTGGCACCTCATGTAATTTTTTTTATATTGAAATGCCTTTTTGAAAGGCAACAATTTGCATCTGCCTTTTCGCCAAATGGTAGTTATATATTTTGAAAGATTGATTTGAACTGTAAAATATCATTTCAATTGAGCAGAGATACTGGACATAAACGGTTAGGATTTTAAAACTTTACCCCCAGTGCTATCTCCATCATCAGCAACATTCTCTTCAATGCCATCATCAGCAGCAACATCGGTAGTAGGCACCAGTAGCAACATGTGTACATCAAGTCTTTACAATACTTTTTGTCAGCACTTTCAGACAATGAATTGCTTTTTTTTCTTTGTTTTTCATTAAAATTATTAATATCTTTTACTCGCACTCAATCTCATATCGTATGGAGATTTTCCCAAAGCAACCGTGTTGTCTCATGTCTCATTTCCTGATACTGGTATTATATTTTTTTCATCTCCTGTATTTTTTGCCTTACATTCTCAAACGCATCGTCTATATTCATGTTGCGTTTTGAAATGCATAGATTGAAATATACACATGTGACTGATTTGGATTGAATGTTTTTCTTGAATGTTATTTTAATTAAAGTCTCACAAAACAGAAGCACAGTGGTTTCACAGTATTTTCGAACATAACAAAATTTCGAACATAACAAATTGAATTGAATATACCGAATAGCACATGGTTGCAACGCTATTGATATAAGGAACAAACATATGATTACTAAATATCAACCAACCAACTAACCAACCAACCATCCCAAAGATCTCGCTAACCATATAAGCAGAAGTGAACGTTCTATCATTTTCTAGTTCTGCATGCAATGGAAAACTTCGTTACGCACAAACGAATTCTGAGATAAATGAACTTCGTTTGGGAATGTAATTACGACAAACGAACATGCAAATTTTCATTTACGGCAAACGAACAGGAACATAGTTGGGATTCTGATAATGAACTTGTCGCTTAGTACGAAAATATAATATATATATATAAAGAATAACCAACATTTTAACCACGTCGTAGATGAAATTCCCGTGACTATGGCGTAGTGGCGTAGAATTATCCTTATGAAACAGTTAACGTTTTCCACTACATCGTTTGTTCTTGTCAACGATACGTGATTGACTTTAACGAAAATAAACAATATAACTATGCGACTGGTAACAAATAACTTGTTTATAGTTGATTTGAATTGGACTATGAGTAGATGAAATTAACAAAGTTGTTTGGTTAATAAGCACTGCAACTGACACTCAATATAAAAACACGTAAAATAAATAAATTTCTAAAAAGTTTTATTAATATTGTACAATTTTACAATAAATTCTTACACTAATTTGTTTATTCGATCGTAAACTTGGGCAAATAGAATCGAATTCCCCGTACGTTGAAAACTACGAAATAAAACAATATGCAATAAATTCAGACACCTAAATAAATCGTGTATTGTCAAAATGCCAAATATATCGGGCTATACTTATACACTAGGGTGTCCGAAATTGTTTTTGCTCAAGCTTTATCTGAAAGCTCATAGGGTACATTATTTTTGCGGTTTTTGATGTGTTAACGTCTATAGGCATGGGTAGGGCAATCTATCAAAGTGAACACATGCAAACAACACACAGCGTTAACATCACATACGTGGTTGTTATACAACAACAGTCTCAGCCTGAAAATAAGTATGATGGCATTGATGTAGCGGCAGCTTACAAACAAGCAGTTCATCGTCGCCAAAGAGTATTGAATAGTATAGAGAACTCATGGAACGAATTGTTTGACCCAAAAGCACTGGCGACATCTGGCGAATGATTCAAAACGTATTACTCTCTTTTTGCCAGAACTTGGTCCATTCATAATTTTTATGTGAAACATTGATGCCTTTTATGCTTTTTGTATTGTTTTATGTAATAACATTGACGAAATGGTGCATTTATATTGAAATATTCTACAAAGAGAATAAGACCCGTTTATGGTCTACATGAGAGCGAAAAAAGAGTGCAATAAGTTCTCTATACTATTCAATACTTTCTGTCGTCGCTCTGTTTATGATAAAACTAAAACAATTATTTGAGTGAGCTAAATATTAATTAATTTATTTTAACAATATTAGATCTTATGTTAAAGCAGATGTAAGAAAAAAGAAAGTGCAATAGCAAAAGAGCCTTCAGCATAAAAACTATTCTTTTTTATATTTTCCAATGTAACATTTACTAATGTGTTCATAGAAATCGAACAGATACCGTGTAACAAAAATGTGTTAACACATCGCCAGTGGGTTCGTACACTCATTAATTTTTTTAGATTTTTCGGAAGAGGTTTAGAGATCGCGCATGTCGAATTTCCCCCAAAAATCGGGTATTCTGGACGTTTTTTGAATTTTACCAAAAACTTGGTTAATAATATTTTTAAAACCCACCGGTTTTGGCAATGATTTTGCTCGATCAGTTACCATGTGTTACGTTTTTCGTAAATATTGCATATATTTTGAAATTTTGTAAATAACGTTTTATAACTTTTAAAATATCTATGAATGTTTAATACTCTAATGATGCACTATAAAAGACGGATAAATTCCAAGAAAGAATTTTAATTTTTCCGTTACTGTTAAGGAGTTATACCATTTTAAAACTCATTACCCATTGTATGAAATTAAAAATATTTTCAACTGTTTGCCATTTTTGCATCGGATTTGCTTTAAACTTGTATAAATATTTAAAAACCTAATGATGTACTTTAAAAGACGGATATATTCCAAACAATTCTGTGAACAAAGGTTTTGAATTTGCAGTTACTGTTCCAGAGTTATGTCATTTTTAGTCTCTTTACCCATTGTAAGAAACTAATAATATTTTAAACTGTTTGCAATTTTTGCATCGGATTTGCTTTAAAGATTGCATTAATGAAAACATCTTCATGTGCTAAGTAACGACAAAGAATTACGCGCAGCAATAAACGGCCCCGGGAACATATTGCAGGAACCATATATGTATGATTGCCAGCGTTGTGTTTGCAAATATGGCTTTGTTTGTGGAAAATTGCTGAAGAAAGTCTGACAGACAACAAAAGAAGAAAAACGCATCAGATCTGCAAGCAATGAAAACAATGCTTGCAAACATATAATGGATTTGCAATATCTTGCTGGGGCCGTTTTTTCTGCGCGTAAATATTTGTCTTTACTTGGAGCTGGTAGATTTTTTTTATTAATTCAATGTTTAAAGCATATCCGATGCATATCCGAGGCAAAGGGTTTATAATATTATTAGTTTCATATAGTGGGTAAAAATTTTTAAAATTGTATAACTCGGGAACTGTTACTGCAGTCTCAAAATTTGTTGTTACAAAATTGCTTGGAATTTGTTCGTCTTTTAAACTTCATCATTAGTTTTTTAAATTTTCTTAAAAATTGTAAAAGTCATAAAGCGATATTCACAAAATTTACCCGAAATTTGCGAAAAAATATAATACAACACAGGATGTTTCAGGAAGTTTTGGACAAATTTCTCCAGCGTATTCCTTGGCTCATTTCATGAAGAAAAGTCCACTAGGACCATGTCCGAAAATGCAAGGGGGCGAAATGGCAGCGGGTTCAAAATTTTCGGTTTGGTGGGCGGAGGGTAGTAGGGTAAAGTTGTTAACTTCTGAGCAAGTGATCGGATTTTAAGAGACCTTTCAGAATTAATTAAAAAAGAAGTAGAAAAAAGTCAAATCGCAGAGATACAGAGCTTTCGGGAAAAAATGGGAAAAAAATTCACATAACTCCAATTTGCTCAGCCAGATGGCTTTCTGCTGAAAGATAGCCATATCTCTTACCTTTCCAACATGACCTAAACGAAGTCCAGCGGTTTTACCGTTCCAAAGTTATGACCATTTTACTGAAATGCAAAAATGTTTGTTTTTGTTTTTGGAAGCGAAATAAATAAATAAATAAATGGTTTCCCATTACATCCCATGAAGGGACAGGGGAGAGCTTCCCACAATCACTGAGCTGTGCGCTTTCCAGTTTTCACTCACTGATTGGGACCTACAGTTTTACACCGATTCCGAACGGTATTTTGGGAAGCTTTTTCATGGCTATATACTCGATAGTGTCGCCGTCACTATGCGAGGTGACCGCCGCCGAAAGAAATTTTTCTTTAAGGTGGTCAGAGCAGGGTTCGAACCCAGGATCTCATGCGCAAGAGGCGCGCACACTAACCATTGCACCACCGACCACTAGCAAAATAACAGTACACATTTATTTGTTTTTGTAAATTAACACGTTTAAGATTTTATTTTATTGAAATTTTTAGCTGAAGAATCAAACACATAAGGAAAAAAACATTTGATGTTAAAGGAAGTTTTCAACGTGGTTCCCATTTTCTACTAAACACAATTGCAGCCGTTTGCGAACCACATCCGCAACGTTTAGTTCACTCATCGTTTCACGAACTTTCACCACAGCTTCCTCAATGCGTGCAAGTAACTGCTCACGATTGCGGATCTGCACAGAATACACACAATCTTTCATGTAGCAGAAATCAAGTGGTGTGAGATCTGGAGATCGTGGCGGCCAGGCGATTGGTCCAGCTCGTCCAATCCAACGTAGAGGGCAATTGGTGTTAAGCCAATCCCCCACAAAAAGCCCGTAATGCGCTGGAGCACCATCTTGTTGGTAGAAAACATGATTTCGTACCGCAAGAGGTACTTCCTCTAGGATTTCTGGCATGACTTCTAGCAAAAAAGTCAAATAATTGTGCGAATTTAACCAATTTAACCAAATGTTGTCGATGATGCCAGCCCAAACGTTGTCGCAAATCGGTGTTGAAATGCTGTTTCTTTCTTGTTGTGGGGATTGTCATGGGCCCATTCGTGGAAATTATGGAAATTAGTTATGCCGTCTCTCGTGAATTGCCCTTCGTCGGTCCACACAATCGATCGTAAAAATATAAATGCGTGTACATCACGTTGCAACATCTCACGGAAAAGTTGACGCGTAGTGGCAAATCAGCCGCCAAGAGTTCTTGAACTAGTGTGAAATGGAATGGATTTTTTTTCTTTGTGAAGGACGCGCCATACTTTTGATTGTGCCACACCAACTTGGACCGCGATTCGGCTTGTGCTTGTCGTTGGGTTCTCGTCTATCGCAAAAAAAATTAACTCTGCAACTTCAAAGAACGTACCTTCACGAAATCGGCGATGCGTCTCACTGAATGTTGTTCGGTTTGGTGGTCGTCGATTAGGAAAACGTAATGCATATTCACGTGCAGCAGCTCTTGCATTACCATCGCAGAATCCATACATGTAATGAATGTCTGCTAATTCTTCGCTTGAATAAGTTGCCATTTTTACTAATTCAAAACACAACGTACTCGAAACTGTTGCTGCAGCAGAGATTAGCGTAAACAAATAAATGTGTGCTGTTATTTCGCTTCCAAAAACAAAAAATTTTTCAATTCCAGACAAATGGTCATAACTTTGGAACGGTAAGACCCCTGTATAAATATAAAATATAATATATTTATAACATATAAGTGGCAACAGGTTTATAATATTATTAGTGTCACACATGGGTAAAAAAAAAATGGTATAACTCAGAAACAGTAACTGCAAATTGAAAATTTGTTTTCACAAAATTGCTGGGAATATATCCCTCTTTTAAAGTGAACCATTAGTTTTTTAATTTTCATAGAAATTTGAAAAGTTATAAAGCGATATTTATAAAATTTCTCCAAAATTTTCAAAAAAAATTTAATACATGTTACCTTATTGAGCACAATCATTGCCACAACTGGTGGTTTGTGAATATTCAATAAAATGTTGGATTATAGCTTTAAAAATGTTGATTTAAAAACTAAGAAAATCGTGGTTATTGACCGAGTTATAAGTAAAATTCAAAAGACGTCGGGAATACCCGATTTTTGGGGTGAATTCGACTTGCGCGATCTCTTCAAAAAAATCTAGAAAAAATCTCAAAAATACTTTGCCCTATAAGCTTTCCTATTAAGCTTGAGCAATCATGAGAATCGAAAATGAAACATTTTTGGGACATCCTATTATACACATCGCACCCTAAATACAAAAGTGTCACAACTCAAAATTGACAAATTTGCAGTAGAGGCAAAAAACTGAGTTGGAAAGTTAAAAAGTGTATGAAATGTCCCAAACATAGACATATTAATACTGGATTTGTTTGACGAAAGGGAAGAGAAACTGACGCCAAATTTTCATAGCAGATAGAAATGGTCCTCGGTGATTGTTTTTAAGAAAAAAATTAAAATCTCGAAATTTTGAGTTATTACGCTTTTGTATTTAGGGTGCGACATGTACTTTATGTTGTCTCAGTAAGAATGCACTTTTTAAATTTAGTGTAATTTTTTTTTTTTTGTTCAAGTGGCAACTCTGAAATTTGACAGCTGTCACACATGTTTATTCCGATTATTACAAATGGAGCGCTTTACGAAAGAACAATGCGTTATATTTGTGAAAACTTCTTACAAAAAGGTGGAAAGTTATGCTGAGACCGCTCGGAAACTTTGGAGAAATTTCAGGAGAGAAAGTGCACCTAATATGTCAAAAATTCGAATAGTGGTCAACAAAAAACCTGGGTCGGTTATGGACAGTTTTTCGCACATTACGCTTGAGAGGAACTAAACGAGAATTGTTAGTTTCTGTGACTAAAATGAATTGCACCTTTGCTGAGCGCACATTGTTTTAAGCCAACCACAGGCGTGTCATTCACGAGCACGAGCATCGTCGATAACTTTTCATCTGACTGATGAAGTTGAAAAAATTTTAACAACAAATTTTGTGAAAATGACAGGGATGCAAACAACTTTGATTACATTCTTATTTGGTGTCAAGAAGGGCGGTAAACCGAAAATAAGCATCAACAATAGCTGATATTTATGCTCCAGAATATTTTATATATATATTTTAAATATTTTATAAAATATATTTTTTTGTATATTTTAAATATTTTATAAAATCATTTGTAACATATCATCTTAATAAATAAATAAATAAATATTGCACACAACGACAAAACAACGAATTGTTAGGAATGTACTGGAATTGTAGGAATATTATTTTTAGTTTGCAGACCTTTTGAATATTATAATTTTCGTATGACCTTAATACAAGTCCCAAACGTTCTCGTTGATTTTCAAGCTTAAACCACTGTGCCGCACATCGATTAATGACTGATGTGTACACATTCTTCCATACAAATAGTCTACTAAGTATATGATTATTATATACTCGCGTATGAGTATACATATTTTACATAGCTTCATCCATATATGTATGTACTATATGCTATATTAATGATGAATTCCTTTCATATTCAGCAATTTCTTGTTGACAATGATAGTATATTTATTATTATTTTTTTTTTGTTTTGTTCTTATTCTTTTTATTGTTTCTGTGAATCGTTGCTTTCATTTCTTATTTTTCATATTGAATATCTCGAACATTTTTTTTGTTACTTCAGGCTGTTTAAATGAGGAAACACTTGTAATCAATGAAAATTGTAGCAACATGTACTGCCACTATGTCTCCGATTTGGTTTTTCTGTGTTAAAAAGTTAATGAACTTTTAGGGAAGATGTAAAGTACTACGGGTATACGGGCAGTTATTAAGGAACAGCTGTCAGCAATGTAAAGCAGGAAGAAAGTAAAAGTTGTTTATGGGTGGTGAAAAATTACTAATAAATTGTGGGTTGGTATCGCCAATTTTTTAGGAAATAAATTAAATTTCCGTATTATTGCCCAAGAAATGTTGTCCGGTAATCATCAATATTTAAATACAATATAATAAAAAAAATAATAAAAAAATATTATTCCTAGATTTAGAATACGATTTATGAATGATGATGATGATGAATTTCAAACTTTTCGATATAATTTTGCCATTGATTTCCCAAAAATGTTTGAGGATCTCAGTTATGGTCTAAAGTCTAAAGAATGTCTATAAATTCCTTACTTGGCTATAGATATCGAGATATCATTGGCAATGTGGTGGAAGCACGCTGAAAAATAACGGCCCCAGCAACATATTGCAGGAACCATGTACATGTTTGCAAGCATTGTTTTAGTGAACTGAAGACCTTCTGTTTTTGTTTCAGTGTCTGTCACGTTTTTATTTCCAGCAGTTTTCAACAAACAAACCCACATTTGTGACCCAAATTATAACCTATTAATCATTGTATCCCAAACATATTATATTGAATACGTATATGTTTGCAAGCATTGTTTTCACTAATTAAAGATCTGCTGCTTTTTATTCTTTAGTGTCCGTCACATTTTTGTTTTCAGCAGTTTTCAACAAACAAAACCACATTTGGGTCTCAAAACATAAATTATAGTCTATTAATCGTTGTGTCTGAAACATGTTATATTGAATAGCAAACACAATGTATTTGGGCACAAGTATTATATATTTGCGACAAGCTACAAACACGTTATATTTGCAACCAAACAACAAAAAAGGTTTGTGGTTTTAATTAAAACGTAGTTTCTTACTAAATCCTATTTTTATCATAACCATTTTCTCTGGAATGTGTTGGATTATCTGTTTCGATAGACAGAAACCCGTCTGTTTACCATCTGCGTTCTGTGATCCTTTTGGTCTCATGCACTGTTTGGCTGCAGTGATTCCGATCTCTTTTTGCATGCAATTGTTTCGCCACCATATCTGCCTCGTACTTCATTTATAACCTAATGAGGTTTAGGGAAGATGTTTCCTCCATTGGTAAGAACCCCCCACTGATAGGGGTTAAAAGTTGGTCAGAAGAAAGGAGCCTTCCAGCATGGCTGACTTTTTAATTTGTGAGCCGAAATCAAATCTCCATGAGACTGGCCGTTCACTTTGTGGAAGGTTAGATCCCAAATTTTCTCAAAAAAAAAGGTTTACGAAAGGTGCTTCCTTCATTGTCCTTATCGTAGCTTTTATTTTACAGCTGATGGGGGTTTGAAGTTGGTAGGAAGGACCATCTTGCACGGCTTCCTTTTTAAATTGTGAACCGAAAACAGCCTCATAGAGGGGCTGGCAGTTAATCTTGTGGAACGCTAGGACCCTCATTTTCTTTAAATAAAACCTATTTCCCCAACATAGTGGAGCTTCTCAGCCTCTCTCCATCCTTTAGTCAATGACTTGTCCACTTTCCAATCCTCACAGATCAGCACTTCCAATTTTAAATCCGAATGGTTAAATACACCCAAATAAGTAATAGTTTGAAAAGAGGTTGTAGCAACCGCTTGCCACTACCGTATAGAGGTTGTCCCTGCAGAATTTAGTCCCCCCAACTGAAATTCAGTCGAAGCAACCTCGTTTCATAAATGAGTCGTTCGTGACAACTGAATCTTCAACTATATTCTTTTTGTCAACCAATTTTTCTATAATTTCCGTTCCAATAATCGAATTTGGAATTATTTCAGATACAACAACCACAATTGGTATCAAATCGGTTGCAGCAACCGAATGTGTCAATAATTCAGGTGCAACAAGCCAATTTGGCATCAATTCGGTTGCTAAGCTCTAATTCTGTTGTGACAACCCTTAATTCGGTTGTGATAACCTCTAAATTGGTTGTGACCACCTCTAATTCGGTTGAGACAACCTCTAATTTGGTTGTGATAACCTCTAAGTCGGTTATGACCACTTCCAATTCGGTTGTGACAACCTCCAATTCGGTTGTGACAACCTCTAATTGGGTTGTGGCAACATTTAATTCAGCTCTGACAACCTCTAATTCGGTTGTAACAACCCTTTTGACAACCTATAATTAGGCTGTGAAATCCTCTAATTTGGCCCATTTAGGTTGGGACAACCTCTACTTCGGTTGGGACAACCTCAGATTCTTTTGTGAAAACCTTAAACACGGCTTTGGCATCCTGTAATTCAACTACTAATTCGGTTTTGACAACCTCCTATTCGGTTTCGACAACCTCCAATTCGGTCCTGACAACCTCTAATCTCTAAAAAAAAATAATTTAGTTTAATTCAATTCAGTTCAATTCTATTCAATTCATATTTTAAATAGAATTTTTAAATTTTTGGAAAACAAGCATAAATAATTGGTTAGAAGTCAGCACAGTAGGCGATCATTCGGTCTTAGGAGTATGTTGGGAAATGAGTCATTACTGGGGTTGTGCGATTAATCGATAAATTATAATTTATATTATTCGGAACCCCGATTCATCAGTTAAATGACTAATCAAAAAATCTGATTAATCAAAACAACGATTAATCAATTAATTTGAATATTGATTAATCATATTTTAATAATTGCAATCATCATTCAAATAATTTTTAGAAAATATACAAATTCGTACTACACAAACAAAATGAAACATTTCAGAAAATAAGGTTTTTGAAAAACTCAAACTGAAAAAATCAAAAAACATTAATTGCTCAATTATTCAAATGCTGATTAATCAAATTTTATATTAATTAATTAATCATGAACGTTGATTATTCAAAATTAAGATTAATCAGTTAATCGTAAATATGATTAATCAAAATATATTATTTATCAATTATTCGATTAATTCGAAAGTCGATTAATCAGGTAGCCTGATTAATCAATTACTTGCACATCCCTAGTCATTACATAAAATACTAATACATCGATTCCACTTTCCCAACCCACAAAGTCATAAGATGAGCTGACTCTTCACCCAGCTAACCAAACTTCAGAATTCGTTCAGAATTCTGTACGACAATCGGCAAGATGTTCCGATTTCGGGTCAGAATTCTTGCCGAGTTCGTAACGACAAACATATGAGAGGGTTGACACGAATTCTGAACTACGTCTCTGAGGGAATTCTGATGTTTTTGCCGACATTTCGAACCGATTTCTGACCGAATTCTGAACTGTAGTCTTGGGAAACTCGAAAGGATATTTTCGATTTCTCGGATCCAATTCTGACCGAATTCTGAACGATTTCGATCAGAATTCTGGAATTAAGTCTTATTAAATTCTGATGTTTTCTGAAGGCTTGACGAGACATGTTTAAATAAACAAATTTAGCTAAAATTATTTATTTTTCAAACAAATTATACCAAAACGTGTTAATATTTTTTATAATTAGTATTGTAACTTTTTTTGCTGAACAGTAGCCCTGAAAGAAAGAAATGAAATAAAGAAATCATTACAAAACTACAATGCATAGAAAAAAATACAATTATTGTAAATGTAAACAAACAAAAAACAAGAATTTGAAATATAAAAATACCTCAGCCAAACAGTTAAGAATTCGTTCAGAATTAGTTCCGACATGTCTGAACACAATAACAATAACTGTAAAATATGAAGCAAATAACAAAAATTTTAAACGAATAAACTACCTCAGATAAATAGTTCAGAATTCGTTGCGAGCTCGTTAAGCGAAGTCTGAACAAAAAATTAATAAAAATCCCAC
This sequence comes from Phaonia tiefii, assembly GCA_963931995.1. Lineage (NCBI taxonomy): Eukaryota > Metazoa > Arthropoda > Insecta > Diptera > Muscidae > Phaonia > Phaonia tiefii. The sequence continues at coordinate 38,067,690 of OZ008368.1, read as the reverse complement.
AGACAAGTCTAACAGAATTCGGGCCGAATTCGTTCAGATATTTCGGAACATAACAAATAAAAAACCTTCAGACAAATGGAACAGAATTCGTAACGATTTCGGTAAGAATTCTCGATAGAGTTCAGATATTGTTCAGAATTGTCTGATATCAGACATTGTCGGCAAATTTGGTTTAATGGGGAGACACCGGTTAATTTAAAAAAGATGAGGCGAATCATGAGGTCAGTCATCTCTGAGGTCTTCATAGTCTCGAGTGTGACTCATCTATTTTCATAGGATTTACGTTGTTAATATACGATACGTATAAGTAAATGCTCTCAACGTTTATAATACCGTCACCAAAAGGTGGTCTAAACTGGGCACTTCAATCGTCGTTTGTGTCTTCGCAACTGGGGATCGTCACATTCGAATGATATTGAAGTTTTTCAAATTAAAGGACTGATACCATGATGTGGACTGATTCCTTTTTGACAAATAGTAGAAACGCGTTATATTTTCTTTTTTTGTTTACTGCGCATGTTTCACTTATTGCATCACCGTTATAAATTCAAAACAAATTATTCAAAATTTGTTCAAAATATTTTCAAATATAGCTAAAATAAATAGACAGAAAAAAGCTAATGGCCAAATCTAAACTGTAGTTACTATATGGATCATATCATCCACTCCGTTGAATAAGTTACTATGCTTGGAATCATGTGTGTCGCAAAACAATTTGCATCCACACCCTCTGCTTTCCACTTGTCCGGTTGTGGGGCGGAAAGACCAAAGCAGCAATATAAAAACAAAATAGAAAAATATCTAAACTATGCGAACCGTAACGAATTTTTGCTCCCCATACAGATATGAGGATGACAATGATGATGATGATGACGACGACGACAATGCTGCTGATGATGATTTTCCATGGTGTTTTATGGGTATGGTACATTTGTTACATGTTCCAAGCTACATTGGTTACCATCTATGTGGCAAATCCCATAAAGCAAAGTAACAGCGGCCTCAGCAATAGCAGCAGGTAGATAGCTCTGATAATATATCCGTTTCCGGTTAAGCCTATATATTTTTTAATGTTTTTACTTTTCATACAGCCATGGCAAGCCATCGCATGCCATGCCATGGAATGTTGGGCTCAGGGTATAGTCAATAAACCTGCCATACCTTTTATACCATGGAAGCATTTGCCTCTTTGGTAGCGGTGGGGGTGACGGTGGTGGCGCAGGTTCTACAGATGACAACGAAAAACAAAAGTCATTTAACTTGGCTAGAACGCACGCAATATATATTGGTGCATTGGATGCGGGAAACTTTTGCTGTATTCGACAACGACAGCAATAGCAACAGCGAGAGTAATAAAAACCACGGCGACTATTACAACGTCAGCGCGGTAATAACAATGTCAGTGGACAACTCCTACCCGTTGTCATCGTCTTCAACTTCAACCTCTACATTCCTCCACCCACCCACGTATGATCATTCAACTTGCTGCTGCACATGCACAGAGGAAGTTGTCGGATTCTAGCTGATATTCAAATGAACATTACAGGAATGCAGACACACTGTGACATGTGGCTGTGGCAGCAGGGAACGTTTTCCACTTCCGCATATGAATACCGCATAGCCGTGGCCGTACCTAACCCATAGCTGGTAATGGTTTAAAAAGATTAATACGCCAAACCAAACTGTTCTAGGTCAGTCATAAACTCAGCAATGATTCCTGTCTTTTTTGGAGTTTGAGTTGGAAATCCTGAAGCAGCAGCAGCAGCAAAAACAATCGCGGTTGGTTGTTTGGTTGGTTGGGTTGTTCATCATAAATCTTTTTAAAGCAATTAATTACACGGCAACAGAGAGTCGATTTATGACAATGCCCGATAACCCATTCTCCACATTTCATACTCGCCATCCTGGAAGCAACAAGATGGGCATCTCTAATTGACATCGTACATGACATGCATGAACTTCCTCCTAAATTACAGGCGAGCGAGAGATAATACAAGAGTAACGAACGCTTGAGAGAGAGAGAGAGAGAATGGCAATTCACGGGGCAGGCTTGTGACATCCTGTCAGTCTAAGAAGCAAAATGGATTTCCCTTTAGGAAATATATAGGAGAGAAAGAGAGCATTCAAAATTATGCATTTAGTCCTTTGTAGATGCTAATATCCAGGAAAAATAGGAGATTGTGTTCGGTTTGTTCATGCAAGTCTAAGAGCTTAATTTCCCAAATAGGATGTTACTCATTCAAATCCAGAGAAGGCAGCCTTTGCCAGGACACAGGGAAAGAACACTTAAAAATCTTAACTTACCGCGACTTCAAATGAAGCAATCGGGAAAAGTTCCGAGCTATCAGTGAGCTTTATACGTTTAGACTCATTGAAAGGGACTTATATTTTCTACACCCACAGAAAAATTCGGTTGAGACAGCCAAATTAGCCGCAAATGAATTTAGAGATTGACACAACTACACTAGAGGTCACCACAGCCGAATCAGACCCCCAGGAAAATGCGGTTGATACAGCCAAATTAGCCGTAAACGAACTTAGAGATTGATACAACTACACTAGAGGTCACCACATCCGAATCAGTGGTTGCTACAGCCGAATTAGTGGTATTCACAGCTGAATTAGAGTTTGTCACAACCGAATTAGAGGTTGTCACAATCAAATTAGACGTTGAGGTTGTCACAACCAAATTAGACGTTGAGGTTGTCACATCCGAATTAGAGGTTGTCACTGTGAATTAGAGTTTGTTGCAACCAAATTAGACGTTGAGGTTGTCACAACCAAATTAGATGTTGAGGTTGTCACAGCCGAAGTAGAAGTTGAACCAGCCGATTTATGGTTCAACAGCCGAATTAAATGTTGTTGCTATTAAATTAGAGATTGAGGTTGTCACAACCAAATTAGAGGTTGTCACCAGTGTTGCCAGTTTAGGGGATTTATCCCCAAATTGGGGATTTTTTTTCAAAATAGGGGATTGGTTTTTTGGTGTGGTGATCTGGGGATTTTTTGGGGATGAAAATTTAAGATGTATTAAAAGCGGTTCTTTTGTATCATTGTTTGAAAGTTTTGATCTGACACTACCTAAATCAAAGCAAGCATACACACACAATTAATATTTGGTTTTGCGTATGTGTGATTGCAAAAACAAACAGAAGAAAGTTAATGTGACAAGTCTATACTGTTTTTGTTGCGTTGCTAGTAAACACTTGCAAATCGTTATTGCTTAATGTTGTCAGCAAAAAGAACTGCATACAATTTTCCTGAAAATATCAAAATATGTTACTGGCAAGGCTGTACGTGATGACAACAATAAAACATGTAACAAACATTTTTGATGAATGTGAAGTTTATGAGACTGAAATATTTGATATACTAATGGCCAGTTTTTCAGTCAGTGGTGATTTTCATTTCTTAGTTAAATTGTGGTTAAACATCGAATTTTGTTTTTCGGTCAATGATTATCAACGATTTAACCACCCAATGTTGGTTGGTTAACTTGTAGTCAGGCGCATATGATTTTGACAATCACATTATTGACTGTCAAAATGATAAAGATGCAGGGGGAACCTACACTGACTGAACTAACTGTTTGAAAATAAGTTGTAGCTACCGTAAATTCGTCTGTTGCCACCGACTTGCAGTTGCCACAACCGTATTGAGATTGTCACTGCTGTCTTTAGTTCCCACAATTGACATTCGGTCGAAGAAAAACTCTAACAGGTTGTAACAACCTCGAATGCGGTTGTGATAACCTCTAATGCAGTTGTGACAACCTATTATGCGGTTGTGACTAACTCCAATATGGTTGTGGCCTTTAATGCGGTTGTTACAACCTCTAATACGATTGTGACAACCTCTAATACGGTTGTGACAACCTCTAATACGGTTCTGACAACCTCTAATACGGTTGTTACAATGTAAAACGGTTGTCATAACATCTATTATGGTTGTGACCTCCTCTAATTCGGATCTAATATTTTTCTGGCAACTTCTAAATTCGATTACGGTTATTTCGATTATTTATTCTGTGTGTTTAGATACCAGATGTCGTAGCCTTTTGCCAACTACAAATCAGCAACCAAATTCACGCTTTCTTCACGGCAACTGTAGTAGATGACACAGTTCTTCCACCTTGTACAGTCTTTTCCTGTGCATCACATTTCCTGAATTGCAGTAATGTCAGTCTTATATTGAGATGGAATGGAATTAGCCGCAGTGGGTCTGACAGTACATGAGGACAAGACAAAATTAATGGCTTCAACGAGCAGGGCCCCCACACGATTAGACCAAAGCGTGCACGTTGATAACCGTTACAATTTTGAGGTGCTGGACGAATTTATTTATATATCTCGGATCTGGCGTAAGCAAAAACAACATCAGCCTTGAGATCAAGCGGCGAATTACGCTTACGGATAGATGTTACTTTGGGCTAAGCAAGCACTTGCGAGATAAAAGCTCTGTCTCGAGTAACAAAAGTCCAGCTATACCAGACGGTGGCATGTGATAATGTCAATTGACGTAATGCCCATGGACATAATGTCACTTAAAGAGTGTCATAAAGCCCATGGACATTAAGACACTTTTAAAAGTGTCATAATGTCCAAAACTATGATGACATTAAGTCCATGGACATTATGACACTTTCCAAAGTGACATAATGTCCACAATATTAAATTTTTGCCAAATCTTCAGAAAGTACCGCTATTTTCCATATTTTTGTTAAATTGTGAAGGGCCGCTGTTATTAGAAAAATGTTCAAGTTGTAAAAGGTGTCATAAAGTCCATGGACATAATGACACTTTTAAAAGTGTCTTAATGTCCATGAACTTTATGACACTTTCTTAGTGATATTATGCCCAATGACATAATGGCAATTGACACATTGCGTTTGCTATTCAATATAACATATTTGGGACACAATAATTAATAGGTTGTAATATATGTATTTGCGACCTAAATGTGACTTTGTTTGCTGAAATCTGCTGAAAACAAAAACGTGACAGACAACAAAGAAACAAAAAGCGGAAGATATTTAATTCAAGAAAACAATGCTTGCTAATATGTACATGCTTCCTGCAATATGTTGCTGGGGCCGTTATTTTTCAGCGTCATGGTATTACCAACTGGAGAGATAAGGCAAACATCGAACTGGTTGGCGAAATATGTTATCTTCGATTTGTGATATGTTTTCGTCGGGAGGCAGGATAGAGAAATAAGTATATAGTGTTCCGAACTGATGTAAAGCTGTATGTCCCAATCACTGAGTATAAAACTTGGAAGCTCACAGCCTACTGATTGTGAGAAGCTCTCCCCTATCCCTTCATGGGATGTAATGCGAACATAAATATGCATATAACCGCCGTTCACCTGTACACGCTGAAAAATAACAGCCTCTCTAACATATTCTCCCAAGCATGTTCTGCAGGAACCATGTATATGTTTGGAACACACTTCAAACATTAATATGTTTGTAAGTTCCAAACTCACTTATGTTTACATGTAAACAGCATCATGTTTACTGGCAAACATGCCCTTTCCAGTTTCTTTCCTCAAAATCGTTTCTCACTTTGGTAGCACACATACATATGTACGAAACACATACACAAAAACCAAAGTATCATCACAAACCATTTAAGTGTCCGAGCTTTCGTTTATTCATTTGTCACTGATACATGAATACATGAAACTAAAACGCAATACATCAGCCAAAATAAGAAACACTGATTTCATCTGAAATTTGCACGCACATTCGGGAATATTTATGTCTATAATGCGGCATGGCCACACATCAAACTGGCTCATCAAACTGTCATAATGTTGATTGTATTAGTGAAAAAAACTCACACGGATAGGTTGATGTGAGTTTGACGAAAATCTAAACAGTTTAGATATTTCATCAAACTCACTGCCGCTGCTGCAGAGATTTGAAGCCGGTTTGATGTGTGTGCGCGGAATTACTTCAAATTTTATATCTGTTTAGTTTTCGCAGTGACAACATTATCTTTTGTTGGTGACGCGGTGTTATGAAAAATGGATAAAAAATATTTCTGGAAAAAAAAACACTTGAAAATTCAAAAAAAAATATTTTCAACAATCAATAAATAATTTGACAAATAATGAAATTTTTTCCGACCAAAAAATCATACGTTTTTTCGTTTTCACACCAACTTTGAAATGAAAGTTGATGGTATGAATTTAATGTGTTGCTGAGCTAAGTCAAACAAAATATTACCAATACATACATAAATTTGATCAAACAGTTTGATGTGTGGCCACGGCGCTTAACGGACTGAGCCAAGAATGCAAAAATCCAGATACACACCTACAAGATAGCAGTGTTGACACTTCATGTGTAATTACACATATCGTGTGTAATTTTTCGTTGCATGTGTGGTCCATGTGTAATTAGTGTCATGTGTAATTTATTGTTTCACGTTTTATAACACTTTTTTTGTTTGCCATATATTTGCTGTTGCCAACACTAGCTTATGGTAAATGTATACATCCGTCCTTCTCGAACCCAAAAGATTAATTTGCAGCTACTCGACAATGATTGGCGATAACATGCACTTTTAGAGTACGACAAGTTTGAACTTTTTGAACATTTGGAGCCAGAAGTGTACTGGTAAAAAGTTTTTAAATTAAAAAATTCCTTAGGAAACGAATTATTTCCAACATTACAAAAAATTATAAAATTGCTCTTTATCCTACCCTTCCCAAATGCTTCTGCAGAAAGAATATTTAGCAGTTAAAATTATTGAAAAACAGATTTAAGAAACAAAATGCCTTCAGAAACAGTTGCTGTGATTTTATTTACAAAGGAGGGCAGACGTAGGAATAGAGGCCCAAACTTTGAACCCATACAAGAAATGTACAATAACAATAGGAAGTATTAATCGTAAATTTCTTACAAAATAACGTGTATTTATTTATATTATACTTTTTTAGTTATTAATTACTATATAAAGTTAGTATGAAATGTATTTTAATTTGTTTTTTGTGTTATATAGTAATTTTTATTAAATAACTAGCTGACCCGGCAGACTTCGTCCTGCCTGCAAAAGATAGCGGATAGTAATACTATTTCCTTCCTTCTTTTTTTAAAAGATAAAGATATTTCAACGAAAGCGTTTCATTGGTTGTGTGACTTTATTTAAAAGTTATATAACTGAGTAACATCAGTCAAACATGCTTGCCTTAATCACTAAAATTTCAGAATTACAATGCTGCCTTTCCGTATTTGGATATAAGAGAAAGGAGAAAGAATGTACTTAGTGATAACGTAGCATTATACTGGAGAAAGAATTTTGAAAATCGGAGTAGTTTAGAAGATCCGTCAAGGGGGAGCCTTTTCCCCTTTTTACCCCTCCCGGTAGGATTGCCTATAGCACTCAGTGATGACGTAGCATTCTACTGGTGAAAGAATTTTGAAATTCGGATGAGTAGTTTAGAAGATCCGTCAAGGGGGAGACTTTTCCCCTGTTTGCCTCTCCCGGTAGGATTGCCTATAGCACTCAGTGATAACGTAGCATTACACTGGAGAAAGAATTTTGAAAATCGGATGAGTAGTTTAGAAGATCTGTCAAGGGGGAGACTTTTCCCCTTTTGACCCCTCCCGGTATGATTGCGTATAGCACTCAGTGATGACGTAGCATTCTACTGGTGAAAGAATTTTGAAAATCGGATGAGTAGTTTAGAAGATCCGTCAAGGGGGAGACTTTTCCCCTGTTTGCCTCTCCCGATAGGATTGCCTATAGCACTCATTGATAACGTAGCATTAGAAAATCGGATGAGTAGGGGGAGACTTTTCCCATTTTTTCCCACACGGTAGGATTGCCTATAGCACTCAGTGATAACGTAGCATTATACTGGTGAAAGAATTTTGAAAATCGGATGAGTATTTTAGAAGATCCGTCAAGGGGGAGACTTTTCCCCTTTTTGCCACTCCCGGTAGGATTTCCTATAGCACTCAGTGATGACGTAGCATTCTACTGGTGAAAGAATTTTGAAAATCGGATGAGCAGTTTAGAAGATCCGTCAAGGGTGAGACTTTTCCCCTGTTTACCTCTCCCGGTAGGATTGCCTATAGCACTCAGTGATGACGTAGCATTCTACTGGTGAAAGAATTTTGAAAATCGGATGAGTAGTTTAGAAGATCCGTCAAGGGGGAGACTTTTCCCCTGTTTGCCTCTCCCGATAGGATTGCCTATAGCACTCATTGATAACGTAGCATTAGAAAATCGGATGAGTAGTTTAGAAGATCCGTCAAGGGGGAGACTTTTCCCCTTTTTGCCCCTCCCGATAGGATTGCCTATAGCATTCATTGATAACGTAGCATTAGAAAATCGGATGAGTAGTTTAGAAGATCCGTCAAGGGGGAGACTTTTCCCCTTTTTACCCCTCCCGGTGGGATTGCCTATAGCACTCAGTGATGACGTAGCATTCTACTGGTGAAAGAATTTTGAAAATCGGATGAGTAGTTTAGAAGATCCGTCAAGGGGGAGACTTTTCCCCTGTTTGCCTCTCCCGATAGGATTGCCAATAGCACTCATTGATAACGTAGCATTATACTGGTGAAAGAATTTTGAAAATCGGATGAGTAGTGTAGAAGATCCGTCAAGGGGGAGACTTTTCCCTTTTTGCCCCTCCCGGTAGGATTTCCTATAGCACTTAGTGATAACGTAGTATTATACTGGAGAAAGAATGTTGAAAATCGGATGAGTAGTTTAGAAGAGCCGTCAAGGGGGAGACTTTCCCCTTTTTGCCCCTCCCAGTAGGATTGCCTATAAGACTCAGTGATAACGTAGCATTATATTGGAGAAAGAATTTTGAAAATCGATTGTGTAGGTCAGAAGATTCGTCAAGGGTGAGACTTTTCCCATTTTACCCCACACGGTAGGATTGCCTATAGCACTCAGTGATAACGTAGCATTATACTGGTGAAAGAATTTTGAAAATCGAATGAGTAGTTTAGAAGATCCGTCAAGGGGGAGACTTTTCCCCTTTTTGCCCCTCCCGGTAGGATTGCCTATAGCACTCAGTGATAACGTAGCATTCTACTGGTGAAAGAATTTTGAAAATCGGATGAGTAGTTTAGAAGATCCGTCAAGGGGGAGACTTTTCCCCTTTTTGCCCCTCCCGATAGGATTGCCTATAGCATTCATTGATAACGAAGCATTAGAAAATCGGATGAGTAGTTTAGAAGATCCGTCAAGGGGGAGACTTTTCCCCTTTTTACCCCTCCCGGTGGAATTGCCTATAGCACTCAGTGATGACGTAGCATTCTACTGGTGAAAGAATTTTGAAAATCGGATGAGTAGTTTAGAAGATCCGTCAAGGGGGAGACTTTTCCCCTGTTTGCCTCTCCCGATAGGATTGCCAATAGCACTCATTGATAACGTAGCATTATACTGGTGAAAGAATTTTGAAAATCGGATGAGTAGTGTAGAAGATCCGTCAAGGGGGAGACTTTTCCCTTTTTGCCCCTCCCGGTAGGATTTCCTATAGCACTTAGTGATAACGTAGTATTATACTGGAGAAAGAATGTTGAAAATCGGATGAGTAGTTTAGAAGAGCCGTCAAGGGGGAGACTTTCCCCTTTTTGCCCCTCCCAGTAGGATTGCCTATAAGACTCAGTGATAACGTAGCATTATATTGGAGAAAGAATTTTGAAAATCGATTGTGTAGTTCAGAAGATTCGTCAAGGGGGAGACTTTTCCTCTTTTTGCCCCTCCCGGTAGGATTGCCTATTGCACTCATTGATAACGTAGCATTATACTGGTGAAAGAATTTTGAAAATCGGATGAGTAGTTTAGAAGATCCGTCAAGGGGGAGACTTTTCCCCTTTTTGCCCCTCCCAGTAAATAATGATAATGAATACTTTTCAATATTTATGAAGCAAAAAAAAAAAACTCTTGCAATAAAATGCCAATTGGAAAGCAGTGAATGTATGATCGCCTGTATCAGAAGAAAGTGATTAGCAAACATGTGTGTTTTGACAGGTGCATCTGACAGGTGCTGTCAGCATGGTTGCCAGGTAGTTCAAGTATAAAAACGCCAAATCATAGTGCACAAAATCGTCAAAATTAAAAATCGCCAAAAAATCGTCAAAATGTAAAACAATAATTTTTATGTATTTAAATATTTTTATTTAACTAAAAAAAATAATAGTAAAATTCAAACGCTTTCCACTGAGGGGCTTAATGGACATTTTAATGTTTGTCAGATTACAGAAAAAATTTTTTTTTTAAAGTTTCAATAACAAACTGAGACCAATGCTTTCATATTACTTCGAAGTAAAAGTAAAGAATTAAGAAGAAATTGTAAGTGCAATTTTAAGAATATATGTTTAAAGTGAGCATTTGTTACATATCAGATGCAATAGTAATAACGAAAAAATTGGATTTACTTAAATTGAAGTAATCTTTCGTGTAGAGAATACCTTAAAAGTGCTATGTAATAGAATAGACTTGTAATAGAAGTTAAATGTTACCAGATTGAAATATGCCATAAATGTTGTTGATTTGATTTGTGGAAAAATCGTAATTTCTTAAGACAAAAGCGGTACAACGCGATTAGCATTTTTTGGCAACTAAAAATGTAAGAATAAGTATAAAAACGTCAAAGCATGTTGTATAAAATCGTCAAAATTGACAAAATTAAAAAACGTAAAAAAATCGCCAAAATGCAATTCTGCCGAATCACGTTTTTCAGGAATTTTCCGAGTTTTCCACTAAGAGTTTTCTATTTTGGAATTCGAAAAGCTACACCGGAACAATTGCACACAAACTTCCATACTAAAAATTAATTTTCGATTTTTCCAATTTCCCGGCTTTTCCGTACGGTTTTCCCAAAATTTTCTTTCGTATTAACATTCTCCTGGCAATTACGAACAACTGAAAAAAAATTTGAGCCCAATCGGCCCAGGCGTTCTCGAGTTATGGAGTGACAATAAAATGTACACTTCTTTTTATATATATAGATAAAAAATTTTGATACATGTGGAATTTTTCAAATTTTTTTTTTTTTTTTTTAAATAATAAAAAATTTTGATGCATGTGTAATTTTTCCCCAAATGTGTAATATTTGTATCCTCCGTGTGTAATATATAGTTTCCTTGCTGGCAACACTGCAAGATAGGCTCTCTCGTTGTCCCTCTTCTATTCTCTTGTTCTCGAGAGTGCATAGACAGTGCAACACACATAGCTGTATTTGTATCACAAACGTAAATATATGTGGGTCGCAAATACATATGTTCTAACCTATTAATCATTGTGTCTCAAACGTGTAATATTGAATAGCAAACACAATATGTTTGGACACAAGTATATTATATTTGCGACAAGCTTCAAACACACTTTACATTTGCATCCAAAGAACAACAAAAGATAGATTTTTCAGCGTGTAGTAGTTCAGCTGTATTTCACCTGTAGCCTTCTAAGGCCAAAAGAGATTATTTAATAGTCCTGATAAAGTGAGACACACTGGTATTATTATGCCTTCCAGGCTGCTTATCTTATCGTCTTCTCACTTTAACTGCCATCCGACAGGAATCAAGAAATTGCTTTACCAGGGGTTACTTGTCCTAGCGGAAGTAGTGAGCTGCTTGCGAGGATATCCTGCTACAACCAGCTTTGTATGCATTGATAAAGGCTAAATCTCCTTCCTTTAAATTGTGTCGGGTAAATTTTGATACCATTCGTTTCTATTTTTAAATAGAACATGTTACCATCGTAATGATGGTCAGCTTAACTGTATGCAAATTTATTTAACTTAAAGTACTTCCATCCTATGACAGCACAATTCTAAATTCATTAACGTATGAGCCATATTTTCAATAAATCACCTCGCATAGTTGTGATGAATATACTGGTGATTGGCATGCAATAGGGTGACGGAGTAGCTAATTGCATATTAGTTTTTTTTTTTAATCTTATTGCACTTAATTTTATCGTTATATTTAAATTTATAATAAATATTTCTTAACCATATCAGCGTAAGGTGACTATCGATCTTCATAAATAATAATGTGTCAATTTTCGGACGCCTACCAACGTGTCCAGTGACGGCTAATCTCAGCGTGATGAGTTGAGAATTGCGATTTTAAATCATTTTAATTTGAAAATACCCCAAAAGATTGTGTGCGAAATCAATCACTAAGTCATTCACATTTCATTTGACACAACACTTTTCATACAAATGTGTATTAAGTTTTGTCCATAATCATCAAGGGAACTGATGATTACAACTTAATAATCGGCCCACGCATAATTTGCGTGTAATTAATAACGCCACAAAATGAGCCAACTCGCAACTCGACGTCTCCTCCGCCATGTAAAGACCAGAAAAAATCGAAAAATATGAAAAATGTTCAAATATACGACGATCGTTTTGTAAATGGAAAAACGTAACCAAAAAGGCGGAAAAAGTAACGTAAAAAAATTCTCATTTATGGCCAAAGAAGTTATTTGTTTTCGTGCGTTTTTTATTAATGACTGTCATTTATAAATGTCGGCTGCCACTGATATGAGACGCGTTTTTTTTTTTTTGTTTTGGATTCTTAGCTTATTTTGTTGCTTTTCCTACGAGCAAATATATTAAGATATTTTACGATTTCGGTAATGAAATGAGCAGATAAATATGAAATGAAATGCAATGCAATGCAGTTCGTTGAAACAGATAAACCAATATGGATGTGGATGTGGATATGGATATGGATGTGCCGTGTGATGGACAGCCGTTTAGGCCATGTGATTGATACGACTTCAAGGAGCTTGTGATTTCGCGCACATTCCATACAATTAACTCATAAATCTTGCAAGGTATTGAAATGAACGAAGGCGACTCGAAGATGCAGTTTGTTTTGTTTGGAGACAGCTAGACGGACGGTTGAACACCTTTAATCTGAGACATCAACCGGCGGCCCATAAATATTCATGTAGTTTTTGGTCAGAAATACATTTGGAAGAGTCGTAACAGGGTGGCACACATATTTGCATACAAATTACAAAGTAGTATTCTGATGAGAACTTCTTTAAAAAAAAGTTAAAGCTAAAAGCGGTTTGAAACCAAACTTACAGTCCCACAAATATGTTTCTAATGGCCAGTTTCACAGTTGAAAATTCTCCATTTAAATGTACTTTAAATGCCCGATGCTTGTCATTTAAATGTCATTTAATATGAAAATATTATATGAGCTTTTAAATTGAGCTTTTAAATGACGAGTGTGAAACTCGCCCTAAACCCCTCAGACAATTTCATTTAATTTATTATTTTTGGAATGAAGTTCTTTATCGCACGCTGCGGGATGGGGGCTAACTAAAAAAAACTAAACAACTTTTTTTTAACACTATTATGCTACAACCCAGTATTATCAACTATACTGGGTAATTTTGCTTTGGTTTGTGTCTAGACTAACATATGTTGGGAATCTTCTTGTTTAATGGAAATTTTTCTAGGTGGAGCCTGTACCCAATATTTAGCACATATATATAGTAGTTTGGAACCCAATAAAGAGTAAATTTAGAAAAGCCAAAGTGAAAGAAGTTTAAAAAGAGAACATTTTCTTAAATTACAACCTTTTCTTAAAAAAAGTTAATTTTCTCAAAACATATTCATATTCTTAAACAAAGTACCTTTTCTTAAAACCAATACCTTATCTTAAAGAAGTTCGTTTGCTTAAAAGAAGTACATATTCTTACAAAAAGTACATTTTCTTAAAAAAGTAATTTTGTTTAAAATAAGTACATTTTCTTAAAAAAGTAAATTTTCTTACAACAAATTGCATTTTCTTAAAAAACTACCGTTTCTTTAAAGAGTACCCTTTTTGTGAAACAAAACAACTTTTCTTGAGATAAGTACCTACTCTTAAAACTGTACCAAGAGATAAGTACCTACTCTTAAAACTGTACCAATTCTTGAAACAAGGACTAATTCTAAAAAAAATCTCATTTCTAAAAAAAAAGCCTTTCTTAAACAAAAATACCTTCTCTTAAAAAAAGGCCTAAAACTACTTTAGCAGTAAAATCAGATCTGCACCAAAATTTTACCAACGATAAAGCCTTTTGCGCTGAGTTGAAAAATAAGTTTTGTTTTTTGCGCTAGGTCCAACTTCTTGAGATATAGGTCTTTAAAGCTTGAGTATATAGTCGGTCATATCTCAGGTATTTATCCTCGGATCTGCTTGAAATATGTATTATTACAAAGCCCTTGTGAAACTCTATAACACTGTTTATAAATATATTTCCTTTTATTAACCCATTGAGGGCTCATTTAAAAAATGTTTGTTAACCGCAATTTTTTGGTTTACTCAACTTATTGTTCTTGTCTTTTGGTGGTGTTGCCTTTTGTAGTTGTATTTCTGTTGTCCTTTGTTGTAGTTTTTCACACCAAAATAAAAAAATTATTTCTAAAAACTTGCGCGGTTTTTCTGATTTTGTCACACATTGACTTAAGCTTCAGAGGGAATTTGATACCTCTGTGTGAGCCCGGCCGAATGGCCGGTCGACTAGTTGTAATATAAATTTAACGATTTTTGAAATTTATTTCATCTGGATCGGATAATAAATGGCAGAGTTATGTGCAATTATACATTCAAGCTTTGGAGGAGACCTATATTTCGGAAATTATGGACTTCCGCAAACTTTTTTCTTTTTTTTTTTAATCCGCATTTAATGCTCTACCAGGCAGAAAAACCGAAAAAAATCCAATTTTCTGCTAAAACAAAACCAAATGCAAAACATACCTTTTCTTACAAAAATTCCTTTTCTTAATAATAAAATTATACCTTTTCTTTCTTTTCTTGTTATAAGTAGCCTTTCTGAAAATTAGTACATTTTCTTTAAAAAAAATAATCTTTTCCTAAAAAGAGTACCACTTTTTTAAAATGTACCTGTTCTTAAAAAAGTACTTCTTTTAAAAAAACATCATACTCTTATGGCTTTTTAAAAATAGTACCATTTCTTAAAAAAAAACATAAGCTTTTAATAAAAGAAGTACCTCCCTTTGAAAAGGACATTTTCGGTAAAACATAATACATGTTCTTAGAAAAAGGACCTAAAAATATCCCTTTTTAAAAAAAATACATTCTATAAATGTATACTTTAAATGTATATTTGTTAAAAAAAATTTATAATTTTACAAAAAGTATCTTTTCTTAAAGATCCATTTAAATTTTCGTATTTTTCAACGTGCGCCTTAGGAGTGTTGCAACTAACTAGTACATAATATTTAGCGAAAGGAGCTTCGTTCCAACCGGGTGTCCCTTGACACCTCATTGAATTTTTTATATTCTGCTGAAAATTATTATCTAAGGGTGTCTCAGTAAGAATGCACTTTTTCATTTTAAAATAAAAACACGTATTTTTTGAGATAATTGTGATTTTTTGATTGGATTGTAAAGAAGACACGTTCCGATTAAGTATCGAATAAAATATCCGTTAAACGGCCGCCACGGCTCTGATGACAGGTCATTATTCTTTCCATGAAATTTGCAATGACATTTTCACAGAGATGTGGCTGTATCTCACCGATGATGCATTAGATATCGGATTTGGTCTGAGGAATTGTTTCTGGTTTTTTCACATAAACCCGAGATTTCACAAAACCCAAAGAAATAAATCGCACGGTGTTAAATCGCATGATCGTGGTGGTCAGTTGACATCAGAATTTCTTGAGATAATTTGTTCTGGAAGTCGTTGCTCCAATAAATCGATTGTTTCATGCGCGGTGTGGCAGATGGCGCCGTCTTGCGTAACCCAATTTCGTCCAGATCCATGCCATCCAGTTGAGGCCACAAGAGCTCCGTTATCATGTACCTGTAACGAATGCCGTTCACAGTCACTGTAATTTCGGCGTCATCTTCAAAAAAGTAAGGCCCAATCACGTTGCCTGACCAAAATCCGCACCAGACAGTTGTACGCTGTGGGTACATTTGTTTCTCATGATTGCATGAGGATATTCTGAGCCCCAAATTCGGCAATTTTGTGTATTCACGAAACCATTCAGATTGAAATGCGCTTCATACTAGAAAATGTTTTTTTTTTTGAAAAATTGGCATTGACTTCACGTTGCTCCATTACCCAATGAACAAATCGCCGGCGGTTTCCGTGGTCAGCTGGTTTGAGCTCGTGAGTAAGCTGAACTTTGTACGCAGGTTTTTTGTCAAAATAGTGTGGTGTGGTGTGGTGTGGTGTTTCGTGAAATTTGAGGTTGTTGAGAACGACGCCGAATTTATGTTTTTGGGTTTTCGGTGACACTCTCGTTTACTTACTGTTCATAACCGACCCAGATTCTTCAAATTTTTTGACCACTCCTCGAATGGTTGACACATTAGGTGCACTTTCTCGACTGAAAATTCTTCGAAGTTTGCGAGCGGTCTCAGCATAACTTTCCAAATTTTTGTAATAAGTTTTCACAATTATAACGCGTTGTTCTTTCATAAAGCGCTGCATTTTTAATAATCGGTATAAATATATGTGACAGCTGCCAAATTTCACAGTTGCCACTTGCACAAAAAAAAATTGACACATTAAATTTAAAAAACGCAATCTTACTGAGACTCCCATTATATGTTTTCTCCTAACTCCCATTGGAACTTACAGCGTCAATTACAGCCGTCCGTCATCGTATCCGAATGTATGCTGCTGATCTGAGTTCGCTCCAGGATACGCCAACGTTAGTCATTTCCCTTTAGATGCAGCGTCGCCATGTTATATGTGGTCTACCAGCCCGCCGACGCTATACAGGACTGGTGCCACTTTCCAACTGACGGATGTCCTCGGAAAATATAAAGCTGACATCACAGCGATCCAGGAAATGCGAGGGACAGGATATGGTTGTACCAGAAAGAAAAACTGCGATATTTACAACAGCTGCCATGAGCGAAAGCACTTGGGTACGAATTTATAGTTGGCAAGAGACTGCGACACCTAGTTTCAAGGTTCAACCCAGGGAGTGACCGCATAGCCACAATTCGCATCAAACCGAAATGTTTCAACATCTCGTTAATTTGTGTGCACGCACTGACAGAGGATAAAGATGATGAGGTCAAAGAAACATTTTATGAGCGTCTGGAGGAAGTATATGAACGCTGCCCTGACCATGACATTAAGATTATTCTAGGCGATTTTAATGCCAAATTAGGAAAGGAAAGTGTCTTTCGACCTACAATCGGTAATCACAGTCTACATGATACCACCTCCGATAATGGAATAAGACTGATAGACTTCGCCGCTGCAAAGAACATGGTAGTTAGCAGCACACGATTCCAGCATAAGGACATTCATAAGGCGACCTGGATATCTCCTGATCAATGGACGACGAACCAGATTGATCACTTGGTAATAGATGGCAGGCACTCTTCTAGTGTAATGTGTGATTCGAGCTGCCAATATCGACTCGGATCATTACCTGGTGGCTGCGAAAGTTCGCACGAGATTGAGCAGGGCGAAAAACGTACGGAGCCGAACACGGGAAAAGCTGGATATTGACAGGCTACAAATACCGGAGATATCAATGTCCTATCGACAGAAACTCTCTCTCCTGCTGAAGCAGAATACCCCCCTCCCGAAGACCCAGATGCGCAGTGGAAGCACATCTCCCATTCTTTGGAAATCGCTGCAATGACTGATCTTGGCTATCACAAACCGCAGAAGAATAAGCCATGGTACGACGAAGAATGTCGCATTGCAACTGATGAAAAAGACGCTGCACGTATGGCAACGAAACAGTCAATTACAACGCGTGCTGCGAGTGAGCGGTACAAGAAGCTGAGAAGTAAGGAAAACCAACTATTTAGGCGGAAAAAATGGCAGTGGGAGCAGAGAGAGAGTGGAAAAATCCGAAGTGTGCAGGATGAATGGTGAATCCCGAAAGTTTTTCCAGAGGGTAAGAGGATCGGATTACGGGCCTCCTGCAAGGACGAGAATGCGAATCTGATGTGTGTGCTCATAATGTGGAGAGACCACTTTTCAGCACTACTCCACTCAGATTCTTCCACTGAAGATCAGGAGGTAATGATAGTGGAAGATAATAGTTCAATTCACGAAAACAACGCTTGCAAACATGTACATGTTTCCAGCAATATGTTGCAGGGGCCGAGATTCTTCAGCTCGTAAAAATTGTCTTGGGCCAGTAGATACGTAGTATTTATCTCAGTCAACGATTGACAAATGTTTGGACCATCTTTATTGTCAGCTTCGTCAAGCTCCAAACATTACAACCGTACAACAGTTCAATCTTCACACTTCAAATGAATATTTGTAATTTCGTCTGTTCATATATACTCTTACTAGCAAATGTCCGCTAATTCATACGCGGTTATACATTACTATAGTGTATAAAAGTATCTAGTAGAATTTTACCACATTAAATTTCCATCTTCGAAAAATAAACTGTCGTCATTGTTTATAAATTTTCCTTTAAAAGTCACAGAATTTAATATCAAGATATTATAATTATTATATATTATATGTATATGTCAGACCCTTATTGAACCGTACTCAATTCGTATTATAGTTTCAGTAGCATCTTATCTTCATGTTAAAAAACTTAAACAAATATTTGCTCCTGCTTTGATGAAACGCCAGATTTTACCCAACTAAACCGAAAACCAGTTTCTGAAAAAAAATTTTATCAAACAAAGCACAAACTGAGCTTCAAAAAAGCAACTACGTCAAAAAATTGGAAACCGGTTGTATTTTTGGTAAAACTGGGTTTAAAAAAAAAATTGTTTCCACTTTGTCAACAAAACCATTTTTTTATATATGTAGCTGGTTTTCCAATGTTATGCCATACCCCCATTTCTTCCGCACCTAATCCAATTTCGGAAACCCTATTTATAGCTACTCTATAATAGAAGCATCCACACCAAATTTCATGATTCTATAACCAGTCGTTTGACAGAATGCTTATTTGTCTGATTTAGTGCCACGCCCAGTTTTTCCGCACCAATTTAGATATTCAAACATCCCGTATTAGCTGAAGTCTACTTCATTTAGGGAACACCCTCACCTTTCTACCACTCCTTGCTGAAATTTAGAAAAATTCAAAATTGTTTATTTTTTACTCCAGGAGAGAAACATACTCTCCAAATTATATGCTAACACATATGGCCACAACGGCAATTACTCTGATTTAGTGGCACGCCCATTTCTACCGCCCCTAATTACAATTTCAAACAATTCTGTAATTATTTACTTTATTATGGTACAATAGGTAGTGTGCGCGCCTCTTGTACTTGAGATCATGGGTTCGATCCCTGCTCTGACCACCTTAAAATTTCTTTCGACAGCGGTCAACTCGCATAGTGACGGCGACACTATCGAGCACTTAGCCATGACAATATTTCTCAAAAATACCGTTCGGAAACTGCAGGTCCCAATCACGGAGTATAAAACTAGAAAGAAAGGTTGTGAGAAGCTCTCCTCGATTCCTTCATGGGATGTACTGGGAAACCATTTATATATTTTTTTTTATTATTTTTATCGCACGTCGCTGGATGGGGGCTGAATGAAAAAAAATTAAACAAATTTGTTTAAAACTATTATGCTATGGATAGAGTGCGCGCCTCTTGTACATGAGATCCTGGGTTCGATACCTGCTCTGACCACCTTCAAATTTCTTTCGACGGCGGTCACCTCGCTTAGTGAAGGCGACACTATCGAGTATTTAGCCATGAAAAAGCTTCCCAAAATACCGTTCGGAATCGGTGTAAAAAACTGTAGGTCCCAATAAAATAAATAAATGATAAAATAAATAAACTTCTCACAATCACTGAGCTGTGCGCTTTCCAGTTTTCACTCACTGATTGGTACCTACAGTTTTACACCGATTCCGAACGGTATTTTGAGAAGCTTTATCATGGCTATATACTCGATAGTGTCGCCGTCACTAGGAGAGGTGACCGCCGCCGAAAGAAATTTTTTTTGAAGTTGGTCAGAGCAGGGTTCGAACCCAGGATCTCCTGTACAAGAGCCGCCCACACTAACCATTGCACCACCGACGGCTACGTATGTAGGTCCCAATAAGTGAGTGAAAAATTAGAAAGCTCACAGCTCACTGATTGTGAGAAGCTCTCCCCAATCCCTTCATGGGATGTAATGGGAAACGGTTTTTTTTTTTTTATTGTGCTACAACCCAGTATTATCAACTATATTGGGTACTTTTGCTTTGGTTTGTGTCTAGACTAACAAATGTTAAGAAACTTCTTGTTTAAGGGGTGTTTAAGGGGTGGAGCCTGTAACCAATATTTAGTACATATGTATTTAGTAAAATGAAAATTTAAAAAATCCAAAGTGAAAGAAGTTTAAAAAAGAACGTTTCCTTAAATAAGTGCCATTTCTTAAAAAAAGTTAATTTTCTCAAAAAAAACCTACTCATATTCTTAAATAAAGTACCTTCCCGAATAAAAGATATATTATCTTAAAGAAGTACCTTTGCTTAAAAAAAGTAAATTTTCATACAAAAAGTGCCTTTTCTTAAAAAATTAAATTTTTTATTAAATAAGTACCTTTTCTTAAAAACTACATTTTCTTACAACAAATTGTCTTTTCTTAAAAAAACTACTTTTTTTTAAATAGTACCTTTTTGTGAAACAATATAGATTTTCTTGATATAAGTACCTACTCTTAAAAATATACCTATTCCTAAAAAAATTACCAATTCTAAAAAAAAATTCCATTTCTTAAAAAAACCTTTTCTTCAAAAAAAAAAAACCTTCTCTTAAAAAAATACCTTTTCGTACAAAAATTCCTTTTCTGAAAAATAAAATAATACGTTTTCTTTTCATAATATAAGTAGTCTTTCTGAAAATAAGTACATTTTCTTAAAAAAATAACCTTTTCCTAAAAAGAGCACCAGTTCTTTAAAAAATACCAGCTCTTATAAAAAGTATTTATTTAAAAAAAATTATACACTTATGGCTTTTTATTATGGAAAATACTTCTTAAAAATAGTACCTTTTCTTTAAAAAAATATTAGCTTTTAATAACAGAAGTACCTACATTTCTTTCATAAATTACCTTTTCGGGAAAATATAATACATATTTTTAGAAAAAGGACCTAAAAGTATAGTTTTTTAAAAAAAAAATATATTCTATAAAAACAAAAATTTTCATAAAAAAAGTTTATCAATTTACAAAAAGTATTTTTTCTTAAAGATCCATTTAAATTATCGTATTTTTCAACGCTACCTAACGTATTGGAACTAACTAGTACATAATATATAGCGAAAGGAACTTCGTTCCAACCGGGTGTCCCCTGACCCCTCATGTATTTTTTTATTATTTCCCCTATTTTCCGGTTTACCGTAAGACAAATTATAAATAAAAACAAAGTTTTATCAATCCTGGAAAATTTAAACTTGAATCTCGATAATTCGATAAGAAAACGAGATTTTGTACAATTGTATATAAAGTTTGAAGCCTTCTATGGGAAAATATGCTGAGATACTAATATAACCTCTTCTAACCTCATGTGTTCCTTGCAAAATTTAATTATTATTCGTTTTTCCTGTTTTCAAGTTTGTATGAATAAGTCTTTGCCACCCTGTGCATTCACATGGAACTGTTCAGCACGTAATTTTTGTTTTTTTTTGTTCGTTTGTTTCTCTCTCTCTCTCTCTCTTAGCTGCAGCCAAAATTAAATGCGTCTTGCATTACAAATGCGTATGGGCCAATTTGAGCATGTGCCAACGACTTATGTGACACATTTATCGATTCGCCAGATGATCTATGAGACATCGGCGGCGGCGGCAAAAATTCACTCACACAATCAAAAATGAAATATTTCAATTTAAGCGAAACGTGCAAAAAATATCAATGCTTAGACTCTTGGTGTTGCTGGCTTAAAATAACACCAAGAGATTCTCGAAGCCACTCAACCAACCGTGCTCTGTGGACACACGGCGGGATTCACTGGCGAAATTCATAATTTTCGGTGGCTGCCGCCGTATCGGACGACGCTACTGTTGTACATTGCATGGTCGCTTAATAATTGTCATAATTTTAATGCCCACCCCCCGTAGAGATTGTGGTCGCATAAAAATTACGAGTTCGTGGAAATTAAACTGAGCAGGATTTAGGAGAGCGTTAGAAAGAGAGAGAGAGAGATAGAGCGTTGTGGAGCGTATCGAAGTCGGCCCACCACATGTGGTCTAAAGCAGAGATGAAATGCGACGCAATGAAATGGAACTGCTTCCTTTTCTGGGATAATCCCTAAGCGCGTATATTAAGTAGCGGCAGATGTTATTGATAACAACAACGCTTATGAAATATTACGTTTACCAAATCTCAACGAAGGCTTGCAACGAAGTTTAGGAACGAAGGGTTCCTCTTGTTATCCTCCATGGTTGAGCTCAACGAGTTCGCAATTAATTCACGCTGATAAATCTTAAAGTGCTAACTACATGACAACAACAAAGTACTTACAACGGAGCCAGACATAGTCAGAGACAGACATGATGCACTCCACCAAAGGTGTGGAATCGCTGTGCCTTCCCAAGGAAGACTGTGATTTAGTTTTATTTTTCTCATTTTTGGGTTCCTTTCAGAATCTCATTTTAAAAAGGTGTTACACCTACATATCTTTGGACTGAGAACAACAACTTTAGCAACGGCATTTACTTTCAATTTGTTGCAACACGCGAAAATTGATGACTCTTATTAGCCCAAAAGATACGCGTTAACTATTCGTTTCCTTTGGCCAGTGTATGGAGACGACGAGGAGTAGGGAACAGAAAAATCAAAAGAACTTATGGGCTGGCTACTGGTTTCCATCGAAATGTGCCGTGGCATACAGACAAATTTCTGTGTAACTTGAGTAACTTGGAAGCTGGCCAAAATGTTTGTACATGTGTACATGATCATGGATGGCGTAAATGATTTGTGGAAATGAGTAACGAACAAGTTGGAGTAGAGGAACGATGGGTGGGTCAACGACGA
Organism: Phaonia tiefii; assembly: GCA_963931995.1. Taxonomy (NCBI): domain Eukaryota; kingdom Metazoa; phylum Arthropoda; class Insecta; order Diptera; family Muscidae; genus Phaonia; species Phaonia tiefii. The sequence continues at coordinate 38,044,750 of OZ008368.1, read as the reverse complement.
CTGTTGTATACCTTAGAATATTTAAGAGAAACTGTAGGAGCAAAGCGTTGCCAACCTACAGGAAAAGAACAAATCGTTAGGAGGGTCGTTTGCCGCAAAAATATAAACGTTTGCTGCAACAATTCAAACGTTTCCTGCCAATACAAATATTTATCGCCACTGTCGTTTGTATTTCATGTAACTTTCTTTTTCCACGAACATTTTTGAATTCACTTTTGTGGCAAACATAGAAAACGTTTGCAAACATGTGTAAAAGTAACAAGTGTTTATAAAGTATATACACAAGCACATAGGCTAGACATTGTGGTTGTTTGCTAATGAGGGAACAGAGTTACGGAGATACCATGAATGGTGTTCTACAGAGGTTCTGTTCATGTTCGCGCAGAGTCTGAGCATGCTAGGTCCAATTCTATTTCGGGCAAAGGGCAAGTGCTAAAGTAACCACGCATTTCACACCAACAGAAATAGTTATATTCTAAGGGTAGAGTTTCCTCCAAAATTAATCCAATTCAGCGTAATCAAAAACTTAATAATGGGTGCAAAACCACCCATTCAATTATGTTCAAATTACAAAAAAAAATTATATTTGAGGTAGGTCTACTCTATGGACCTTTTTCCTCGATGCATGTACCAGAGCAATGCCATGTTTCTCATAAACATTAATATTCGTTTGCCCCATTAATCTATCTACACTCTACGATACTGGCAAATACAAATATTTAACGAAATTGTCACTTGTATTGTTGTCAACGAACTTTCCTTTACCACAAAATATATAAAATTGTTTTTGTTTTGGAACGAAGTTCATTATCGCACGTTGCGGGATGGGGGCTAAATGAAAAAAAATTAAACCACTTTTTTTTTAACACTATTATACACAACCCAGTATTATCAAGTATATTGGATACTTATGCTTTGGTTTGTGTCGAGACTAACATATGTTGGGAAATTTCTTGTTTAATGGGAAGTTTTCTAGGTGGAGCCTGTAACCAATATTTAGTATATATTGTAGTTTTGAACTCAATAAAAAGTAAAATTTAGAAAAGCCAAAGGGACAAAACTTTAAAATGTTCTCAAAAAATATACCTATTCAAAATTTTAAACAAAATACCATTTCTTAAAAAAATACCCCACCTTAAAGAAGTACCTTTGCTTAACAAATTTTCACTTTCTTACAAAAAGTACCTTTTCTAAAAACAGTAATTTTTTTTTTAAATAAGTACTTTTTCTTAAAAAAGTCAATTTTCTTCCAACAAATTGCCCTTTCTTAAAAAGCTACATTTTCTTTAAAGAGTACCTTCTTTGTGAAACAAAATAATTTTTCATGAGATAAGTACCTACTCTTAAAAATTTACCTATTCTTGAAGAAAGGACCAATTCTTAAAAAAATCCCATTTCTTAAAAAATATTCTTCAAAAAGTACCTTCTGTTAAAAAAATACCTTTTTTACAAAAATGCCTTTTCTTAAAAATAAACTAATACCTTTTCTTTTCTTTTCTTCTTTTCTTTTCTTTTCTTTTCTTTTCTTTTCTTTTCTTTTCTTTTCTTTTCTTTTCTTTTCTTTTCTTTTCTTTTCTTGAGATAAGCAGCCTTTTTAAAAAAGTACAATTTCTTTAAAAAATAACCTTTTCCAAACAAGAGTGCCATTCTTTAAAAAGTACCTGTTCTTAAAGAAGTACTTCTTTATAAAAAAAAAATGCATACTCTTATGGCATTTTTTTACAAAAAGTACTTCTTCCTAAAAATAGTACCTTTTAAAAAAAAACATTAGCTTTTAAAAAAAAAGTACCTCTCTTTAAAACATAACCTTTTCGGGGAAATATAATACATATTCTTACAAAAAGGAACTAAAAATATACTTTTTTAAAAAAATAACTGTGATGAAGATCTGTGGCTAGATCTGAAATAGCTATTCGGGTTGCCAGGAATCATAGGGAAACATTTGCAAAACTCATTTTTTTTAAAAAACTATATCTCTACTAAGGAGATATAGAATGGCCTTAAGCATGTCAATAATATTAAAAAGTACCAATAAAAAGGCCGAATAAACAAAAATCATCCCTGATGAATGGGCTTAAAAATGTTTATCATTTTACAAAATGTATCTTTTCTTAAAGATGCATTTAAATTACCGTATTTTTCAAAGGGCGCCATAGGCGTGTTGGAACTAACTACATAATATATTGTGAAATGAACTTCGTTCCAACCGGGTGTCCGCTGACACCTCATGTAATTTTTTTGTTTTTGTTTTACGGCAAACAGATACAACGTTTGTGAACATGTGTAAAATGAGCAAGTAAATACTTGCACACACATACATTTAAAAGTAATCACTCTCTTGAATTGTTTCCATCTTCTGGTAACAAAAACGTATAAGCAATCTGAATAAAGTTCGTTCGCCGTAAATAAATTTGTCAAACAATGTTTAGTTGTCAACAATTTCGTTTGTACGTAACGCAAGTTTTCTTTACGGGTACCGATTTTTATCGTTAACATTTAATAGAACTGCGGTACTGGTTCTGATTAGAGTCAAAACGTGACCCTAAGACAGAATAATATCAAAGCAATATATTCAATCAACACTTTAGGACCGATTTATTGCAAACTTCTTAAGGTGCATGTCAAAGTTAATCTGATGTAAACTTGATTTTGATTAATACTGAGACTGGTGTTGCAAACGCTACAACGAACCGAGTATAGTTTACAGTACCTGATACTGTGTTTATTATACATCCGCTGCTCCTTGGAATTTGTTGGTTAAAGGCCACAAAGTTAAAGAAATTCATCAAATACTAAGTTTTAAATTAGTTATTCGACACTATGGACTCCAGCATCCTCACACCACACATATGTACGTATGTACGTGTGCATGCGATAGTCACCGGGATCCTAAAATGCGTGACTAGGACTAATTACGAACCCAGGCACAGCACGTGTGTTCTTACATTTGCCACAAACATAATGTTACACCTAAGTAATAAATGTGACACAGTAACAGACTCATTTTTCTCGGCCTTCTTTTTCGTAAGAATTGATTACAATCGTTCAACAGGTATCACAATCTCCACTCTCCAGAATGTTCGTTGCCACAGGGAAGTTTGGCGGCCAAGTGGCATGGCACCACAGCATAGCATAAAACTTCTTGTGCCATATTCTCGCTCCCAAATAGAGTTTTGTTCCAGCAGTTCCATAAAATCTGGTATCTGATGTCTGTTGTGTGTATGGGATCTTTATGTCACAGACATGACACGATCTCAATCATGTGTCTTGGGGATGGATTCAAATTTACGATGTCTATGCCTCTGGGCATATATTTAACGTCTTAATGCGCGTATGCGCGACAATGTGTGGCGGTGGCGGCGGCGGCAGCATTACTTACGGCGTGTTGTTGCAGGTAAATAGGGTATTTATCGCTTGATGGTGTATTATGCGAGATTATGCACCCCATAGGGAAGCCGCACGCATAGATATGCGCAGAGCTGTGCTGCTGCCCCTACTGCTGCTGCTGCTGCTCAAGGAGCTAACTGGTCGGTCGTCACACCACCATTGCAAATGCATTTCCATTCATAATTCTAAATATTCCATGGAGTACAATGATGATGCGATATGATGCACGAAGAAGTTTCCTTGAATTCTGGCGCTGTCTACTACCTCGCTGGTTTGTGAGCAGCTACTCAAGTGTGGGATCACGTATTTCAGTGGAAATGCTAATTAGTGTTAATTAAACAATTTTGAAAATGTTAATACTTTCACTACGAAATAAAAAACACACGACGGCTTAAGAATAATTAGGGAGTTCTTAAGTGTTGCTATTTCAAGTACTTGGAAGTTATAAATTTGAAATGCATCAACTGGGAGGAGTCGGCGGACGATGTTGTGTATAATCCTTGCTGTAGTTTTCCCAGTTAGCTGGAGTGAATTTGCTATGTATTTAATTATAAAGTGTAGAATTTCTTTGCTTAGGTTAAGATTAACTGGAATGCTTACTACACCATTTCCAATTGAAATTTGAAAAAACTCAATTGAAATTTAAAAATTCTATTTGAAATTTGAAAAAAATCTATTGAAATGTGAAAATTCTATTTGAAATTTAAAATACACCAATTGAAATTTAAAAATCTAATACATAAAATAGATTAATAATTTTTAAATTTCAAGTGACGAATTTTAAATTTCAATTGATGTCTTTCATATTTCAATTGATGTCTTTCAAATTTCAATTGATGTGTTTCAAACCTTCAATTGATGTGTTTTAAATTTCAATTGATGTGTTTTAAATTTCAATTGTTGTCTTTCACGTTTCAATTGAGTAGGTTAGAAGCAAAGGGATGCAAGTGACTTTTGAAAAATTTTGAGTGAAAAAAGTTTAAAGTTAAATTGCAACGTAAATATCCCATCTACATTATTACTTCTTTAATTTGAGAAATTTTGAGATATATTTTTATCTAACAAACTAAAAAACTAACTTCTATTACACACTCAAATACACAAGAAAGTCCTTTAAAGTTGTTAACTCTGTTTGCGTAAAAAATGCACTTGCATCCCTCTGCTTCTGGCCCCTTCAATTGATGTTTTTTAAATTTCAGTTGCTTTATTTCCAATTTCAAATAGAATTTTTAAATTTCAATTGATATTTTTCAAAATAAAATTGATATTTTCCAAATTTCAATTGGAAATGGTGTAGTCCTTTATTATTTAATGTGAACTGTGGTGGTGCAATGGTCAGTGTGCGCGTTTCTTCTATACGAAAATGCGAAATCTACGCTCTGAAAATCTTTAGTTTCGTTCGGCTTTGGCCATCTCGCCTGGTGATGGTGACACTTTTGAGCAAGTAAATGTTAGGATTCGGTGTTAAAATGTAGGTCCTCATCAGCGAGTGTATAAAGTAGAAAGCGAATAACTCTCAGATTGTGAGGATTTCTCCTCCCCCCCCCCTCCCTTCGGCATGTTAGTTAGGGGAACTAAGGCTTTTTAAAAATTGTTGTTATTTCGTTAGTAGACCTTTAAAGGACAAAAATAATGAACAAATAGAGAAAATCACACTGCTGCCAATTGTCATTGATTTCACAAGTAGTTTATATTACTATCAGGGGTGTGGACCTTTCCTAAAATGTGGAAACTCGCACACCAACTCCGAAAATTTTAAATTCTGAACTCCGACTCCTACTTCAACTGGGCAAAAAAACGCAATTAACCATAAAATACTCGTACTTATGTAAAACAAGGGACAAGGGACACCCGGTTGGAACAAAGTTCTTATCGCTATATATTATGTACTAGTTAGTTCCAAAACGCCTAAGACGCCCGTTGAAAAATACTATACTTTAGAAGGATCTTTAAGAAAATATACTTTTGGCAAACTGATAAACATTTTCAAAGAAAAATTTGTTTCTTTTTTATAGAATGTATTTTTTTTTTAGTATATTTTTAGTTCCTTTTAGTAAGAATTTGTATTATATTTTCCCGAAAAGTTCCTCTTTTAAAGAGAGGTACTGTTTTTATTAAAAGCTAATGTTTTTTTTTAGAAAAGGTACTATTTTTACGAAGAAGTAATTTCTGTAAGAATTTATGAATTATATTTTATTATTTTATTATTGAATTATATTTTACAAAGAAGTACTTTTTTTAGAACAGGTACTTTTTAAAGAAGTGGTACTCTTTTTAGGAAAAGGTTATTTTTTTAAGAAACTTTACTTATTTTTAGAAAGGCTACTTATCTCAAGAAAAGAACAGAAAAGGTATTAATTTCTGTTTAAGAAAAGGTACTTTTAAGAAAAGGATTTTTTGTAAGAAAAGATATTTTTTAAGAAAAGGTTTTTTTTTTTTTTTTGAAGAAACGGGTTTTTTATGAAACGATAATTTTTTACCGAATTAAAGTTGGGCCACCATGGCTGGCCCACTTTTCTGTACAACGTTAAAATACACCAAATGGATTGGAATAGTTCTAACATTATTCATGCTGTTTGTTTAATCTAAAATTCAGGACATTGATATGTGAAGAAATCCTTCAAAAGGATGAAATTTAAAATGTTTAATGAATGTTTCAGAAAAAGTTCACAAAGCTTAAAAAAGATAAAATTGTTTATTTTCTTTACTAGATGAAAATTTAGAAATAAAAACTCAAGGACTATGAAACAGGACTAGATCCTTAAAACCGGTTAAAACGAATTGGCGCTATATACATATGTATATGAAAACTTCTCGCAAAATTATAAAAGGTTTGGAACATTTTCACACTTAATATTCACGTATGTTGTTAGAAATACGAAGCAGAAATTTCATAAAAATGTTAAGGACATTGAAACAGGACTAGGTCCTTAAAATCGAAGAAACCACATATATGAAAACTACTCAGAAAATTAAAAAAAGTTTGGAAAATGTCCACACTTTAATAATCAAATATGTTGTTGACAATACGAAGCTGAAATCTTAGAAAAACTTTCAAGGACATTGAAACAGGACTAGGTCCTTAAAATCGAAGAAAACCAATATCAACTATATATATGAAAACTTCTCAGAAAATTAAAAAAGTTTTGAAAATTTGCACACTTTAATCTTAACATATGTTGTTGGATATATTAAGTAGAAATTTTATAAAAGTTTTGAGGGCATTAGGTCCCTATAAATATATATGAAAACTGTCAGAAAATCAAAAAAAATTTTGGAAAATTTTCTCACATTAATATTCACAGATATTATTGTAAATTCCAAGTGGAAATTTTAGAAAAAATTTCAAGGACATTGAAACGGGATAATTGCTATTAAAGGACCTTGTATCCTTTCGATATCTTCAATGTCTATTTTGAACATTATGACACTTTACTAATGACCAGTGCAATGAAATTTATATGCTTGGTTTGATTTAAATACAATAAACTTTAAAGGTGGGCCAACTTCACACTACCATATGAATGTGTCAGTTACCAAATCGATTAACTCCACTTTCCCAAAATTTTGGTATGTTAGTGTCTGTGGGTTAAACTAATGTACCCATTTCATTTTGAATTTAACTATATAATAGATACAGCAGTAGTGAAGTAATATATAATGTCAGTTTGCATTTATAATGAACGTGGAATTTGAAAACCCAGCGAAAATTTAAGTTTCTACAGGTATTTTTTGATGGAGTTAATCGATTTGGCTTGTGAGGCATTCATATACTACTGTGAAGTAGTATTTCGATGGTGGGCTAACTTCACGCTAGTATTTTTTTTTAGAATTTTTTCAAACATAGGTACTTATTTCAAGAAAAGTTATTTTGTTTCACAAAAAAGGTACTCTTTAAAGAAAATTTAGTTTTTTAAGAAAAGGCAATTTTTTTTAAGAAAATTTACTTTTTTAAAGAAAATTTACTTTTTGTAAGAAAATTTACTTTTTTAAAGCAAATGTACTTCTTTAAGATAAGGAATTTTTTAAGACAATGTACTTTGTTTAAGAATATGAATAGGTATTTTTTTTTTTTTGAGAAAATTTACTTTTTTTAAGAAAAGGCACTTATTTAAGAAAATATTCTTTTTTAGACTTCTTTCACTTCTTTCATTTATTCACTTTCACTTATTGGGTTCAAAACTACAATATATACTAAATATTGGTTACTTGCTCCACCTAGAAAACTTCCCACTAAACAAGAAATTTCCCAACATATGTTAGTCTAGACACAAACCAAAACAAAAGCACCCAATATAGTACGCAAATAGTTGTAGCTCTTACCAAAATCCGCTCCAGCCAGTTGCTCGTTGTGGGTGCATTTGTTTCTCATGGATCGCATGAAGATTTCCTAATCCCCAAATTCGACAATTTTTTGTATTCACGAAGACATACAGATGGAAATGCGCTTCATCGGAGAAAATGACTATTTTGTGAAAAATCGGCATTGACTTCACTTGCTCCATTACCCATTGAACGAATTACCGGCGCTTACCATGGTTTGCAGGTTTGAACTCCTGAATTAACTGAATTTTGTACGCATGAAGGAGGAGGTCTTTCATCAAAATTCGCTGCGTAATGCTTCGTGGAATGTGAAGTTGTTGAGAACGATGCCGAATTGATGTTTTGGGGTTTTCGGCGACACTCTCGTTTACAGCAGGAATGTTTCCAAGAGACCAACCGGTACGTTGACGCACAGGAGTCTTACTGTCCATAATCGATCCAGCTTCTTCAAATTGTTTGACCACTTTTCGAATGGCTGACACATTAGCTGCACTTTCTCGACTGAAAATTCCGTTTATCGCGGTAGGGTTAGCGTTAACCTAGTTCTCTAATCTTTGTCGTAACCCAATTTGAAATTTCAATTACTTACACAAAATCCGTGCCGAAACAAAATTATCGAAGACGCCGTTACAAAAAAAAATAAATTGGCGGCTATTGGTTTTGCCAGTTTTGTACAAATTTTGGAAGTTTTTGAAATAACTGAACCTTTAAAATACGATTAGTGACTCAAATCGGGATAGTCAATAAAATCGGCTCACAGTTGAAACCGATAAGAGCCATTTATATCGGCGGCGGCGTGAGCTTCAAAAATGTTTTGGAGACGGCGACACGTCGGGAATTTTTCGATCGGTTTCTATCTGTCAGACAGTTGATTTTTTGTGTATGTTTTTATTATGGTTGCATTTTTTAGTAACTAACAGTGTTGCATCAAAACGTGCACCAGGTTTAAATGAGGTTAAAAATTAAACTTTAGTTTCTACAGATTAAAATTGTATGAGTAATCGTCTGGGTTAGCACGGGTTAACGGAATTAACCTTCGAAATGCGTTCATTTTGTTTCATGTAAATGCCGTATTAATGGGACAAACAAAACTAGTTTTGTGTTTAGAGTCAGCATAAATCGATTGTTCCAAACATTTTTCGGTTGTCATAAACAATTTTATTTATTTAAGTTCGTTTGCCACAATTGCATTTCACAAAGTTTTCAGAGATTTCGTGAGGGAATAACAAAATTTACCTTCGAATGCAGGATCATGGTTTATGGCTAAAGCAGGCTCAATAGTCGTTGACACTTATCTCCTGCATACTTTATGGGCCATTAGAGTCCTGTCCTGTTTTGAACTAAAGCACATTCCTAGACAAATTAACTTCTAAACCCTTTTTTTGAATATGCGATTTCTCTCATTATCATCATCTCTGGGAATCCTTCAGTTACAGCTAACCAACAGTTATGGCTGTCAGTTTCTATGGAATTTGTAACTATAGGTTAGAGCATGGCAAATATGGCCTTTAAAAACATATGACCCCTTTTCATAGCAAATTGAGCCAAGTGTTGAACTAAAATTTCCCATTAATATTTTAGTTTCTCGAATTACATTCTATTAATAAACGATTATGGCAGAAAATTATTTTGTTTATCGCAGTTACAAACAAAGAAACATTAAATCCTAATTGCCTGAATGACGATAATGACTACATTACTGGGTTAACAACACGTGGCTCAGGCGGAAAAGCATACACACAAATTTATATTTGGAAACAACTATGCATAATGGCAACTGACACCAATTCAGTGGAACACATGTGTGGGAAAGTATTACTTGGTTCATTGGCACCACGTAAGTCCTCTCATCATCAGCATTACCATCATCCAGGCGGCCGCGGCGGTAGACAAACTTATAGCGGTGTTATTGAATGATGTTTTTGAAAGGATAACAAAAAGCTTTTAGTATGACGCGTGTAGACAATTTTCTCCGAACAAAATGTTATGGACTTTAATGGAAGTTTTAGAAAAGTGTTAGTGGGAAATTATGGGACTACAAATAATTTTTGACATTTGTTGTTTGATGTCAAAAAGTGATTATGTATATTTGGAAATGTTGCCATAGAATGAATATAAATTTGAAATTACTCAAATAAAAAACAGGTATTCTAAAGGTGGCTAAGTAGTACACTGAAAAAATATGTTTGTTAGCACAGCAGAAAAGGACTGCTGCAAAAGGGGAAAGCAATAGGGTTTGTTATTTCAGCAAACATATGTAGGATGTTTGCACAAACATAAGGGCAAACATATGTTTGGCGTTTTTCAGCGTGTATAAATATATATTTAATGTTTTCGGAATCACTTTGTGTGGTATTTTGTCAACTCTGCAAACAGTTTATTGTTATGGGAGTTTATTTGCTGCGACAGCAGACAATTTGCCAGCTGATTAGTGCAAAACATTGTTTGGAACTAATAACAAATTTTATTTCTTTAAGTGTATCTGATGGAAAAACTATTTGCTGCAACTGAACATGTCGGTTTTAAAGAGAACAGACGTAAAGATTGGTCGTCTGACGAGACGTGGAAAATTATAAATTAAAGGAAGACACTTGAGCAAGAATCACAATGCAAGCAAGATTTTCAATAGACGTTCGCAATGTTAGCAACAATTTACTGTGAATATCACAAAAAGGATGCACAAGTAGAGAAGAAAAAACAGACACAATTTGGCAACCATCGTAGAAGAATACCAAAAAAGTCGACGCGATTCAGTCAAATGCATTTCTTTCCCGCGTTATAACTTGATTATTTCATACTTTTTACATATTTCATGTAATTTTATTTAAATATAATTGGATTTTCTATAGTTAGATACAATAACATCATCAGAAAACTGCTCGTGTATTGAACTATTCAACGAAGAGAGTAAGAAAGAGAGAGAGCAGAGAAACGATGCGCTTCACTCGTTTTCTTTGTTGGCATTCCACTCCATGAGTAAATTTTCTTCTCTGTACCATAGTTGCTTTATGAATGCCCCAAAAACAATGCCACATACAGTGTTGTATTTGGAATATTAATAAAATATTCAAATACATGAAATATTTACATTTAACACATTCTAAAAGCTATGTCGGAAAATACGGGTTTTGAAACAAATGGTTTACATTTCCATTTATATTTCTTAGATTTTAAAATAAATTCCAAGATGAAGCGCCATCTAGGTGTCAATTATGTAGCTTGATTCGAATAAAATTGTTGCTGAAGTAGAAGTAGACCAATTTCTGCGCCAACGTTATACTAAATTTTTGGAAAGAAAACGAAAGGTCATTATGTGAAACACCGTGAGTGCGAACGAGACGGCATAATTTACAAATGTGTCGCTGGCATTGTGAATGCGGCTTTAAGCCGCAATCACAATGCAAGCAACATTTTCAAAAGGCGTTCACAATGCAAGCAACAGTTTACTTCGAATCGAGATGTTTGTTCTAACAGGTGATACCAGTATTACGGCCAATGTGTCAAGGCAACAATACAATATATTTTGTTTTCATGTCAAAGTTAACACAAATGTTTGTCAAGAATAAAAGTAAGCCAGAAATTATAAAACCAAATACATTTGAATTTGATTCTCCATATAATGAACAGAAGGAAAAGCAAATCATTTAAGTTGTTCTTATAACACAACCTCTATTAGTTGCATCATGATTCAAATGTCACATTCAGGGTTGTATTTCGAATATTAAAAAATGTTAATGTATTTAAACATATTTGGTATTAAAAGATTCTACAGATAAAATAACGTTTTATAATGCGTCTTTTAACACAAATGGGTTCAATTTTCATTGATGTTTTTAAGTTTGAAAATGAAATTCGAAGCACAGCGCCATCTACCGCGTAATAGTACATTATTTATTCGAACAAATATGTTGCTGGAGTAGGAATGGATCAACTTCAGCGACAAATTGGAGTTACATTTTTGTAAAAAAAACGAAAGGCCATTATGTGAAATTCTGTGTGTGAGAACGAGATACCATGAAAAACGAAATTGTCGCTTGCATTGTGAATGCGGCTTTAAAGCGCTTCATCAAGGAATTTAATTTCAAACCTAAGAAATATGAATGAAAATGTAAACCATTTGTTTCAAATACCGTATTTTTCAACATAATTTTTTTCTGTAGAATGTGTTTATTGTAAATATTTCACGTATTTCAATATTTTATTAATATTCAAAACACTAGACTGTATGTGGCATTCGAAGTAAATTGTTGCTTACATTGCGAACGCCTATTGAAAATGTTGCGTGCATTGTGATTCCTGCTTAAGTTTCTTCCTGTCATTTACAATTTTCCACGTCTCGTCACACAACCAATCTTACGTTTGTTCGCTTTAAAACCTACGCTTATTGAAAATGCTGCTTGCATTGTAACTCCTTCCTTAAGCTGCACTCAACTCTGCTAGAGCGTGAAGTGAAAAGTTGTCTCTTCTCTCTCCACTAAGGATCGTAAAGTAAAACGAAGCGCTTGTAAAGACAAATGTACTTGGACGGATGCCATAGCCCAAGACGCTCAAGCAGCGGCTGAGACATATCGAAACAGCGACTTACAACGGCCCATCAAGAAGCATACGAGTAGCAGCACCCCAGTCCCCGGTAAGTCAAGACAACTCTGGACAAACATTACTCTGAAATGTTCACCTCAAATCCACAAATAAATCCAGGCATATCCGACTGCATCTCCCACAATATTCGGCTAAATATCAGCATTACTCCTCCGGAAATGTCCGGGATTACATCAGAAGTAAAATCGCTCAAAAACGTCAAAAGTCCAGGCAGCGACAATATATTCTCAGAGCTCCCGTAACGAACGCAGAATTGACTCTTCCGATTTTAGAAAAAATTTCTCTATGAGGGAATTTTCCAGACGAGCTCAAACAAGGCATCATTGTTAAGATACCTAAGAAAGGTGATTTAACAAATCGCAACAAGCATGTTTAACAAAGTTCTAGCACATGTTTTATGTACCTAAAAGGTTGTCGAGCTGACTAATGCCAGATTTAAGGAATCAACGGACTGAGGTTTGCCCCGACAAGTCGTGTGTGGACCACATTACTTATAATCCACTAAGAGTGATAGTAGAGCAGTCTGTTGAATAGAATTCTCCTCTGTATCCAGTATTCATAGATTCCACTACACCTTTAAGCCGCCGAGCCACGGTGCCGCCGTTTTTTGAGTTTGTTGCCGCGTGATATCGTAGAAAGCGGCGGTGACGGCGTATAATTTTTTGTTTAATCTTCCATATAATCGATGAATTAAAGACAATGCCCTGATTTACCACACACGCTGCAACCACGACAATCAAAAAAACTACGACTTGTAAACTACACACAACCACAATCAGAACATGTCCACACATTACAACTAGAACAACTAGAATAACAGCAGGTCAAATTTCCTAAGAACTGAACTCTGCACAGCAGTAGCCGGGTAAATTTCCTAGTAATAAGGAATAGCCGCCGCCGTCGGTTTTCCCAGGTCCCTGCGCCGCTCCCGAAGCAGACACAATCGGCGTAAACCTCTAGTCTCCACTACAATTCAATATCGTTCTAGATATCGTGATGCATCATTCAATGGTTGGTAACCACGGAATTGTATGGGGGTTTCACGAAACGTTAGAGGACCTTGAATATGCAGATGATACCGAGATACCGAGACACAGCCATACCGAGATGGTCGAGAAATTAAAGCGGCTTACAGACATATCAGCGAAAGCAGGGCTGAAGATCAATACACGCTGAAAAATCTGTCTTTTTTGTTGTTTGGATGCAGCTATAACGTGTTTGTAGCTTGTCGCAAATATACTATACTTTTGCTCAAACACATTGTGCTTGCTATTCAATATAACATGTTTGAGACACAATGATAGTCTATAATGATAGTGATAGTCAATGATAGTCATAATGGGCTATAATTTATGTTTTGAGACCCAAATGTGCCTTTTTTTTGTTGAAACCTGGTAAAAATAAAAACGAGACACATAACAAAGAAACAACAAGGCAGCAGATCGTCAATTCATAAAAACAATGCTTGCAAACATGTATATGTTTCCTGCAATATGTTGCTAAGCCCATTATTTTTCAGCGTCCAAGAAGAAAGACCAAGGTTATGCGAATTAACTCAGAAAATTTAAACCCCTTTCTGATAAACAATGAAGTAGTAGGAGATGTTGAAACCTTCTGTTATCCTGGAGCTATTATTTAGCGAACTCGTGGATCAAGTGCAGACATTGCTCCCCGAATTAAAAACCCACACAATCTTTTGGGCACCTCACAAAAGTGTGCAAATCATTTTCAATATCACGTCGTATTAAACTTACAATTTTCAACTCCAATGTGAAATTCTGTATAAAAGGCTGCGAAACTTGGAACACTGCTTTCCGAGACATAAACTCCCTGCAGGTGTTCGCAAGTAAATGCCTACGCGCTTAAAAATTTTGTCGCGTTTTGGTGTTTGAATGCAAATATAACGAATTTGTAGCTTGTCGCAAATATAGTATACTTGTGTCCAAACACATTGTGTTTGCTATTCAATATAACATGTTTGGGACGCAACGGTTAATAGGTTATAATACATGTATTTGTGACCCAAGTATCGCTTTGTTTGTTGAAACTTATTGAAAACAAAAACGAACAAACACAATGTGTTTGGACAAAAGTATACTATATTTGCAACAAGCTCCAGGCGCACGTTATATTTGCATCCAAACAAGAAAAGAAGACAGATTTTTTAGCGTGTGGATTGGAACTTACAGCAGCAATTTTTTCACGAGACCGACCATTACCCTGACGCACAGGAGTCTTAATGTTAATAACCGACCCAGTTTCTTAAGATTTGTTGACCGCTACTCGAATGGTTGACACATTAGGTGCACTTTCTTGACTTAAAATTCTCCGACGTTTGCGAGCGGGTCTCAGCATAATTTTCCAAATTTTTGTAATAACTTTTCACAATTATAATGCGTTGCTCTTTCGTAAAGCGCTCCATTTTTAATAATCAGAATAAACATATGTGACAGCTGCTAAATTTCAGAGTTGCCACTTGCACAAAAAAATTACACTACATTTAAAAAGTGCAATCTTATAACGCATTTACACCGCCCTTTATCGCGGCCAGGTTAACGATAACCTTGTTCTCTAATCTTTGCCGTTTACACCACCCAATTTGAGATTAAATCGACATTTCAGGTGGCAACTCCGTGCTTAGACAAACTCCGCGCCGAGACAAAATTAACGAAGAGGGCGGCACAATAGAAAAATTAAGTTGGCGGCTATTGGTTTTGCAAGTTTTCTACAAATTTGGGATGTTTTTGAAATAACTGAACCTTTTAAATTGGATCAAAGGGCCAGTCGATAAAATCGGGTCAGAGATTAAACCAAGAAGAGTTATTTATGACGGTTGCGACGTGAGCTTCAAATAAGTTTTGTTGGCGGCGACACGTTGGAAAATTTTCGACCGGCTTCCGACTGTCAAAGAGTTGATTTTTTGTGCATGTTTTCTTATGGTTGAATTTTTGTAGTAACATGAAGCCACTATGGTATAGAGAAGAAAATTTACTCATGGAGTGGAATGGCAACAAAGAAAACGAGTGAAGCGCGTCGTTTCTCTGCTCTCTCTCTTACTCTCTTCATTGAATATTTCAATACACGAACAGTATTCTGATGATGTTACAGTATCTGAGCATAGAAATTCCAACCATGTTTAAATAAAATTACATAAAGTATGTAAAAACTATGAAATAATAAAGTTATGACGCGAGATAGAAATGCGTTTGAGTGAATCGCGTCGACTTTTTTGGTTCTCTTCTACTAGGGTTGCATAAATTACTCCGGATTTTCTTCTCTACTTGTACATCCTTTTTGGTAGTAACTAACAGTGTTGCATCAAAATGTAAACCAGTTTAAAATAAGTTGAAAAATTAAACTTCAGTTTCAACAGATTAAAATTGTATGCGTAATCTTCTGGGTTAGCGCGGGTTAAGGGAGTTAAGCTTCAAACTCCGTTAATCTTGTTCGGTATAAATGTCGTATTACAGTCCATAACCGACCCATTTCCAAATTTTTGTAATAACTTTTCACAATTATAACGCGTTGTTCTTTCGTAAAGCGCTATATTTTTAAAAATCGCAATAAACATATGTGATAGCTGCCAAATTTCAGAGTTGCCAATTGCACAAAAGAAAATAACACTAAATTTAAAAGTGCAATCTTACTGTGCAATCCCTTATAATAGACCTATCATGTGGCTAGTTCAGATCCGGTTCTTTTTCCCGTATACAAACTTTTATAGCAAAATCTGCTGAAATATGCAAAATCAAATCTAGCTCATTGTACAGCAAATGTCTTTATTCGTGGAGATACGATTCATTACTTGAGACCGATGTCGAACTGATGTTTTTGGGTTTTCGGCGACAGTCTCGTTTAGAGCAGCAATGTTTTCAAGAGACCGACCGGCACGAGGACGCATAGGAATTTTACTATCCATAACAAGAAATGTAAGCTGGTCTGAGCAGGGATCGAACTAATGTTTTCATGTACAAGAGCCGCGCACTCCAACAATTGCTCCACCGACGCACAGAAGTCTTACTGTGAATAACTGACCCAGCTTCTTCAAATTTATTGACCACTCTTCGAATGGTTAACACATTATGTGCACTTTCTCGACTGAAAATTCTTCATTTTTAATAATCAGAATAACCATATGTGACATCTGCCAAATTTCAGAGTTGCCACTTACACAAAAAAATTACACTAAATTTAAAAAGTGCAATTTTACTGAGGCACCCCTATAATGGAGCTATCATGTGGCTAGTTCAGATCCGATTATATTTCCAGTAGGCTTACTTTTATAGCAAAATATGCTGAAATAAGCAAAAATATGCAAAATCAAATCTAGCTCATTATACAGCAACTGTCTTGATTCGTGGAGATAAATAGTTGAACATGTCGCTTTGGTTAAAACAACAAACATGCATTTACATGGAATTCTTATGGAAAATTGAGATGGCTAGTTTTCTGTCATGACTACGCACCACGTTCGTTTTTCTTTTAATTGCACTCGTTTTTAAGAAATTTTGGGAAATACTTACTATTCAAAGACGATCAAGAATTAGACGACCAGAAGATGTGCGCAATTTGGCAACTCTGGTAAAAGAGAACCAAAAAGTATTAGAATTCACTCAAATGTATTTCTCACTCGTGTCATATCTTGACTATTTCATACTTTTTGCTTAGTTTATGTAATTTTCTTCAACATGGTTGGAATTTGTATAGTTATATATCAAAAAGCTGTTCGTGTATTGTAATATTCAATGAAGAGAGTAAGAGAGAGAGCAGAGAATGGCTTTCACCCGTTTTATTTGTTGGCATTCGAGTGAAGAGAAATTTTGACTGTCTACAAATCAAAATACAAAACACAATTTGGCAGCTAATTAAATACTTCCATGTATGGTTGTAGTTTATACAAATGTAATTTAAAATTTTGAGATATCATTGACCTTAAGAGCCTGTTCCCTGCTGCAATCGGCAAATGTTTGGTATTGTGCCAACTATCTTTCACAGGGTTCAAATATTTACGTACCTCTTTAAAAAAAGACTATAAGTAACCTAGTATTACCACAAAGCACCACCACCACCACCATCAAAACGCATGTGAGGAGGCGTTTCCCACTTTGTTAGCGTATTTCTTACATTCCACGAAATCATGGAAATTTCGTATGTATGAACACCCTCTCAATCAAATAATACGAACTACAAAACTATGAAAATCATAATTATTCGCGGTGATTCAACAGAAAACAGAAAAACTTTATTTAATTGTGATATGCAAGTCTGGGGCAAAGGTGTTAACCATAAATTGAGACATCATCTGTTTTTTTCCTAAGTAAATGCTAACACGGTGATATGTCTGTCCCTGCCATTCCAAGCATTACATGTTGGAAACTACGTTCGAGTATAAACCTAAATAGACGCGTTAAACACACCCGCTCGCTCCACTTGGTATCTAAGAATCTCCCATTCCTAGAGTTGCGTATTAGAGTACAGACAGGCCTTCAGCTCAACAAAGGAAAAGAAAAAGAAAATTGTATATAATTACAAGTGTGAAGATAACAATTTCAAGATAATCTATACAACTTGGTACGTTGTGTTTCGGTTTTTCTTGGGTTGGTTCCTAAAGGCCGAGAAGTGTTTAACGCCTTTAGTTGCCACGAAAGACATTTTTACTGCGTTGGTGTTTAGTTATGGTCAGCTGGAATGTCAAGTTGTTTGGTTCGTATAACACTTGAGGAGGCGCCTTTAATTTGGCCATATATGTGTATTAAGTTAGAAGAGTGCTACAGAGAGTGAGCGAGAAAGGGAGAAGGTGATAGGGGGGGGGGGGGGAGAATAGTAGTGAATCAACATTATTTAGTTTTTAATTAATCAATGCTGCGTTACTAATCACTTGCCACTAATTTGTTACAATTTCCTGAAATTGCTAATTTTTGTGTGATGCATCAACGAATCTAATTAAAATTAAACAATGGAACTGCTACAAAAATACGCACATAAAAATGCATACCTACATACAAACATTCAACTGCACAACTATAACCTACGCACACATATCCAAAGATACAGTGAGGAGATGATTTTTGTAACATCAGAATCGCAACATTCAGAAATAAACGGTGTCTCAGTAAGATTACACGTTTTCACATTTAGTGGCATTTTTTTGTGCAAGTGGCAACTCTGACATTAGGCAGCTGTCACATATGTTTATTCCGATTATTAAAGCTTTAGAGCTTTACGAAAGTACAACGCGTTATAATTGTGAAATTTATTTTAAAAAAATTTGGAAAGTTATGCTGAGACCGCTCGCAAACTTCGAAGAATTTTCAGACAAGAAAGTGCACCTACTCTGTCAACCATTCGAAGAGTGGTTAAAAAAAATAAAATACAGCAGACAGTTGTCCGAGGCCTTCGGCCACGGACTGTCCCTGCAGGCTGAGTCAGAAACACGGCCATTAAGTTTAACGTAAAATACGCCATCCGATAGGACTGAAAACATATATAACAATAAATGATAAATAACATAAGCAAATGAATTTATATATTTGATAGTTACTTTTGATAATATACATAAGCTTATGGTAGGAAAAATAGGATAAATATGGATAAAATAGGATATATTTCAATTTCTCTGCATAACAACCACTCGTTGCTTTCTTGTATTTCGTGTAGGTGCCATTTTGATTAGTAGTTTTTATTTTAATTTACTAAACGTCAACTGTCAGCTGCTGTCAAACAGCATCAAGCAGCATTGTTATTTTGCTTACTTGGCAGCACTTTCATTTAACATAAAAATGTATGAATTAATTTTTTCAAATATTTTTTATAATTATATATCCATGTTAAATTCAAATTCACATTTAACATTTTGTTTCACTTATATACATAAGTAAATATACGAAATTTCAATATTTCATCAATCAAAACAACAGCCGAAGGTTTGTGTCCACACTGAAACAGCAGCATAGTTTGTGTTCACGCTACAAACTCAAACACTCAACCAAACACCGCACATATGTTTGAGTGTATGTGTTTAAACAATTTTCATTTGAGAAATTTAAATATTGGGAAGATATCAACCAATATGAAGTGTATATCAAACAAAAGATAACATCTTCATTTACCTACAAAAAAATTTTTAAAAAAAGTTATCTCGCCGTTTCCTCATAATCAATGAAATAAAGATTACAACAATAACAATCTGACATGACTCCCTATACCGTAAGGTAAGACGTATTCTACGCCAAAAAATGTTAAGAAACTGGGTCGGTTATGGACAATAAGATACCTGTGCATCAACGTACCGGTCGGTCTCTTGAAAACATTGCTGCTGTAAACGAGAGTGTCGCCGAAACCCCGAAAACATCAATTCGGCATCGCTATCAACAACTTCAAATTTCACGGAGCACTACACATCGAATTTTGACGAAAGACCTCCACCTTCATTCGTACAAAATTCAGCTTACTCAGAAGCTCAAACCAGAAGGCCATGGAAAGCGCAGGCAATTCGTTCAATATGTATTTGAGCGACGTGAAGTCAATGCCGATTTTTCAAAAAAAAAACTCATCTTCTCCGATGAAGCGTATTTCCATCTGAATGGCTCCGTGAATACACAAAATTTACGAAATTCTTCTTCTGCATAGGTCAAACCAATGAAGATAAATAAATAAATAAATAAAAAAAAATCCTCATGCAATCCATGAGAAACAAATGCACCCACAACGAGCAACTGGCTGGTGCGGATTTTGGTCAGGCGGCATCATTGGGCCTTAGTTTTTTGAATATGAGGCCGAAATTGCAATGGCTGTGAACGGCATTCGTTACAGGAACATGACAACGGAGTACTTATAGCCTCGACTGAACGGCATTGATCTGGATGACATGTGCTTTCAGCAAAATGGCGCCACCTATCACACCGTGCATGAAACAATCGATTAATTGCAGCAACTATTTCCAGATCAAATTATCTCAAGAAATTCTTATGTCAACTGGCCACCAAGATCATGCGATTTAACGCGGTGAGATTTCTTTCTTTGGAGTTTTATGAAATCTCGGGTTTATACCAATAAACCAGACACAATTCCTGCGCTCAAATCCGAGATCCAAAGCGTCATCGGTGAGATATAGACACATATCCGTAAAAAAAGTCATGGAAATTCTCATGAATATAGTAATGGCCTGTCATCAGAGCCGTGGAGCCCATTTGACGGATGTTTTATTCCATAATTAATCGGAACATGTCTTCTTTACAATCCAATAAAAAAATCACAGCTATCTCAAAAAACATGTAACTTTATTTTAAAATTAAAAAGTGCATTCTTACTGAGACAACTTTTACAACACGATTAACGCTTTACAATCCGAAATAAGCGAAATCGTATCCAATAATTATAACACGAATAACAATGAATAACAATAATAATAATGACAATAACCTAATTGCATTCTAGTGTAATGTCAATACACGCTGGAAAATCTGTTTGGATGCAAATATAACGTGTTTGTAGCTTGTCGCTAATATACTATACTTGTGCCCAAACACATTGTGTTTGCTATTCAATATAACATATCTGAGACACAATGATTAATAGGTTGTAATATATTTTTCTGAGACCCAAATGTGGATTTTTTGTTGATAACCGCTAAAAACAAATACGAGCAAACAAACAAAAAAACAGCACATCTTCAATTCATGAAAACAGTGCTTGCAAACATGTACATGTTTCCTGCAATATGTTGCTGAGGCCGATATTTTTCAGCGTGTAGAATGTCCTAAAAACCGACTTTTAAAAAAATGGTTTTCGGGTTTTCACAAAACAAATTAAATTACACATATACTTAACTGATCTCGAACGGCGGAATGAAGACGGGCTCCAGGAAATAACACCCCAATTGCAAACTGAAAATGGGCCCAAAACCAGTACACAGGTTACAACAACACGAAATTTTGGGGTGTTATTTCGTACATTTGGGGTCCATTTTCGCTTACACTTGGGGTGTTTCTTCATTATGAATGTGGGCCCCAATTATTTTTTTTGAGTACATTTACATTTTACTTGGGGTCCGTCTTCATATTTTGGGGTGTTATTTCATAACTAAATTGGGGTGTAATTTCTCGGGGTGAAATTTCGTATGGCTGCTATAAAACTTAAAGAATAAACACCCCATGATAACAAATGAAATTAGGCCCCAAATATTACTAAAAAGTACACTACCAATATACATACACCCACTTCTAAAAATGCAAATGAAGCATTAAGGATAAGGATACGATATACACGACTGTCATTTAACCGTTCGTGCCCTTATTATCATATATTTGTCCTTATATATTTATTATTTTTCACTTTTTTCTGGTCACAAATATTTTCTACTAAGAAATAACCATCTGCAATTTATACACACATTTAGGAATATTTTTTAGTCACTGACTGAAATAATATAAAAATTCAGTTACACACGTCTCTCTTTGTCTCGAAATTATTATCTTGCTCTCGAGAGAGTATAAACAATGCAACAAACACAGCTGTGTTTGTATCATAAACACAAATATATTTGGACCGCAAACACATATATTATAACCTTTTAATCATTGTGTCTCCAACATACAATATTGATTAGCAAACAATAAACTAAAAAACAAACAAGACAGTTTTGTTTGGCGTGTAATATACATTTTTTCCACAGCATGCTAACTTTCAACCAAATGCATTTGCTAACCTCTGTCCAATACATATACATGACACTAAAACGCAACAGATGTAAGAAATACTAATTTCATTTACAACTTGCACACGCATTTAGGAATTTGCATGAATCCCGGACTGAAAGGCAAACACATACAACTTTGAATGTGAATAATCTCTCCTGGTACCAATTTTATTCTCTTGCTGTCAATAGCGAGCAAATAGTGCAATAAACACACCTGTATTTGTATCCTAAACACAGCTATACTTGGGTGACAAACACATATATTATAACAATATTAATCATTGTGTCCGCACCGTGTAATATTAAATAGAAAACACGTTGTGTTTGGATACAAGTATACTTGCTACAAGCTGCAAACACACGTCATATTTGCATACAAACTACAACAAAAGACAGATTTTACAGTTTGTGGCAAAATCTCCATATTTCATATTCGCATACCATCGGTGCTCAAATCGAGTTACTACTGCAGTTTGCATACAAAACTCATAATATATGTGACATCGTCAAATACAAAAAACAACTCGAAACAGTTCCCATATAGTGGAATACAGAAAATTACGTTAAAAGTTTACATACCGCCATACAAGTTTTGGACAATGGCAACGGCCGCATTTATAGGCCCATGCCAGCAAAACATCCGATTTGTACTTATATGAACATATACATAGATACAATATAGATAATACAATAGAGTAATTCTTATATCTAGAGGAACGATTTGTCTCTCTCTCTCTCGAACGATTTGATCTGTCATGCATGTTGGAAAGAATTGCTATAATTACACCAGATAGAGGCAAGGACTCAAACCAACCAACAATAAATCAGCAACGGTATTTCGTTTTGTGCGTTAAAATTGTTGTGTACATGCACCACAAATACATACTAAACAATAAAAGATAACAAAAAAGGTCAAAAATACATTTAAATTTCACAGTTCTTAACCAAAAACGACATGACATAATTAAGTCAACAATTTTTTGTAATTCCACCTGGTGTAAAGTCAATTTACGTCAAATAACTCTATATTGCACCGACCGCACCACGAAGAGTGTAAAATGAAACATCAGACGAGAAACATGACAGCTCTAGGCGACATTACTCTATGGAAAAATATATGCCCACACACACACACATCAACATATTTTCAAGTATTTGTATAGTTCGTTGTGTATTCAGACTACCAGACACATTCGATTGAATTGAATTAAATTGTAGAACTCAACCCATTTAACCCTAACAAAAAATCGCTCATACCATTCATTGGCCCCAACCAGCCAGCCACCCAGTCAGTCTATCAGTCGGCCGTCTGTGCATTCATGCGGTTTATGTGCGTAAATGGAGAGGAAACAAAGATTTTCATACATATTTACATACCACACATTTACTCGTACAATTTTTGAATATTTCCAATACAACTATCGATATAGTTGGCAAAAAGTTACAATATTCAATAGTACAACGGAAGACGTAACACCGGCATTTTTTTTTATACCTCTCAGCTTTAACGATGGTTTCCATATTGCGCACTAATTTTTATCGTCTACTTGTTGACGGTCTTTGTGAAATATTTGCCAGACAAATCAGAGACAGGTGGTAACTCTCTGCACTACCAATTGCTGTGTAGAGAAAAATAATAAAACAACTTACGTAAATTTCGCTAGAACCGAATACGGGGCGTTATCTGACCATTAATCTCCACACCGGAAACACTTTTGTAGATTAATCTGAAGAGAGTCCATATAGAATAAAATAGCATTATCCTTGATTTACAAATTTTATTTTTCATGTGTTACCATCTATAGGCACGGTTAGGGCAATCTATCAAAGTGAACACATGCAAACAACACACAACGTTAGCATCACATACATGGGTGTTATACAACAATACCCTGCAGTCGACGTAGCTAACGAATTTTTAGTTATTTCCCTAACTACCAATAATTACCATTAACTACCCGCCAGACTATCAGCAATGCTTTACACTGACGAATTTAACATGGGGATGTCATTGACGGTAGTCAGTGGCTACCCTCTGCACTACCATGTACCATGCAGATCGCTAGTTACATGGAATTGACGAAGTATCTAACAACATTGTACTAACTACTTGCCTAGTACAATCCGCTTAATGAATTCGCCGGACCATAATGAATTAATGTTATTAATAAATCTTTTTCATTATCTTCACCACATTCTTTTTCTACATTTTCAAACTTTTGCACAATTTGTTCCTTTTTTCTTTATTAAGCGTTTAATTTGTCTTTTGTTTGTATTATACTCACTTTTTTATACTTCTAACCCACGTACGCTGTCACGATGATACTTCTACGAACGTTTAATAGCAACTGACGCCAACACAAAAAATAACCAAGCAACCAACAAATCATAACTGGATAACGGCTCAGTGCATTTTTTCCCTGTTTTCATACGTATAATAATCAAAAGGCGAACTCTAGCATTACATGTAGCCACTCAAGTAGCTAGTTATGCTTTTCGCTAACGAAATAACTGACTACATAGAGCCACTAGCTACTTTTGAAACTGCAGGGTAGTCTCTGTCTCAGAATAAGTATGATGGCATTGATGTAGCGGCAGTGAACAAACAAGCAGGTCGTCGTCGCTAAAGAATATTGAATAGTATAGAGAACTCATGGAACGAATTGTATGACTCAAAAGCACTGGCTACATATGGCGAATGAATCAAAATGTATTTCTCTCTTTTTCTCATAACTTGGTCCATTCAAAATTTTAATGTGAAACATTGATGCCTTTTGAAACATTTATACTTTGTGTACTGTTTTATGTAATAACTTTGTCGACATAGTACATTTATAGTGAAATATTCTATGAAGAGAATAAGACTCGTTTATGCTCGTTTACTCAGACTCTCTACATGAGAGCGGAAAAAGAGTGCAATAAGTTCTCTATACTATTCAATACTTTTTGTCTTCGCTCTGTTTATGACAAAACAAAAACAATTATTTCAGTGAGCTAAATATTGCTGTATTGATGGCATTACATCTATAGGCATGGGTAGGGTATAATCTAACAAAGTCAACACATGCAAACAACACAGTGTTAGCACACTGGCTTGTCTACCTTGAAGCTATGCAGCGTTAGCATTGAAAGTAATACGTGGTTGTTGTACAACAATAGTCTCTGCCTGAAAATAAGTATGATGGTATTGACGTAACGGCAGCGAATAGTTGTCTTAAAAGACGAAGTCTTGCTACTCGTGAGCTTACGAACATAACACAATGTATATACATGTACATTGTACATATGTCTGTTGCTTTGCATTCTCTTTGTTTTTTGTGGGAATAAAACAAAAAGTATTAAGCAAGGAAATGATGACATATGTGCTTGCACTGGTTTTTAAATAATTTTAAGTATTTGGTTAATGTATGAGAAATTCATACTACAAGCTTACAAGTCATGAACATTTTTCTAATTGAAAAATGGTTGGTTTTTGTTGAAAATAATAGACAATTCTGTTCAACACACACTCACTGGCATGACTAGTTCCGAACTCCATGACAAGTTCATCATCAGATGCCTAACTACTGTGCCTCGTATATACATATATACAAACTCAATTCTGCAATTCACATGTGCGAATTAGTAACGATCGAAGATCCCTAAGTACCAACATCACTGAAAGACCTATAATTCCAACAACAAGAACAGACAGAATTTTTCCACCATGTTCTTCTTTCCTCCTGCGTTATTGCATTGTTGCAGTACTTTGAGGTGAGTTTTAATCTATATCACAGAGTTGTATTTTTCCGTGGTATAGTATTTTTGAAGATCGTGCTAGTGTCAGTTACGTTTATTTGAATTTGAATTTTTATGACCGATTTTTTTTAGTGTTTGGTTAATGTATGAGAAATTCATACTACAAGTTTACAAGTCATGAAAATTTTTCTCATTGAAAATAAAAATAAAATTTAAATAAAAATTTGAAAATTGAAAATTAGAAAAATGTTCATGACTTGTAAGCTTGTAGTATGAATTTCTTATACATCAACCAAACACTAACAAAAATCGGTCATAACACATTTAATATTTTATTTATTTAATATTTTGAAACATTTTATTATATTTTATTTTTTATTTAATATTTTATTTTATTATTTTTTTTGATTTTCAAATATTTTATCGAAAAGAACATCCACTGTCAGCAATGTCAACATAGCTTGGCGAAATAATTATCGGAATACTATTAACGAATACGGAAAAGGTGGGTACTTTTCCTGGTAGAAACATCCTTGTACTAGATTAAAAACGATGTATGACGCATATCTGGGCCTATCTCCTGTACAATCTTGAAATCTTGAATTTTTTACTTTTATAACAAATGCAGGACTCTGTAATATATTCCCTCAAACATATTCTGCAATACATGGTTCGTATGCATTTGTTTGCAACACACTCCAAACATTCAAATGACTTTGAAAGTCCCAAATTCACATGTATTTAAATGGAAACATTAGAATGTTTACAGGCAAAAATTTATGCTTTTACGTGGAAACATATGCATGCTTCATCCCAAACATAAATATACTATCGTGTAAGCATTCCCGTCTTTCGTCCCAAACCTCCATATACTTACGTGGAAACATATGCGTATTTCCTCCCAAACATAATAGAAACAAATTGTTATTTGTTTTGATTTAAAAATATATAGTATATTACACAGTGCAACACGAAAAAATATAACCCTATACGGACACCACTACATGATCCAACCCAAAGTCATGCACTTTTTTTATGGGCCCCACAAATTTGGGGCCTCGGTGTCATTGATAGTTTTGTCAGAATCATATCTTGCAAACCGTTCGGAATTTTAATTTACTCTCTGAGGGAAAGTTGTAGCTCTTGTCATAAAGAACAAAAATTGTGAACTTGTAAAAAAAATCATCTTTAAGGTCAAAATCGCAAAAAACTTTAAAAAATTCGTTTTTATTTTTATCTTTTTCCCCTGTTTAGTTCCATAGGTAGCAAACCGTTCAAAATTCACGGAAACAATAAACTACAAAAATGTACCTAAGATCTCAGTAAACATCTTTCTAGAACATATAGGATTGATTCTTAACACCGTTTAGGTAGTACTTAGGTAGCGTTCCGAGCGGTCTCAGCATAAATTTTCAAATGTTTGTAAAAACTTTTCACAATTACAACGCGTTGTTCTTTCGTAAAACGCTCCATTTTTAGTAATCGGAAGAATCATATGTGACAGCTGGCAAATTAAAGAGTTGCCACTTAATTACTCTTCTTCTTCTTATCCGGTCTCGAACAACCCCGGGCGGTCAGGCACCTTAAAAAACGAAGATAATATATTTCGCCAAACAGTTCGAGCTTTTGCTTTACCTCTCCTGTTGGTAATACCAAGTGTACCGAGGGATTCGTCAACTTGATTCCTCCAGCGGAGTCTTGGTTTTCCTATTTTTCGTCTTCCTTCAAGATCGGTTTCGAAAACCCATCGTGCGGGTTCGTCTTCATCCATTCTACTGACATGGCCTAGCCAGCGCAATCGCGTTATTTTGATCCGCTGAACTATGTCGATGTCGGGATAAAGCTCATGGTTCATGCGTCCCGATACTCGCCGTTGTGCACTGTAGGGCCTTACATTTTCCGGTTTATTTTTCTCTCGAAGACTCCCACAGATGTTTCATCTGCTTGCGATAAGACCCAGGATTCTGCGCCATAAAGCAAGACAGGTTGTATAAGAGTCTGGTATAGCTGGATTTTCGTCATTCCAGAGAGGGCTTTATCTCCAAAGTGCTTGCTTAGCTCTAAATAACATCTATACGCAAGCACAATTCTCCGTATGATCTCAAGCCTGACGTTGTTGTCCCCGTTTACGCCAGATTCGAGGTATATAAATTCGACCACTACCTCGAAATTATGCTTTGGTTCTCAACGTTCACGCTTTAGTCTAATCGCGTGGACGCCCTGCTCGTTGAAACCATTAATTTTGTCCTGTCCTCATTTACTCTCAGACCCACTTTTGCCGATTCCTTCCCAATTCTCGAAAACACCGCAGTAACTTCTCTAATTGTGCACCCAATGATATCAATATCATTAGCATACAGCATGTGACTCTTGCTGCTGTTGGTTTTATTCATATTGACTGTAGCTTTTCTCATAATGACCTCCATTAAGATGTTAAAGAGATCGCACGATAGGGTGTCGCCTTGCCTGATGCCTCGCTTGATTTCGAAAGGTTCGTTAAGATCCTTACCAACTTTCACTGTGGATTTGGTGTTCGTCAAGGTCATCCTGCAAAGGCGTATGAGTTTTGCAGGAATACCAAGCTCAGACATTGCTTCGTACAGTTTCTCCCGTATCGGGATATCGAAGGCAGCTTTGTTAACGACAAATATGTGATAGGTGTCGATTTGTTTTTCGTAGGTCTTCTCCAGGATTTGGCGTAGCGTGAAAATCCGGTCGGTTGTCGATTTTCCATGCCTAAAACCACACTGGAATGGTGCAATCAGGTCAGCGACAATTGGTTTTAGCCAATACGCTATGGACGTTTTCCAAATATGGGACCTAGTACTCTGAGACTCAAATCGCCGGGCATTCATTCATCTAACCAAATTTTGCTAATGAGCTGATGCATGCACCTTATCAGATCATCGCCGCCAGACTTAAGCAGCTCTGCCGGTAATCCATCGGCTCCTGCGGATTTGTCGTTTTGAAACCGGGCAATAGCTGTTCAGACCTCGTCTTTGTTAGGAGGGGGGCAATCGACGTCGTCGTCTATGTTGCGATCGATTGTCCCATCGTCATTGGATATCCCAGGTACCAGTAGCGCGGAGAAATGATCTCTCCATATTCACAACATGCTCTGCACATCTGCGATGAGATTTCCGTCCATGCCTTTACAGAAGGCGGGGGCCCTGAACCATGTCCATTAGCCCCATTTTCGAGTTTTTGGTAAAGTTTTCGGGCTTCGTTCTCCCTTCTGTATATCTCAATTTTATCACTCTCGCTCTTTCCCCACTGCCGTTTCCCACGCCCGGTACCTCTTTTCCCGTCACCCCATATCGCTCAGTTGCAGCTCGCGTTGCAATTGACTGAGGCATTGCTATAGGTGCAGCATTCCTTTCATCATTTACAATGCGACACTCTTCATCGTACAATGGTTTATTGTTAAGCGGATTTTCGAAACCAAGTACGGTTGTTGCGGCAGTTTTTATAGAGTCGGAAATGGGTTTCCACTACGCATCAGGATCGTCATCGGAAGTGGATGGGTTCTGTGCCAAAAGTTGCGAGAGCTTCCGTGAGATGTCCAGCTGTTCCTGAGTCTGGTTTCGTAGGATTTTCGCTCTACCCAATCCTGTGCGAACCTTTGCCGCTACCAGGTAGTGACCAGAATCGATGTTAGCTCCTGTGATCACTTGTACGTCCATTACACTGGATGAGTGCCTTCTATCACTTAATTACACTATATTTAAAAGGCGTAATCTTACTGAAACACCCTTTAGGTTGACTATACTTCAATCCCTATCTTCCATGTGGCAGATAGGAATATTTAAATCCCGTTGTATTATTGAGGAATCACGTTCGAACGGCAACGAAACAAAAAACGGTTTCCCATTACATAACATGAAGGAATCGGGGAGACTTTCTCACAATCAGTGAGCTGTGCGCGTTCTAGTTTTATACTCACTGATTGGGACCTAAAGTTCTACACCGGTTCCGAACGGTTTTTTTGAGAAGCATTTTCATGGCTAAATACGTCACTATGCGAGGTGACCGCCGTCGAAATAAATTTTAAGGTGGTCAGAGCAGGGATCGAACCCAGGATCTCAAGTACAAGAGGCGCGTACACTACCCATCGCACCACCGACGGCCACGAACGGCAACCAAACCGAGCATAATTCGACAATAGTTCAAACAGTTCAAAATTCAAATCAAAATCCAATTTATACTCTTGTTCCCAATTCAAAATCTTCTGAAATTAATTATTCGGTGGATGGTTGGTAATATATCGCCCATTGGGTATTTGAATTTAACACAGGGAGTTTGTAAAACTCGTAATTTTTAATGGTTGATTACACACTAATCATCAGTTCAAGGGGCGTCTTATGAAAACTAAACCTTATTCGCATGGAAAATTACAAGAGTCACCCAAGTTTTAGTTTCAAATATTCTTATCCATGTATTATCTCTGGAATTTAATTAAAACTAAAAAATTATTTTCTATTAAAGTTACACAAAGGTACATTTTGCTGCTTGTAACTTAAAATTAAATTTTTTTCAAAATCAATATTTTATGGCAAAAATTTAACATGTATTGATCGTCCCAGTAGTAAGAGAAATAGAGGAAAGGGCTTCACTATCCACTTTGAGTTGAATAACCAATAACCAAGCAACATTTTAATATACATTCCGTGACTTAGACCATCACCACCCTCATCCTATTTGAAGTCCTTCCTTGAAACGCGTACAGGGAACGTTCTACTTTATGAGAATATACATATAAAGGTACACACACACATGCAAGTAGCTTTGTAAGCGAGAGAAACCCTCTTGACTTTCATAAACCGGATGTTTTATATGTTTTTCCTGGTTGTTCCTCATACCACCCGCAACAAAACACTTAGGTGTAAAGTAATGTGGAAGATGATGACAATGTGTATATGCACATATATTGATTACACATACCCAACAAACATAGTTGCTTTCAAAGAAGTCAATAAAATGTAAAAGTTTTGTGGAAAATGGTATCAACACCACAGAATTTAGATTGCGCTTGTCTTTAGAGGGTTTAGAGAGGCGCTTGGCTTTAGAGGGTTACTGGCACACACAGCGACCGTGGGTGGTGCAATGGTTACTGTCCGCATCTCTTGTACCTAGGAAAATGAGTTGTATGCCTCTCGCTTAGTGGCATTCAGACCTTTTACGGCTTGTATGATACTTTCAGTTTCGACATTTTTAAAAGCTCTCTCTATATCCAGCAAGGCTGGCGTTGTATATTGTTTATAGGAAAGTCCCCTTTCGGTCGTGCTAACTACGTTGTGTAGCACTCTCACCGTCGATTTTACAGTCATATAGGCTTGCTGGCTGTGCTATAGGCCCCTATTACTCACTAGCGATCTGAAATGTTCATCCAAAAATCTTTCTACAGTCTTGATTATAAATTATGACAGACTTATTGGTCTGAAATCCTTCACAGACTCAAGATCGCTCTTTCTAGCTTTGGAAATTAATATATCCATCATCCTTCTCCAACTTTCTGGGATGTGATTTAATCGTAGACTACCGTGAGTCTGGGGAAATTAACGTTATTTCATTCTGTAACCTTATCGAAAGTATTCCATCAAGGACTGCCGATTTGTGTGGCGAAAAACTATTCCTGACCCACACTTACTTACTTAGGTAGCGCCACACTACCCAGTGGGGTTAAGAGCCTTACAAAATGAGGATAACATGTGTCTCCAAGTGGATCGATCTTCAACTTCTCTCCTCCGGCTGGTAATACCTAACACTTGCAGGCAACATTCCACCTGGTCTTTCCAGCGAAGTCTTGGTCGACCAATTTTTCGATGTCTTTGGTTGATGAGTACGTCTTCGAAAACCTTTCGCACTGGTTCATTCTGATCCATTCTACTGACATGGTCCAGCCTGCGGAAACGCGTTATTTTTGTAAGTATAACTACGCTGATGTCGGGATACAGATTATGCAGCCTGTGGTTCATCCAGGACAGTTTTTTTCGGAGCATTTTTCTCGAAGACTCCCAGTCATATTTTACCAGCATGTGATATGACCTAGGATTCTTTGCCATAAAGCAAAACATGTTGTATGAAAGTCTGATATAGTTGGACCTTCGTCCCACGAGAGAGGGTCTTACCTCTAAAGTGTTTGCTTAGCCCGAAATAACACCTGTTTGTACGCACATTTCTCCGTTTGATTTCGAGGCTGATGTTATTGCGTTTATTGCTCGGTTGCCACAACAATACTTTGATTGATTTGTATTCATTTTTTAATCGCAACCGTTCATGTAGTTCTCCCCAGTAAACTCATATATCGCAAATGTGTATCATGTTGTTGCAAACGAGTTGTCGTTTGCATTAAACGCGTTCAAAATTACATTTGCCGCAAGTTAAAAACCGCTTGCGATAACTGAAATTAGCCATTTTTCTAATGAGAGCACAGATTACGAAGAACGTAATTTTCGCTCATTCTGTCGACTGTATACAGTCTTATCCACTCGTTTCGCATACACACTCATGCATACACGTAAAAGTGCTCACCCTGCAAGCATTTCAATGATCGTTTTCATCGCCATCCCTAAATATGTACTTAAACGTCACATTTCTAAGTTGATTTTTAGATGTAAACAACTTTACAAAAACAAAATGCACGCCTATCATATTTTCATCTTTTAAACATATGCCTTCACGACAGTTTGAAAATGGAAAGAAGAAGTCAGAAAAACAATTCCCTTAGTCCCCTTTCACTTATAAGATAGAAGCGAATGAATGATTACGATGAATTTCATCCACTCGACATTACATTAACGTGACTTATACGACTGAAGCTGTCGGCATTGGTAAGACTCTTAAATATAACTTGTAAAAGATGCTATTAGGTTACTTTTTATAGTATCGTGATACAAACTTATGAAAGTATCACAAGAGTTGAAACATCGTGGTATTTTAGGAGGGGTACACTTTCTCACCAAACAATATGCAATTAAGATACAAGTACGATATCTTATACGATGTTTTTCATCCGGACAGCGTTATAAATAAATAAATGGTTTCCCATTACATCCTGTAGTATCTGGCAACACTAACATCAAACAATTGCTAAATGTCAAATGTATATTTGAATAAACTTTACTTGAATGTGAATCACTGAATAGAGAGGACGTGCGTTTTGTTGAATAACTCTACATTGGCGACGAGGAGCAAAGAATTTTAAAAAAAAATCAAATAAGAACGAAGACACATCCATTCGAATTTAAAATGGATTTGCAGCATGGAATGGGAAAGTATTTTAGAAAGTGTAGATTGGTTCTACCAAATTGTGTTTCTAAGTCCTTGTATATAAAAAAAAAAAGGAAAAAATTTAATTTCGTACGTCAGTTTTATTGTGAAAGAAAAGAAAAATTTTTTAAAGACAAAGGAATAATTTTAGAAGTGAAAAATATTTATTTGGAAACTGACATATAAAAAAGGCTAAGCTAATGTGGTGTTTAGTTGATTAAAAGATGTTTAATGAAAAGTAGATTGGTGAATTGTTTGTGGCTTAAATGCCGATAAAAAAAAATGAAATGATATTTTGTGGCTTAAAAGCCGATAAATAAAGAATGATGTTTTGTGGCTTAAATGCCGGCCGATATATAAAAAAAAGATGTTTTGTGTCTTCAATGACGTGGCTTAAATGCCGATAAGGAAATTGATTTTGCTTAAATGCTGATTTGTTGTGGCTTAAATGCCGACAAGGAGAAAGTGAAATTATAATTCGTGGAATAAGTTGTTAATACCGTGAATTGGTTTAAAAACCGGAGAGAAAAAAAATTGGTTTAAATACCGGAGGGAAAAAATTTTTTTGGTTTAAATACCGGCTATAAATAGCAATATGAAGAACAGGAAGATCGCTTGTTTAATGCGAACTGCATCAATAAACTGAATTAATATACTTTTTTTGTTTTCTAGGTGAATTCAAATACATGGGTCTTACAGTTCCCCCATTTGATTATGCGCAACATACAGAAAACAGTGGTCCAGAATGGAAAAATTGGGTTCGGTCATTTGAATTCTGTATGAAAGCAGGCGGAATTAAAGAGGAAGAAAGAAAAGAAGCCTTATTACTACATTTTGCTGGAAGGAAAGTTCAAGAAATATATTGCAAATTACCAGATCTACCGGAACAAGAAACCGAAAGGGGTCCATGGGCCGACAATTATAGTTTTGAGCCGTCAATATATAAAAAAGCATTGAACAAGTTGAACGAATTTTTTCTGCCAAAGCAAAATACAACATATGAACGACACGTCTTACGATTGATGAAACAAGAAGAAAATGAAAGTATCAGTTGCTTTGCTATGCGATTAACAACCCAAGGCGAACGATGTAATTTTTATGACAAATTGGAGGAGAATATAAAGGACCAAATAATTGAAAAATGTAGATCAGCGCAAATGCGACGAGAATTGCTTAAACAAGGCGATGCAAGTTTGGATATTATTTTGAAGGTAGCCAAAGTATTCGAATCAATTGGTAAACAGGAAAAAATATTCATGCAAAATGAACTAGCCCATTCTGCAACAACAGAAGTCAACAGAATAAATAGTGAATATAAACTAAATAACCGTAGAAATGAAGCAGATGAATGTTTTCGTTGTGGTTATTCAGGACATCGAGCAAACAGTGATAAATGTCCAGCAATTGGAAAAACATGCAATAAGTGCGGTGGGCGAAACCATTTCGGCGCCAAATGCAAATCTAAACGTCGAGTTGAAACAGAACGATTCAATAACAGGAATGCCAAAAATGGAAGGACGGATATGGAAAATTATTCTTCAAAACGTTTCAAACAAGACAATAACGTTGTCAAATATGTTCAAAATACCGACGAATATGTATTTTGTATAAATTCGAACCATAAAGGAGACATGGTCAAATGCAAACTTGGACAAATAGAAATAATTGGAACCATTGATTCAGGCTCCAAGTTCAATTTAATCGGTTCCAAAATTTGGAAAGAATTAAAAGCCAAAGAGATAGTGGTCTCAAACCAACGAAAAGGAAATGATAAATGCTTTAAAGCATATGGAGGGTTTCCGTTGAAGGTACTGGGAATTTTCGAGGCACAAATCGAAATCAATAATAAGGTAGTACTAGCCGATTTCTATGTCATGGAGCCAGAAGGCGATTTTCTCATAGGAAATCACACCGCAAAACAGCTGGGGATCCTTAAAACCGGCACTGATGTGAATCGCATTGATGATATAATTGAAGAAAAGAGTCAGATAATTGGTAAAATCAAAAATTTAGTAGTGGATATACCATTACGGGAAGATGCAATACCAATTGCACAGCCATATCGCCGAATTGCAGTACCATTGGAGCAAGCAGTAGACAAAAAGATCGATGAGCTCCTTAAACAAGGCATAATTGAAAAAGTTGATGGATCGTCTAAATGGATCTCACAGATAGTTGCCATTCCAAAGGATAATAACACAGACATTCGCATTTGCATCGACATGCGACGAGCTAACGAGGCAGTTCAACGGGAACACTATCCCTTACCAACGATGGATAACTTTATGCCATACATTAAAGAGGCGAAAGTATTTACCAAACTTGATATAAAACAAGCTTTTCATCAAGTGGAAATTTCAGAAAAATCAAGAGAAATTACAACTTTTATGACCCGAAAAGGACTTTTTCGATATACTAGACTCATGTTTGGCATTACGTGTGCTCCAGAAATTTTTCAAAGAATAATGGATCAACTGCTAAGTGGCTGTGAAGGGTGTTTTGTTTATATAGATGACATATTGATATTCGGGGAAAACCAACTTCAGTTAAATCAACGAGTTGCGAAGGTCAAGACCATTCTTGAGGAAAACGGAGTTACTTTGAATCACGGTAAATGCATCTACAACGTGAGTGAACTTGAATTCCTCGGACATCGATGGACAAGGAATGGTATCAGCCCAACCGAAAGTAAAGTTTCAGCCGTCAAAAATTTTCGTATACCACAAACAGCCGGAGAGGTGCGGAGTTTCCTAGGCCTAGTAACTTATGTGGGAAAATTTCAACCAGACCTAGCAACCATTACCGAACCATTGCGAGCTTTGACTAAGAAGAGTGTAGTTTTCAAATGGAATAATGCACATCAAGAAGCTTTTGACAAATTAAAAGAGTTAATATCGAGCGAGATAATTTTAGGATATTATGATATAAATGACAAAACACTACTGTTCACCGATGCAAGTCCGGTCGGACTAGGAGCCGTGCTAGTACAAGTCAACAAAAATGGTCCGCGAGTAATTTCATATGCGAGTAAGAGTCTCTCAGATGTTGAAAAACGTTATTGTCAAACTGAGAAAGAAGCTCTGGCACTTGTCTGGGGTGTAGAAAGATTCTACTACTACTTATTCGGAAGAGAATTTGATCTTGTAACCGATCATAAACCGCTGGAAATAATTTTTGGAGCGAAATCAAAACCATGCGCCAGAATCGAACGTTGGGTTCTACGTTTACAATCTTACCGCTACAAAATTATTTATCAGAAAGGTAAACATAACATCGCAGACCCATTATCAAGATTGTTGACTGGGTCAGGCGACAAAAATACATTCGATGAGTACTCGGAACATTACGTTAACTGG
Source organism: Phaonia tiefii (assembly GCA_963931995.1). Classification (NCBI taxonomy): domain Eukaryota; kingdom Metazoa; phylum Arthropoda; class Insecta; order Diptera; family Muscidae; genus Phaonia; species Phaonia tiefii. The sequence goes on along the minus strand of OZ008368.1, from coordinate 38,008,381 downwards.
ATTACAGAGTTAGCCACACCGAAAGCATTAAAAATAAATGAAATTATTGAAGAATCGAAAAAGGACCAAACAATACTCGCAGTGAAACAGGCTATAAACAAAGAATCATGGCCGGAAGAGGTAAAAGAATTCAAATTGTTTGAAGCGGAGTTATGCTTCGCTGGGGATATTCTTTTACGGGGGGAATACGTATCATCATGCCTAAAGCTTTACGTGAACGGACGATCCAATTGGCGCATGAAGGGCATCCAGGTATGACTGTTATGAAACGTCGGTTACGTGCAAAAGTATGGTGGCCCAAAATTGACAAAGATGCTGAAGATTTAGTTAAAAACTGCAGAGGTTGCACTTTGGTTGCTGCACCATCAGCACCAGAGCCGATGAAAAGAAAAGAATTGCCATTAGAGCCATGGCAACATTTGGCAATCGATTTCTTAGGTCCATTACCGTCGGGACACAACTTATTAGTCATAGTGGATTATTATAGTCGATTCGTGGAAATTGAAATCATGAAGAAAATCGACTCAAATGAAACAATCAAGCGACTACGTGTAATTTTTGCTCGATTTGGAATACCACAAAGTGTTACAGCCGACAATGGATCACAATTAGTCAGTGAAGAGTTTAAAAATTTTTGCTTGGAATACAATATTGAACTAAACAGCACCATACCATATTGGCCGCAGCAAAACGGTGAAGTAGAACGACAAAACCGTTCTATTTTGAAGCGATTAACTATCAGCCAAAGCACCGGACGAAACTGGGCAGCTGACCTACAGGACTACCTTTTAATGTATCGCTCAACGCCACATTCCACAACATTAAAAACGCCAGCAGAACTACTTTTCGGTCGTAACATTCGTGATAAACTCCCATCAATTTACCAACCATTGGAAAGAGATGAGGAAATCAGTGATCGTGACAAAGAGAAGAAGGGGAAAGAGAAAGAATATGGAGACAACCGTCGAAAGGCAAAACCGATTAGTATTCGAGAGGGGGATGAGGTTTTGTTGAAACGGGAAATTAAAACCAACAAGCTTTCATCAACATTTGAGCCGACTATGTATAAGGTGGTTAAACGTAAGGGTAGCGAAGTCACAGTCGAATCAGCCGAAACAAACAAGCGATACCGTCGAAACGTGTCTCATCTAAAAAGGGTTGGTCAAGCTTATCCTGAACCAATTATCAAACGACCATCTCGGCGACCAGCTCATCTGAAAGATTTTGTTTGCAAAGTAAACCAATCTTCTTAAATAAAAATAAAATATTTTTCAAAAGGAGTAATGTAGTATCTGGCAACACTAACATCAAACAATTGCTAAATGTCAAATGTATATTTGAATAAACTTTACTTGAATGTGAATCACTGAATAGAGAGGACGTGCGTTTTGTTGAATAACTCTACACATCCCATGAAGGGACTGGGGAGAACTTCTCACAATCACTGAGCTGTGCGCTTTCTAGTTTTCACTCACCGATTGGGACCTACAGTTTTACACCGATTCCGAACGGTAATTTGAGAAGCTTTTTCATGGCTAGATACTCGATAGTGTCGCCGTCACTATGCGAGGTGACCGTCGTCGAAAGAAAATTTTTAGGTGGTCAGAGCCGGGTTCGAACCCAGGATCTCATGTACAAGAGCCGCGCACACTAACCATTGCACCACCGACGGCCACTTTCACCAAACAATATGCAATTAAGATACAAGTACGATATCTTATACGATGTTTTTCATCCGGACAGCGTTACAGTCACGTAATTTATGCGATAGAAAATGTTTGCAGGGCACACACTCTAATTCTTCTACCTTGTCAAAATATTTTGGATGGATAATTGATGCGTTGTAGTTTGCTGCGCTTTTAGTTGTTATTTGAATGCAAGGCGAGACAGACGTTTAAGTAGACAGTGTGCATTTGCTTCAAAAAAATAACCTTTATCTTTAAAAAGTGTATGCTCTTAAAAAGTACTTCTTCTAAAAAATAGTACCTTTGCTTAAAACAAACATTAGCTTTTAATAAAAGAAGTACCACTCCTTAAAAAAGTTCCTGTTCTTGAAAAAAGTACTTTTTTGTTAATAAAAATTCATACTCTTAGGCTTTTTTTACATAAAGTACTTCGTCGTAAAAACAGTACCTTTTCTTAAAAAAAGTACCTCTCTTTAAAAAATTACTTTCCGGGAAAATATAATACATATTCTTACAAACAGTACCTAAAAATATACTTTGTTTTTTAAAAGAAAAGAAAATTTTCTTAAAAAAAGTTTTATCATTTTACAAAAAAATTTTTTTTTGTAGAATTAATTTTTTTATTTTACAAAGAAGTAAATTTTTAAGAACAGGTACTTTTTTAAGGAAAAGGTTATTTTTTTAATAAAATTTACTTATTTTCAGAAAGGCTAGTTATCTCAAGAAAAGAAAAGGTATTATATTAGTTTTAAGAAAATGTACTTTTAAGAAAAGGAATTTTTGTAAGAAAAGGTATTTTTTCAAGAGAAGGTATTTTTTGTGGAAAAGGTGTTGTTTTAAGAAATGGGAATTTTTTATTATAATTGGTTTTTTTTTTCAAGAATAGGTACATTTTTAAGAGTAGGGATTTATATCAAGAAAAATTATTTTGTTTCACAAACAAAGTACTCTTTAAAGAAAATTTAGTTTTTTACGAAAGGGCAATTTAATGTAAAAAAATTAGCATTTTTAAAAAAGGTACTTATTTAAAAATAAATACCTTTTTTAAGAAAAGTTACTTTTTGTATGAAATTATACTTTTTTTAAGCAAATGTACTTCTGTAAGATAAGGTTTTTTAAGACAATGTACTTTGTTTAAGAATATCAATAGGTATTTTTCATCATTTCCCTTGCGGAAGTTTTTAGTAGGTCTGTTTTTTAAATATCAAATTTTTAAATTTATTCCAGCTCAAGACCTTTTTAGTATTAAGGTTATTTATTAGCTTAATATTATTTTCAAAACAGTCGAGCACAGAAAGTGTTCCAATGATACCAGGACTGTGTGTATAGCTATTTCGAATCTTGCCAAGATCTACATCAGCAGACGTTTTTGGTATGCTTTTTGGTGAATTCATCAAAACTGTATGTATAGAAACACTCATCATATTAATAGGAATTCCTTTATACCTACGTTCGAGGAATACCAAGCACTAACATTGGAAACACTTTATCATGTCAAAAAAACATCGGTTTTAAACAGACATGATTTGTTTTTGTTTTGTCATTACAAAACAACAAAACTGAGGTAGCCACCAACAATATTGTTCTTTCATGCTAGGTATTTTTAAAAATAGGTATTTTTTTTAAGAAAATTTACTTTTTTTAAGAAAAGGCACTTATTTAAGAAACTATTCTTTTTTAACTTCCTTCACTATGGCATTTCAAAATTTACTTTCTATTGGGTTCAAAACCACAATATATACTAAATATTGCTTACAGGCTCCACCTAGAAAACTTCCCATTAAACAAGAAATTCCACTACATCTGTTAGTCTAGACACAAACCAAAGCAATAGTAACCAATATAGTTGATAATATTGTGTTGTATCATAATTGCTACCTATGGACCTGAACAGGAGAAAAAGGAAAAAAAATGAAATTAAAAAATTTTCGGCAAATTTTTCACTTTTGCGTGCTACCTAAACAGTGTTAAGAATCGTCTCTAGGAAGTTTATATGTTCTAGAAATTTGTTTATTGAGATCTTAGGTAATTGTTTCCTTGAATTTTGAACGGTTTGCTACCTATGGACCTGAACACGGGAAAAAAGGTAAAAAAAAATCGAATTTTTTTAAGTTTTTTGCGATTTTGATCTGGAAGGTGAAGTTTTTTTGATTTTATATGTTCGCAATTTTTGTTCTTTATGACAAGAGCTAGATATGAGCCTGAGAAAATGATCACATTTTTACGAAAATGATACCGAGGCCCCAAATCTTTGGCGGCCCATAAAAAAAAGTGCATGACTTTGGGAAAAATTGGGAAACACGGGTCTTTTTTTTTTTAGTCTTTTATCACGTAGTGGTGTCCGTATATGGTTATTTTGCCATGACTTAAAAAATTACACACAGTGTTATGCGCCTTGAACGAGCGAGGACCAGATGGGATAGGACGGAAACGTGCCGCATATCCAGAAACACATGGCCAGAATATAACATTCACCGGACTAACTCCCAGATCAGCCATAATCGGGGAGACATTTCTAGGCTAACTGGCATGCTGGCCGGGCACTGGCCAATCGATAATCACGCAAGACGGTTGAAGCTGCCATATAATGACCACTGCCGTGCCTGGAGCATCTCCTCTGCAGTTGTCCGGCTCTGATTAATATACGCCTGAAGACTATGGGCCGTTATTTCCTGCATAACCTCACTGAGATACACGAGATAGATCTAGAGGATCTAATGAGGTATCTCCGATTAACAGGCTGGATATAGACACGGTACTTGGACCTTCCGGAGTGATGTGGTATGCAAAACGGTGTCTCAAGACACTAATTGATGCTAAATAGTTTCTTTAGCAACCACGAAAACCAACCAACACGAACGCCATTAAATGCTTCATGTTCTCCTGCGTCCCTCGAAGAGACAACTGTCACGTCCGGGGATCTAATATCTGGATTCAGAAATGCACTAATATTATTTTCAACTACAATAGAAGATCAGGATATTGAATCCTTTCCTCATACCTTAAATTTATTTTGTTTTGAAAAGTAGTAATTCATGACGCATTTTTAGAATTGAAAATGTTAATACAATGTTATTTTGGAACTACTAGAAAATTTGATTCCCTTGGAATTACTTCTAAAATATTTTGCTGGGTAATTATGCATAGATATCCATAACAGCTTTTGCAGATATTTTCACCTTTGCAAGTTAATGGTTTCGAAAGGGTTTGGGAATGATTGCATAAGAAATATGGTACTGTTGCTGCTGATTCGAATACTGCTGCTGCTACTGGAAGCCGCCATCACTTTCGGATGCGTGTGAAATGTCACAATCCCTAACGGAACTTCACATTAGTTTTCAGATTTGTTATACGAATTTAGTAGCAGCATCATCGACACGTTTGAAATGGCTTTTGAAAAGAAACCCCTCAAGGAGATTGCCCATAAAAAATACATAAAGATAACGATTTACGTTGTCGTTGGTTGTGCGTCAATACGTAATATCGTATCATCCCGCCACATGCCACATACGGGTGGGTGTTACTATGTAGATGGACCCAAAATTGTAATGCATATTCGTACAATACAAGTACAATGCCACATGTCATCCATCCATTGCAGTGTGGCATGGGCAAGGAGTGGGATCAAATATTAGATGTCCTTAGTATAAAAAGGGTTTATCTCTTCAACACGTAATAGCGTAAATGCCATAACTGGCGACAGGGAAGAGGAAGGGAGTTCCATAATATTCCAAGGAATTGTCGTAAGGTTATGTGATGTCTTGGTTTGTATTTTTTGTATTTTTCATTTCGTACTTGCTTATCTACCTACACAAATCATGCGTAGGAGCGGAAAGTGGAAGTGATTTAGAAGTGTTATTAATCAAATTGATGTCGTTATTGTCGATATCGATAATACAAAATTCAACAACAACAGCAACAATATTCTAACACCTTAACAGTTATCTATGTAGTATATTGCATAAAGCTAATGACATTTATCTCACGAAGAATAAATGTTCGATAGTGATATCAAACACGTTTATTGTAACCGGTTATTTTCGCAAGATTTATTTGATATTTTTGTTTCTTTTTTGTTTGCAAAAAGATTATCCTGTTTGTGTCATTACTAAAACCATGCGTGTGGGTATTTGTAGTGAAACAAGATATTCATATTTTATAGATTATAAATTTAAATTTTAGAAAATGTTGTTACTTCTTTGTCATTAAAAGGTGTTAACATCTTATTTTATTGCATTAAATGCAATTGTTTTTTAACTTAGAAATTCTCAACAACTGTATCAATTATATCGATAGGAAGAAGTTACTCTGAAAGTGTTTAAAATTGCAGGAGGACGCGCAAGTTGCCTGACATCCAATGAATTTGAGGTAGTGTTGTCATTGGACGGAAGTTCTGAATTATTACCACTTAGTTAAGCTGTATAGTACCAAGGTGGTCCAATTGGGTTCAAAATTGCATAAGAATTTCCACACTCTTTAGTGAATAGATATTCAAAACTCTATTGTGAATAGGGATTTATAGAAATTCGTCATTGCTATTGTGAGTAGAGTTCGTATGGAAAAAACGTGACGAATATGCGAACACCAAAAGTTTGAACGGGTATACGAACTGATCGAAAATGTTCTCCAGTGTAAGCGACTGTATTTACGAACCATGCGCGAAACTGTATCAGCCAATCGCTAAAAATATACACAGTACACATTGATCTGTTGTTGAAGTGAGAGGTTGTCACCACCACATTAGATGATATCACGCGGGAATTAGATGCATCACGTGGGAATTAGAGGCTGCCACAACCACATTAGAGGTTGTCACAGCCGAATTATAGGTTGCCACAACCGAATTGAGATTGTCACGATTGAATTTAGTGCATTCAACTGACATTCGGTTAAACCAATCTCTAAAAAGGTTGCGTCAACCTCAAATGCGGTTATGACAACCTAAAATGCTGTTGTGACAACCTCAAGTGCGGTTGTAATAACCTCTAATTCGGTTGTGGCAACCTATATATTGTAGTTTTGAACCCAATAAAAAGTAAATTTAGAACACCAAAGTGACAGAAGTCTATTTATTTATTTATTTATTTATTTACTCAGCTAAAAACAGCTGGAAAAATATAATTTTACATATCTTCAGTTACAAACTAAAGTATATTAATTACATTAAAACAGTAATCAGGAACAAAATTAAAAAACAAATAGTAATAAATTCATGCAGGAGATAAGAGATTGAACATGGAGGATATTAACAGAAGTACAAAAAGACTACTATGAAGATAAGAATGATATGAATGGAATAGGAATGCAAAAAAAAAAACAGTAACAAATAAAGTTGCAACAGATGCAGCAGGATAGAAAGAGTAGGAACTGGTGAAGTATGTGGAGCAGGAACAAATGAAGTAAAAACATATGACACAGGAACAGATAAAGCAGGAACAGATGGAGCTGGAACAGTTGTAGCAGGACTGAGGAAGCAGGAACTGATGAGGCAGGAGCAGATGAAGCAGGAACAGATGACACGGAAACTGATTAAGCAGCAACAGATGAAGAAGGACAGATGAAGCACGAACTGATGAAGCAGGAACAGATGAACGTGAAATAGATAGAGTAAGAACATATGAGGCAGGAATATGATGCAGGAGAAACAGGAACAGATGTAGCAGGACAGATGAAGTAGGAACTGATGAAGCGGGAACAGATGATACAGAAACAGAATTAGCAGAAACAGATGAATAGGACAGAATAAGCAGGATCTGATGAAACGGGTGAAGCAGGAACATATAAACCAAGAACAATGTCACAGGAACAGATGAAGCAGGAACAGATACAGCAGGATGACAATGAAGCAGGAACACATGCAGCAGGACATATGAAGAAGAAACTCATGATTTAGATGGAGCAAGAACAGATTAAGCAATAACAGATGATAAAGGAACAGATAAGCAGGAATAAGATAAGATGGAGCAGGAACATCTGTTCCTGCTTCGTCAGCTCCTACTTCATCTGTCCTGCTACATATCGCACCCTAAATACAAAAGTGTCACAACTCAAAATTTACATATTTTCTGTAGAAACAAAAAACTAAGTTGCAAAGTTAAAAAATGTATGAAAAGTCTCAAAAGAAGACATATTGATCCTGGATTTTTTTTAACTAAAAGGAAGAGATAATTACGCCAGACTGTTACAACAGATAGAAATGGTCCTCAGTGATTGTTTTTAAGCAGAAAATTAATATCTCGAAAATTTTATTTATGACGCTTTTGTATTTAGGGTGCGATATGTAGCAGGACAGATGAAGTAGGAGCTGATGAAGCCGGAACAGATGAAGCGAGAACAGACGACACCGAAACAGATTAAGCAGGAACAGATGAATAAGGACAGATGAAGCAGGATAAACAGATACATCACGATGAGAATGAAGCAGGAACAGATGAAACAGGATATATGAAGCAGGAAATTTACTTCGGAACCAAAATTCATTCACATGATTTCTCGAATGAAATCTTAAATCTGGCAATTCTAAGCATTAATAGTCATTAAAAAAAAATAATCGCTCGTTTAATTACTTCAATCGAATCCGATAGAGAGGATATGTGGTGGAACTCATTAAAAGTGTTGCAAAAAGTAAAAACTGGATTAAAGGATTCGTAGTTATGTTTGAACGCGGGTAGATAAATTGGAACATATTGTCTTGAAGCTATAAGAGGAACATTAAAGTGCAGTGAAGAGACCAAATATGCTGAATTAATTTCTCCATTGATAAGTTTAACCATAAAACATACAGACAACATTGCCCTACGACGCTCTAAAGTAAGTAAATCAATGACTTGTAATCTATGAATATAGGGAGGTAGGTTTGAAGATGAACTCCAACCAAGATTGCGTAAAGCAAACAGCAAAAACTGCTTCTGAACAGATTCGATTCTATCAATATAGCACCTATAATGTGGAAGCCAAACTATTGAACCGTACTCAAGAATCGGCCTTACAAAGCTAGTATCCAGTCGCTTTGACAAATACGGATCACCAAATTCCACGGACCAACGTTTTATATCCGACCGTCGGTGGTGCAATTTGTAGTGTGCGCGCCTCTTGTACAGGAGATCCTGGGTTCGAACCCTGCTCCAACCACCTTGAAATTTCTTTCGACGACGGTCTCCTCGTTTAGTGACGGCGACACTATCGAGTATATAGCCATGAAAAAGCTTCTCAAAATACCGTTCGGAATCGGTGTAACACTGTAGGTCCAATCAGTGAGTGAAAACTGGAAAGCGCACAGCTCAGTGATTGTGAGAAGTCCTCCCCGGTCCCTTCATGGGGATGTAATGGGAAACCATTTATTTATTTTTTTTAATTTTTCGAACATTGACCTAGAACCATTTTTATGCAACGGAGTAATGAAGCTTTGCTTCCAAAGAGAAAGAAACACACCAGAGGAAAGTGAGCGATTAAGCATCCTCGTCAAGGGATATATAATGCCTCAGCACAATTCTTTAGAACAATAGACGGTACTCCCAGCGCCAGGAGAATAATTGGATTTAAGGAATAGAAGTCCCACATACACTTCATTAAAAGAAAAAGAAAAATCACACAATTAATCAAAACGAGGAATACAATAAGAATAGTTAGTTGATGCGGAAACACCTTTACGTAAGTAGATTGAAAAAAATCAGCAAAAAGGTCAGCAATCGATTTCGACACACCGCTCGAAACACATCTATATGTAAGTGAGTTAGAATAACCTCTTCATTTCTCTTCGAATTAACAAACTCGTAAAACATTTCGGATCAGAGTTTATTTTAGCCTTATCCTTACAATATATAATTAGCATAGCTTCTGACGGTTTACTACATCACGTTTATGCATGGCAATAGAGTAATGCATGAAGAAAATTTTCTTAAATAAATGTCTTTTCTTAAAAAAAAGTAAATTTTCTCAAAGAAAACCTATCCTTATTCTTAAACAAAGTACATTTCTTAACATAAATAAAAAAAAAATAGTTTCCCATTACATCCCATGAAGGAATTGGGGATGGGACCTACAGTTTTACACCGGTTCCGAACGGTATTTTGAGATGGTTTTTCATGGCTAAATAGTCGATAATGTTGCCGTCACTATGCGAGGTGACCGCCGCCGAAAGAAATTTTTTTTGAAGGCGGTCAGAGCCGGGTTCGAACCCAGGATCTCATGTACAAGAGCCGCGCACACTAACCATTGCACCACCGACGGCCACTCTTTTCTTAAAAGTACCATTTCTTAAAAAAAAACCTTTTCTTTTCTTTCTAAAAAGAGTAAGACTTCTTTAAAAAGTACCTGTTCTTAAGAAAAAGTACTTCTTTGTAAAAAAAAGTTCGTACTCTTACGACTTTTTCTTACAGCAAGAAACATAAGCTTACAGAAAAAAAAAGCTTTTAATAAAAGAAGTACTCTCTTTAAAAAATTACGTTTTCAGGAAAATATAATATATATTCTTACAAAAAGAATCTACAAATTTACTTTTTTCTTTAACTACATTCTATAAAAAAAAACTTTCAACGGGCGCCTTGCATAGGAAAGAAATGTGAATATTGATGGTTATGGCAAATTATTGCTGTGGATGTTTCCGCACAAGTAGGAGTTTAGACAATTCTCGCTTACTTGAGATTTGTTTATCCCTATAATGTGTGATGTGATACCTAAATACTTGTGGAGAAGGGAGCTGATGATATGTCTGGGAGGGCATTGAAATAGCTATATTCCCAACCATCCACCATAATGATCAATTTCACACATTTCTTTTTAATATGTCTATTAAAAAGTACTTTTTCTATGAAAAAGTACATTTTAATAGTTATTGATCTTGAACCGGACAATTATTGAGAAAATATCATTAATAATTCCTCAACGCGCTCCGTTTTAATTGTAACTCATCTGATATTACTATAGTTTCTTAATATTGTCGATCTGTCAAAATGGGACATGGGACTGTCCTTGTAGGTGGAAAGATTCTGCTAGCCATTCACTTGGGAGTGACCAAAAAAGATTCATTCAATGGGCAGTCGAAGCAGCTCACTACTTCCACGCAGTATGTCCTGGGCAAAGGTTTTGTCGGAAACCTCCGTTAGCTACCCAAAGAGAGCAGCCGAAAAGAATGAGCAGCCTGATTGCTTATGCGATCACTGATACGTCTCAGGATTATTAGGTGACCCTGCCACCCAAATTCTTCTGTCCTTTGAAGACGGTTGAGCCAACACCACTGGCCAACGGCGGGTCAAAATTGAAGAAACCAAAATCCAGTTTCAACTCACTGCATTCTCGTCAGCTTCTGATCCGTAATGGGCGGCCGTAACATAATCATCCTGGCAGTAGGTAAATGCAAACCAATGTGGGCTGGGTTTGTCTCCCGCCACCGTTAGATATCGTAGGCAATGAAAATACATAGAAAAAATAACGAACAATGACCCTCGCAAACGTTATAACGACCATGATTTAAGGATATGTACCTGGAATGTGCGAACGCTAATCAGGACGGGTTCCATTTTCCAACTGACGGATGTCATCGGAAAATATAAAGCTGGCATCACAGCGATCCAGGAAATGCGATGGCCAGGATATAGTTGCACCAGAAAGAAAAAACTGCGATATTTCCTACAGCTGCCATGAGCGAAAGCACGAATTCGGGAGCGGATGTATAGTTGGCAAGAGACTGCGACACCTAGTGTCAAGGTTCAAGCCAGTGAGTGTACGCAATTCTCAATTCGCATCAAAGCGAAATATTTCAACACCTCGTTAATTTGTGTGCACGCGCCGACAGAGGATAAAGATGATGAGGTCAAAGAAACACTTTATGAGCGTCTGGAGGAAGTATACAAACGCTGCCCTGACCACGACATTAAGATTATTCTAGGCGATTGCCGATGCCAAATTAGGAAAGGAAAGTGTCTTTCGATAACCATCGGTAATCACAGTCTATATGATACCACCGCTGCAATTCGTAGCGCACGATTCCAGCATAAGGACATACATAAGGCGACCTGAATATCTCCTGATCAGCGGACGAAGAACCAGATTGATCACTTGGTAATAGATGGCACGCACTCTTCTAGTGTAATGGATGTACGTGTGATTCGAGGTGCCAATATCGACTCGGATCATTACCTGATGGCAGCGAAAGTTCACACAAGACTGAGCGAAAAGCGTACGAAGCCGAACATGGGAAGAGATAGTTATAGACAAGCTGCAAATACCGGAGATATCGAAGACCTATCAACAAAAGCTCAGTCCCCTCTAAGGCAGGATACTCCCCCTCCCGAGGACCCAGGACCGCAGTGGAAGCATATCTCCCACTCTTTGGAAACCGCTGCAAGGACTGAAATTGGCTAAGACAGAAGATATAAGACATGGTACGTCTAAAAATGTCGCATTGCACCCGATGTAAATGACGCTGCAGGTATGTAAAAGACGCTGCAGGTAACGAAACAGTCAGTTACAACGCGTGCTGCGAATGAGCGGTACAACAGACTCAGAAGGGAAGAAACCCAATTATTTAGGAGGAAAACGTATTAGTTGGAGTATACCGCTATGTGCAGGCTGGAAAATGAATCCCGAAAATTTTTTCATAGGGTAATAAGATCGAATAACGGGCCGAATAATGGGCTGCCCTCGTGCAAGAACGAAAATGGGAATCTGGTGGCTGACAAGCAGTGTGTGCTTAAAAGATCAGGAGGTAATGATTGTGGAAGACAGTGTAGACTGTACTCCCCTGCCAAGACGAGATTAGAAAGGCAATCTCGCAGCGTAAGAATAAAAAAGCAGCTGGTATGGATGGGCTACCCGCTGAAAATTTTAAGGCAGGTGGCGATGGACTGCTTGCCCATATGCATCAACTTATATGCGGTATATGATTGGGGGAATATATTCCGGACGATTGGAGTCTCAATGTATTATGTCATGTATTCAAAAATGTTAATCTGTGTGTCAGTTCCAGCTATCGCGGTATCAGGCTTTTATGCATCTTGCATAAGGTCTTGTCGAGCATATTATGTAAAAGACTAAAGCCAACTGTTGAAAACCTGATTGGTCCTTAGCAGTGTGGCTTTAGACCAGGCAAGTCCACGACTGACCAAATATTCACGCTACGCCAAATCCTGGAAAAAACCAACGAAGAGCAAATCGATACATACCACCATTTTGACGCTTACAAAGTTGCTTTGATAGCCCCATACTGGGAAACTGTACGAAGCTATGTCTGAACTTGGGATTCCGGCAAAACTGATCCGCATCTGTAGAATGCCGCTGACCAACACCAAATCAGCAAATCGTTGCTCTAATAAATCTATTGTTTCATGCGTGGTGTGGCAGGTGGCGCCGTCTTGCTGAAACTAAATATCGTCCAGATACCACGCCGTCCAGTTGAGGCCACAAGAACCTCGTTATCATGATCCTGTAACGAATGCCGTTCACAGTTACTGCAATTTCGGCCTCATCTTGAAAAAAGTAAGGCCCAATCTCGCCGCCTGGCTAAAATCCGCATCAGACAGTTGCTCGTTGTGGGTGCATTTGTTTCTCATGGATTGCATGAAGATTTTCTGAGTCCCAAAATGGACAATTGGCATTGACTTCACTTTGTTCCATTACCCATTGAACTTTCCATGGTATGCTGGATTGAGCTCCTGAGTAAGCTGAATTTTGTACGCATGAAGGTGGAGCTCTTTTGTCAAAATTCGCTGCGTAATGCTTCGGGAAATATGAAGTTGTTGAGAACGATTGCTGTTTTAAGGGTTTCGGCGACACTCTCGGTTACAATGGCAATGTTTTCAAGAGACCGACCGGTACGTTGATGCACAGGAGTCTTACTGTCCATAACCGACCCAGTTGCTTAAAATTGTTTTGACCACTCATCGAATGATTGACACATTAGGTGCACTTTCTCGACTAGAAAATTCTTCGAAGTTTGCGACTGGTCACAGCATAACTTTGAGGCGTTGTTCTTTCCTAAAGCGCTCCATTTTTATAATCGGAATAACCATATGTGACAGCTGCCAAACTTCAGAGTTGCCCCTTGCACAAAATAAAATTACACTAAATTAAAATCGTGCTATCTTACTGAGACACCTGGCATCTCACCCCATGAGGTTGTAAAATATCCAATAAAAGTAAAGTAAAGTAATACAATATTTATTGCCCATTATTAGGAGTTATACCAATATAATTTGTTTAATTAGTCAAGTAATATTCGATTTTGAGTGCGAATAGAGAGTTGGTGCACAACGCAAGGGCACGCGGTAGGGAACGAAAACATGTTACAGAAACGAACTTAATAACGAGTTGTTTAACTGCTCGTATTTCAAACCTAAGAAAAAAGGGCGTGAATTTAAAATTTAAATTTTTAAAATGCTCCGAGCTCGTGCGTTGCCATCAACTAACGAGCTACGAGCCGCGTTTTGTGTGCGGAAATATGCGACTAGAAACCTGCAAGACGTATTTCGAGTAGTGATAGGTATTTTCTATCAACGCTCGTATACGTTTTCGATGCATATTACTATCAAGCCTTGCGAAGGTTTGAATGACAGATGTTTTACGTAAATCCGTGGTGACCAGGAAATCGGTTTTTTTTTACTATTCACCAAAATGCACGAAGTTGACTGCTGTCGTACAAACACGAAATAAAGCCAAAAATATACCACACATGTGACAGTTGTCTATTAATAATTACTTTTTTACTAGTTTGCGGCAACAGTGTTGCATTTGCAGTAACAATGCTGGACAGTCAAAAACTCTTTCGTACCCAATATATTAGATATTATTTATAATTTTAAGTTGTTAATGATTCGATGTTAATACATGAATCATTTACTTTCAATTGCATATTATTAATATTAAAACAAGACTTTGGAAACAACCTTCGTATTTTGACAAGTAACCAAATGACCATACAATTTTTTTGTTGTTCCATAGGAATAACTTAAA